>JAQQSE010000189.1:0-508498 GCA_035772565.1 Antheraea assamensis | reverse complement strand
TTAATTTCAGTGCTGTGTTTTATTTTGCAAATGTAGACCATAATTTATTCCTTCAGAACAATTTAGTCTTAAAATATGTGGCAATGTGGTAAGAGGAATTTTAATGTCCATTAAACGGAAACGAATAAAAAAAACATATCATATACGTATTAAAACGATTCAAAATCAGTTAACGACTTCTCCATGTTTACATTTCACATGATTTTTCCAAGTACACTTCTGAATGAACGCCAGACCGCAATGCGCGCACGTGAATCTCCTATCGTTCGCATGGATTCTCAGGTGCTCTCTTAAAGTCTGTTTCCTTCCATACCATTTCGAACACACGTCACATTGGTAATGGCGCGCGCCGGTGTGCTTCGTCATATGTTTATCCAAAGTGTTCTTCACGAAGAATGTCATCTCACATTCGGGACATTTATGGTTCCTCTCGTGAAGGTGGTCTTTCCTCGTATGCTTGTTCAACTGCCGTCGGTTACTGAAGGTGCGATCGCAAGCCTGGCAATTTAGAACTACAGGCGGCAGATTGTGTTCCTTCACCATATGATCAATCTCTGCCAGTAGTCGCAGAATCTCTCATCGCAGAAATTGCATAAATTCCTCTTGTTCAGCCCTAAATGTGTATTGCGGACGTGACGGGCTCTCTTCTGTGCGCTCGTGAAGACTTTTTTACACTGATTGCATGTGTATTCTCCGCCGTCGTGCCGTTTCATATGTCTCTTTCGCCCTGCGTCCGTTATGTACCCGACGCCGCAAATGTCACAGAAATAATTAGGGTAATGCTTGTTCATATGTTCATGCAATAATTTAAACGTGGTGTAGGTAGCACCGCAAATGGAACAGCGGAGCTCTTCATCGTAAAACTGGAACGGCAGTATCCAGTTCTTAACGTTGGTGTACATTACTTTATCATGTTTAGATGTGAGATGATTTATAAACCTATTCAAGTCATCGAATGCCGTATCGCATAATGAGCAGCTCAATAGGGTTATATCCACTTTCATTACTTGTTCGTTAAATTTTTCCGCAATTTCCCTAATAAGGTCATCGTCGTTGTGCTGATTTAATGTGTGCTGTTTCAAATCCATCGCTTCTGGGAATTGCATCGGACAAAACGAGCAACGATAACCGAGGCTGTCTTTGAATTTAATCGGCGTAGCGTTCGAATAGAGAAGGACATTTTTCAGATTGATTCTATTTTTAATCGCTTCCGTCACGCCATTTTTTGGTCCCGTTCTGGGCTTCCTTCGTGTTTTCCCATTGATATGCTTCAATTCGACTGTCGGTTCTGCTGGTTTCGCAATTTCGACTATCCTAGTTCGCCGCGTTGTACCTATAAAGACAAAGCTTCGTTATTGTCACTGCTTTTAAAGATTTTTCTTGGGCACATCTGTACATAAGCTTTTACCGAAAGCTCTCTATGTAAATCGTACAGTTGAAATTCCTTCAAAGTGCTGTATTACTATCATTCAAAAATAATGTCACATATTGTATTGCGCCTTTGTTCCTAGTTACTTAGAATATGCCTCTCCTCAAGTTTGGAACCCGAAATGTAATGTATATATTTCACACGTTCCAAAAACGCTTCCTTCGATATTTACAATTTAGGACTCCATATTACTTAAGTGACTATATACAGCGATGTAAACATTTTCACTTTTTACCACTGTATGAAAGACGTAAAATAGCCGATTCAATTTATTTTAATAATATATCCAATGGAATAGTAGACTGTCCAGAAATTTTATCTAAAGTTCAGTATGTATGTCCACAATTATATAAAGAAAACTTCAACTATTACATGTCCCATTTGTAAGGACCACATACAGAAAAAATGCATTTCTAATCCGTGCCGTGTATATATTTTAATTCTTTAGGTGGTAATAATGTAGATTTATTTTACACGAGTGTACCGTGTGTACCGTGCCTTAGACAATGTTTGCCAAAAGATTTATTTCTCTAACTCTTTTTTTTTTTTATTATAGGGGGCAATCGAACAGGTACCCACCTGATGGTAAGTGATCACCGCCGTCCATAGACACTAGCAACACCAGGGGAGTCGCAAGTGCGTTGCCGGCCTTTTAATATATGTGGGCCTCCGGCGCTCTCACTGACCGAACGTAACGCAACAGTGCAAGCACTGTTACTTCACGTCAGTTTTCTGGGAGAGGGTGGTACTACCTCGGGCGAGCCGACCCATTTATGCTAAAACCAGTAATAGCTTCGGCGTACCACCACCACTTGTAAGGACCACATACAGACAAAATGCATTTCTAATCCGTGCCGTGTATATATTTTAATTCTTTAGGTGGTTTTAATGTAGATTTATTTTACACGCGAGTGTACCGTGTGTACCGTGCCTTAGACAATGTTTGTCAAGAGATTTATTTCTCTAACTCTAACCTGTTTTGTAATCATTATGTTTGTTATTATTTATTACTATGTATAGCTTATTCTTTTTTTTCTTATGTACAGTATAGCTGCCTTTTTCTCCTATTTATTAGCCTTTAACTATGTTACTGTTTTTTTTAATTTCATTAATGTCAGCAGTAAGTTTTCCTAAATAAATAAAATACTATAAAATAAACGAAGGTATGTGTCTTTTCTGAAAATGTAACTTTTATAAGGTTCCTGTGATCTTGCGATTTATTATACTCTTAAGATGATATGATATTACGCGCCAATATTTAAGGTATAAAAGAGATAAATGATATTTTTTGTGTAGTGGACCACGTCGGTTAACTTTTGAAATTATACTTCTTATGGGAGAGCCTTTGAAATTCTTATCCGCAATAATTTTGTGAAGAATAGTATCGGGGATAACCATTGATTATGCCAGGTAGAGTGAAGAAAACACCGGTCCTCATTCGCCCGGACACCGAAGGTAAGCAAAATCGGGCGCGGTTAGTACTTGGATAGGTGACCGGCTGGGAACACCGCGTGATGTCGGCTTTTTGTTTTGTTGTACTTTTTATAACGAAGTTTTCACTTCTTTCATGTGATAATAAGCACACCCATACTTTTTATTTTATCTGTGATCAATATTTGTCAACACCGTATGGCCGATCACAATTATCATATATTAAAAAAAGTTTTTATGCTATTATTTATGTTATTTTGCAATAATACGAAGTTTTCATACAATATGACACTATGTATTAAAACATAATAAATATGATACGAACATGAAACGTCAACTCGTCCGGACGTCTGCACTTTACCTTGAAATAACAACGGGAGAATCCCATTGCGTTATTAGTCCATTGAAAAGTTACATTTGGGGTTGCGTTTTTTAGAGGACGCAATTTTATTTTTTTGATGTGTAGGGGGGGTCAGTGTAAAGCTAAAATCAAGTTTGTGGGGTCGCCGCCCTTGTCCCACGGCCGCCATCTTGAAAATAGGGGTTGAAATGGTTATTACGATTTATCTCTTAAACTATTTATCTGATAAAAAAAAATATTAACATTTTTTGTTGCAAATTTAATCCTCTACAACTTTGGTCCAGTACCTTTTTGTCGTAGAATTATAAATAAAAAAGTTATAAGCGAAAATGTTCACAAATTCGAGAAAAAAAATTATACTTTTCGATATAACTTTTTTTTATCATTTTACGAAAAAATGATATCACACCATTTTTGTAGATCGTTTCTTAAGGATTACCTTTCATACGCAACATTTTTTAATTAAGTCAATAGCTAAGGTTTTACAGTGCTCCGAAGTGAGTATTAATTTTCAGTAGTCTTAACTATACATATATTATACGTGTGTACTAATAATGTGTCATCAGTTATTTTCTTTTTTTTTTATTTCGTTATTATAATTTGCTTTATTTAATTTAATTTTCTTATTTTCTCATGATGGAATAATAGAAAAAGCACACTTAAAAATTCTAAATGCTAATAAAAAAAAAATAGTTTTACTGAAGTTAAAATCGTGTCTAAAATCATTCGAAATCGTCTTCACAATTAAAAACAGAATAAAATACATCCGCACGTAGAGAAATATGTAGCACAACTGAAAGATATAAGTTGAACGACAACTTCAACACAATATCATCAGCTATTCTTACAACAAGAGAGGTTAGAAATAATAATAATAATAATAGCAGGCAGATGTTCTTTTGCTCCCTCATGGTCACTTTAAGTATTTTCTACCTGGACAGTATTCTCAGTAACGGCCATCAAATTTAAAATTATTTTAAAAATCAATAATTGTAAAATTCTGTAATGGAGTGGAAAAGAGTCAATAATTAATTATTAATAATATTGCAAAATTAATAATTAAAAAAATTATAATAACAAAATAAAAAAAAGAAAATAACTGATGACACATTATTAGTACACACGTATAATATATGTATAGTTAAGTGTACTGAAAAATAATACTTACTTCGAAGCGCTGTAAAACCTTAGCTATTGACTTAATTAAAAATGTTGCTTATAAAAGTTATTCCTTAAAAAATGATCTACAAAAATGGTCTGATATCATTTTTTCGTAAAATGATAAAAAAAAAGTTATATCGAAAAATATAAATTTTTTTCTCGAATTTCTGAACATTTTCGCTTATAACTTTTTTATTTATAATTCTACGACAAAAAGATACTGGACCAAAGTTGTAGAGGATTAAATTTGCAACAAAAAATGTTAATAATTTTTTTTTATCAGATAAATAGTTTAAGAGATAAATCGTAATAACCATTTCAACCCCTATTTTCAAGATGGCGGCCGTGGGACAAGGGTGGCGACCCCACAAACTTGATTTTAGCTTTACACTGACCCCCCCTACACATCAAAAAAATAAAATTGCGTCCTCTAAAAAACGCAAGGTAAGGCCTAAAAAATGTAACATTTCAATGGACTATATACCTTCCGATCAGAATGGAGTTTGTGCATTTTAAAATCTGTTTAATGTTAGCAATATGTTTACTGTTTTTTCTGTAAATCACGGGCAAATGTGTTTCCTTATCTTCTACTGGAGCTTTAATCTTTCAATTTATAGCAATAACAGCCATTTCTTTCTTAATGTCTCCGACTTGTAGAGTGTCTACTACAAAGGAAATCGGTAATTTAAATGTTTTAATTTTTTCAAGATATTTTATTTCAGATTATATCGCGGTTTCTCATTAGATTCTATTATACTTTCGTCTACGTTCAAATATGTATATACGAGTACAGTATAGTTTGATTTGCACTCCTAGATGGCAAACCTTTAATTATAGGCATTTGAACCTATCTGATAAAAAAACGTGTGAATGTAGCAAAAATTTCATATTAATATCACGACGATGGTCAAATACCGATGTATTAGGTCCTTAAACAATCTTACGACATGGTTAGACACGTCGTGAGAAATCGTTTTAGTTGAAGTATTAGCTTAAAAAATAAAAATCAATGAGCGGCATACAATGAAACACTGTAATTTCTCATATACTGTAATAAAAACAAATCTATATAATATTATAAGTAAACAACAAAGTTACAATAAAAACTAGCATAAGGTAATCCATGAGATTAATCTAAAAACCTGAGCAATGGCTTTCAATTATCAATGTACTTGACAAAACTTAACGAGTGAATGTTCAAAGTGAGAAGTAACAAAAAGTCCGTAAGTCAAGAATTTCGTTCCGAATTACAAAAGCAAAATTAAAATAGTAATAAATATAAATGCCAAAGTAACTGTGGCATTCTGTTTATTTGTGAACTTTTCACAAGTGTGACTGAACGCAATGAAACCTGCTCCCTTATATGTACTAAGGAATTTTTCGAAATCCGCGCACATTTTCTCATGAAATTGATAAGACTATCGGCTGGCGGTGAAGGAAAGCATCGAGAGGAAACATGAACCTCAGAAATGTTCTTGTAGCACCATCAAGTGTGGATTTCGCGGAGTTTGAAATCACCGATACGATGTGAACTGGCGCGGTAATTAAGCTCATACCTTCTTTGGGGAAGACGTCTATGGCTCGTGGAGCGGGTCTCTTACAGGCTGATGTGATGATGGTGATGATAAGCGGAGAATAACTTATCTAATTATTTCCCAACCACTATACAGATGAAGCGTTCTAAAGTTAGAAAATAAAATAGAATAATGTCCTAAACAATTACGCAACGTGTCAATGCAATAGGAGTTAACTATAAAAGTCCGCGCACATACCATCGCCACTTTTATTAAAAGGGCCTGGTGATGCTTTTGTAACTTGGATGTTGCGTTACGTAGCCTCCGGCTACTTTAGGCAACCAACATGAGACTTAGACACAATAAACTTCATTTGACAACTATTTTGTCGCTTATCTGATTGTTATCACAACATAGTATAAAACAAAGTTGCTTACTCTGTCCCTATACCCCTATGTATGCTTAAATCTTTACATCTACGCAACGGATTTTGATGCGTTTTTGTTTTTAATAGATAGAGTGATTAAAGAGGAAGGTTTATATGTATAATAACATAAATTAAATAGTGGAGAAATACTGTTATTTTTGAGGTTACTCCAAATTTAACGCGTGCGGGCCACGGGCAGTAATGAATAAATCAAAACTACTGGATCGATTTTAATCATTTTGTTCAGTGAATGACATAGCCTATATATTTTACACCCGTGCGAAGCCGGAGCGGGCCGCTAGTCTATTATAATAGATAATTCATTAGGTACACACTGCTAATATTCGAACTGCAAATAATGAAATTCTCAGCCGCGAATATAGAAAATGGTCACAAATGTTTTACCGCGAACAAAGGAATTTTACCATAGACAAGCGGCAAATAGTTAATATTATTGTATAGTAAATAAAACAAACATAATTATGAGCTTTCAAAATGTACTAACATTCCAATTTCTCACACTTTTCCCATTCGCCCCACAACACTAACGTTTATGCTTGCACAAAATGTAACGGTTGAACGGAAAATTAAATTAAGACTAATAATACTATGGCAGAGATCAAAATCGCTAATGTTTTCTCATATGATGTCTGAGAGTACCCTTAGCACCAAATTTCTTCATACAAATTGCACACTCGAACTCCCTAAGTCCGGTGTGCCGTACCATGTGCTCTTTCAACTGTTCAGATCTGAAGAAACTCTTCTCGCAGACAGTACACTTGTGGTGTCTCTCCATCAAGTGATCTCTTTTTATGTGGACCCGGAAAACTTTTCTTATTTTAAACGTTTTGTCGCAAGCTTGACACTTATATGTGACGGGAGGCACACCATGAATTTGATTTAAATGCATTTCCTTCTTCCTGCACGTTTTGAAGGCCTCGTTACAATACCCACATTTGTACTGCTTATTGTCCACGTATCGGTGCGTTTTTTCATGATTGGTTTTCTGTCTCATGTTGCTAAGAACCTTCGGACAGTACGAGCAAATGAAAGCACCAGTCTCGTGGCTCAATGAATGGCCTTTTAAAGCGCTGTGGTTAACGAATCCAGCATCGCAGACTTTGCAGATGAAGTTCCTGAAATGAGTGCTCGTATGTTCCATCAGCTTTTTGAATGTGTTGAAAACGTGCTCGCAGATGGCGCATCGCATCATGTCACTGTCAAATCTGAACGGCAAGATTCTATTCTTGATATTTTTGAATATCTTTCGCTCGTGAACGCTCTTAAGATGATCCATCAGACCATCTAGAGTGGAGATGCTAATGTTACAAATTTTGCAGCGTAGCGCTGTTATATCTAGCTTCACTAAGTAATGGTTTAGATTGTCGTTCGTCATAAACTTTGCAAGGGATATGTCCTTGTGGGTATCGGCCGTGTGCTGCCTTAGTTCTTCGGGTTCTGGGTACTGGTTATCACAGAATGCACACGTGTAACCTATACCTCCATATCTTCGAATCGGTGTAGCATTCGATGATAACAGAATTTCCCTTATATTATTTCGATGTAATGCTAACTCAATTTTAGGCTGTAGTTTATCTTCAATAGTTTTTGCCTTTTCCATATGCAGTTCCGCTTCTTTTATACTGACGATATTGCTATGTTGTGCACCTACAAAGAAAACCGTGTATCAGTGAAAAAACACTTAGCTCTTTTTGTAACTTCGCCTTGATTTATTTATGGGTAGCTTTTGCACACGTGAATATAGATTTAATTTATGATTAATGCTGTCTGCGCAAAAAGTGAGCTATGTCCTTTACCAGTGGCGGTTTTGCAGTCTTGGCTGCCCTAGGCCCTAGGCCTCTTCTTGTTATCATTAGTGCATTTTGTCACGTTTGGTCGCCCAAGGCTCGGGACTCCTAGGCCTTAGGGCAAATCCGCCACTGTCCTTTATTGAATTTCGTAATATCAGTTAGAATGTGAAGAAGTGCCTGGTTTTAATTTGGAATGATGAGATTGAATTGAACGAATGATATTCAGAGTTACTTGCAAAAAAAACAAAAAAACAGATATTTAGCTAGAGACCGCTTTAACACTCTTTTGTAATAAAGTATTTTAAACGTGTGTTTAAAAATTTAGACACTGTTTAGTAACACTCGTGTTAAACGCGTGTTCATTTTTGTTTTTATAATAAGACCGGAAAGGGTTTACGTATAACAGTTTTTAAAATATTTGTCATATATAATTAAAAATACAATTTATTTTGTATGGAAAATTTATTAAAAAAAAAGGATTTATTATTTCAAATTATCGTGTAAGCTTTTCTAAACTTTATGGGTATACTGTTTTTATGTGCCTATACTTAAATTAAAACTTAAATGATGGCTTTTAAACCTTAAATGCATACTGTATTGAAAACGATATGAAAGTTTCTTCAATGAAAATAACATTCCTAAATTCCTTTTATCTATAATTTTTTTTAAATATATATTTCTATTTTTCTGATTTGTTTTCGATAACATAACCATGCATTTAAGGGTTAAATATGCTAACTTAATATTCTAATGGAAATACAGTATTATAAAAAACGCTGTTCTGACGATATATCGAGCCCAGCTTTATGTATGGTGGTTACGAGAACTATGGAAAGTCATATAAATAAAAAAAAAACATCACACATCACTAATATAGATCGTCATAATTATAAAAATTATCTTACTGTCGGTATTTTTACGCTCGCAACACTGACATTTAAATGTCGAGGTTTCATGATACAATAAAATTCATACACAAATGTATATTTCCACAGAAAATATTCGACTTTTGAAATGCAAAAATGCACCGTCACGATTTATTCCCATTAAAATAAAATTTTCGAACTCGCTGAAAATCGGGCCAAAGTTTTGTACTGCGCGGTACGCTTTTTATCGGTTAAAAGTGTTATTTCTAGTTGTCAAATCATTGTATTAGAAACTATCTGTTGCCCGCAGCTCCGCATGCGTTTTTTTTTCATATCTGTAAATTAGTTCTTATAAGATCAGCTATCTGTTAGTGAAAGTTCCTTGAGAAATGGTTCAACCGTTTTGGAGATAGTGAAGCCATGTGTTTTAAAAGCTAGTCCAAAATAAAAAGCTTTAATTACTTTTTATAACGTTATCTATCTGTCAGTGAAAGTCCTATGAAAATAGATCCAATCGTTTTGGAGATAGTACTACAGACGAAGCCACGGATGACAGCTAGTCTATAATAAAGTAGCCTATGTCATCCGCTGTAATTTTATCTATCCGTCAATGAAATTTCTGTCAAAATCGGTCCAGCCGTTTCGGAGATTACCCGGAACAAACAGACAGACAGACAGACAAAATTTTAAAAAATTGTGTTTTTGTTATCAGTATCGTGTATACGTTGATATCCAATCAGTAAAAAGTCGTTATTTTGATATTACATACAGACACTTCATTTTTATTACATGTATAGATGTCAAACATTTCATTTTTATAACGAGAAAATGTTTCGACACCGTCTGAAAACATATTTTGGAACATGTGCCGCATATTCGAGACAAAATAACCTATCGCATAATCTCAAAAACTTCACTTGAAAGTAGGTTCCGTCGTCATTTTTTCCTCATCTTAAGGGGTAATTTGTGTAGCAAGTTTGACGTATTGTATGTTGTTTTATTTCGACCAAGAGCTACCAATGATAAATAGTATTAAAATTTCAAATTTGTTTTTCTAAACTTGTTCCTCATTATCATCACCCTCTTTCTGTACATCATGTATGCCGGATACGCCTGCATGCATTTTCAATGTATGCTCCTTCAGAGCTGTCCGTGTCCCATACGCCTCCTTGCATATACTACATATACAAGTCTTCATTTTGGCGTGTCTCAAAAACATATGCTTATTCAGCTCGTGCTTCTTGAAATAGGTCCGTTCGCACTCGGGACACGCGTGTCGCCGTTCCCCGTAGTGATCTCGTCTCAAATGGATCATCATTGCCTTGCGCGTTGTGTACGTTTTGTCGCACATTTCGCATTTGTGCGACGGTTGGGAGATTCCGTGCGCTTTCGTCAGATGCACCTCCTTCATTCTATAGTCCCGGAATGTTTCCTCGCAGTAAGCGCACTTATTCAACACGCTTCCGTGCGTGTGTACGCACCGCTCATGAGTTTTCTTCTTCATGTACGTATTGAACACCGTCTTGCAGAAGTCACAAGCGAACTCTCCAGTCTTGTGGCCGGCCGAGTGTGTGAAAAGCGCGCTCTGCGTAATAAAGCCAGCATCGCACACGTTACAAATGTAGTTCCTATAATGCAAGTGCATGTGGCTCACCAGGTATCTGAACTTCGTCAGCACATTCTCGCAGACGTCGCACTGCATCATACCGTTCTCGAATCTCATTGGGACTATACGGTTATTTTGGAACGTGTTCAATTTCCTATCGTGTACGGTGTTCAAATGGCCGATGAACTCGCGGAGATTGTTCATTTTTGTATCGCAAAGCTTGCAGGTCAACAGGCTCACGTCGAGTTTGACCATGAATTCGTAAAAGTTCATAGTCTTCATGAAATTCGCTTGCGATATGTCCTTGTGGATGTCGAGGGTGTGTGCCTTTAATAACGCTGGCTCGGCGAACTGCATCTCGCAGTAACAGCACGTGTACCCGATGCCGCAAAACCGTCGGATCGGCGTAGCGTTTGACGACAGCATAATCTCATTAATATTCATACGAAACATCAGTAACCGAGATCTGGTCGGTATTTTTGGTTCCGAGTTTTTCCGTTCGCGGCTCGTTGATCCGGTAGATTTATTTTGCTCACCTATAAAGAAAACGAACGAATCAAGACAAATTAATAGAACACCGAAGACTATCTTTATATGATCTTATGGAATTTTCATTTTTCTTGCAAATACTACATAATATTATTTACACTAAAATCCTTTATCTTAACGTATAGCAAAGAATTAACAACATATTTAGCTGTAAAGTTGTGTACGATAAAAAGGGCACATGCCTTTCTCCGCTAAATTTATCGCATTTGTCAAAATGAGAACTCCGAATGAAACTCAAAAACCTCACTATCGTTGGATCGAGATATCATGCTAAAACAAATCTCTACCAGAAATATTAACATAAGGACAAGATTTCACACCTACCCACAATTCATAAGGTAGAAAAGTGTATAAGACCCAACATCTACCGCAGCGTCTTCCACTTCCACGTCAAAGTCAACAACACTTGATTCAATTTAAGCCCTGACACGACGCTTATCAACGTCAAAACTAGCACCAATCCAGGAAACCATCCAGTCATCGATGAGACAGACAGACTCGACAAGAAATTATAAAAATGCATAACAGCACAATCTTATTTAGCGGATGCACAGAGGAAGGGTGTTAATTCCAGACATTACCATCCTTCAAATATTGATCCACTCCATAAAATAACCTTTTGACATCAAAACCCGCTTGACATTAGGACATTGGGTTGTTTATAAAAGGAATGTAATCGATATTATCATCTTTTTCTAGAATTACAAAGTAACTACCCTGTATGTGATTGTAAGAAAAGCTTAGTCTTGAAATAACGTGACCACAAAGAGATTTATAATCCATTGGCATGTTGCTTTCCATGCGACCTTGAGCTAGTTACCAATATAAAATCGGGTGACTGCTTTAAGCGCTCCTCTTAATAGTCCGGCGAAGCTGTAAATGCCTGTCCGGTCAACAGTGTAGTCGTTTCGAAAAAAAATTATATATTGGCCTGTAAGCCTGACACCGAAACAGGGAAAACTAAAAAAAAAACAGTTATTACGACAAAGTCTATTACCTTGTTATTGGTTGTAGCAGACAGGTACTGTTATTATCTATCTTCTATTTTGTAGTTTGGTAGAATTTCAAGATTTTCAACCGGATTTAAAGAGTCACGTTCGATTCCGAAATAGTAGCTATATGCATATCTATACATGAAGCTTATTTTGATAATAGATTTATATTGAAAAATAGCTGCTGGGGTTAGCTTCGCACAGATGTACTGATGAAAAACAATGCAGCTAACTCTACCCTTTACAGTACCACCATGAAATGAAATAAAATAGATAATAAACAACTATCTGCCAATTCTAACTATATTTCTAAAGATCCACCCTACCGCCGTCGATCTCACTGACTTATTTTTTTTTTGTTGCACAATTTTTTTTAACCCAAATTTTTCACTTTACCGTACGATTTTTCAAACGTTTTCTCTCGCACAAATAGGGCAGGGCAAAGTCAGTAATTGTTCATTTTATAGATATATATTAAGAGAAATGATGTACATCATTCTGAACATGATACCAAGACGTAAATGTTAAGCTTTTTACATATTCCAAAACAATGGGTACTGTAAGATAACAAACAAGTCCACGAATGTCAGTGCTGTCGACCAAAAGCCACTAAACGAAGGTCTCTGCTACCTAATCTGGTTCAGTTACTTTAACACTCCATTACTTAGGAAGCTGACATGGAAATTGCAAGTCTAAGACTACATTTATCCTATGACTAGATATCTTGCTAGATGTATACAGTTCTTAGGTACATTTTGACAATATACTCTAACATAATAAGTGGGAAAAAACATGTGTAGTAGAGAGACATGACAGAAGTGAAACTTTTGTATTACAACGCGATGTTCCCATCCAAGTACTGACCGCGACCAACGTTGCTTCTGTGATAGCACGAAAACTAGCGTTTTCAACACTACCCGACACAGTGTTTATCCCCACCATTTTACGTCAAGCAAAAAGGTTGCCGATTAGAATTTCAAAGCCCTCCATAAGAAGTTTCATTTCAGAAAACTCCACATAGAAACGGAAATAAGGAATATCTCATGAAAGATCCTCTTTACCACTACTTCGGGATGCGAATGAATAAATTAGTACGATAAAGAAATTCATAAATTAATATCGTTGTAAAAGGTTATTTCAGAACGCAATTATTTTAGAAAAGTACAATAGTTACCAAAAGGTATTTTACACGTGCTGCAGCGTATGCTTCGTCCGCACGTGTACCTTCCAACTAAACTTTTGAACGAACGTTTGACCGCAGTAATCGCACTTAAACCTGCGATCATTATTATGTATCTGCATATGTACTTTAAGAGTTTTCCTCAACGCGAACGTCTTGGAGCAAACTTCGCACTTGAAGCTACGAACTTTCGTATGTTTTACAGAGTGATTCGCGAGATCTGACGCAGTGAAAAACGTCATGTCGCATTCTCCACACTCGTGCCGTCTTTCTAGCAAGTGGTACTTCCTTACGTGTCTGCTCATAGCCGTGTGGGTGGTAAATCGCTTATCGCACGCCTGACAAACGAATAAAGGTAGATTCACGCCATGCGATTCAAATAAATGTTTCTGTCTTCGATGGCTACTGTCAAATTTTTCATTACAGAATCCACATCTGTAAAATTTTACCCTATCGTGCACCGTTCTCTCGTGGACGGCTCTCTTTGTGTCCGTATCGAAGACCTTAAGGCAGAATGCGCACCTGAACACGCCAGTTTTGTGACTACGCGAATGCCGCGACAGGCCGCCGCGATTCACGAAGCCAACGTCACAAACGCCGCACACAAAGTTCCTATAATGCACGTTCATATGTTTTTGGAGCTGTTTAAACCTGCCGAAGAGTACCGAACAGAGCGAGCATCGGAGCCCGTTGCCGTCGAATTTAAACGGTATGATATAGTTCTTGATAGCGCTATCTATATTCCTGTCGTGTTCTCGCTTCAAATGCTCCATGAATATATCGAGGGAGTCAAATTTAGCATCGCACAGTTTGCAATTCAACGAGGTGATATCCAATTTTACGCAGTATCCATGCATGCTTTGTTTTTTCAGGAAGCTCGCGGTTGTGTGCTCATTGTGTGTCTGCAACGTGTGGGTTTTTAAGTCTGCCGGCTCCGGACACTGTTGCTCGCAGAAGCAACAGGCGTAACCGGCTCCTCCGTTATCATGTCGAATCGGAGTTGCGTTCGAATTCTTCATTATCTCCAAAATATTATCTCGATGCTTCTTGAATTCTCTCATAATCGATCCTCTAACTTTGACAACAGTTTGGACAACATTTGCTTTCAATTTTACAGCCTTTGGCTTAATTACTTCAAGTTTACTATCTACTGAACCGGGCGTATTATCTTTTGGTGCTTTTTCGATGGAATCTCCATTTCTATCACCTATAAAGAAAAGTTCTGGTTATTGGTTGTGTATTCTTTACTTCAAAGGCATAAGTATAGGTAGTTTTGTTTATTTCAAATGTGCTATTACTGGGCTGGTTTATAAATATGCCCGAGAAGGCATCTAAAAACTGAGATCAAAGGCGTATTCACATTGAAAGAGAGGAACGTCGGTATGATAATATTAAAAATATGTAACTGCATAATTGAATGTGAAAATGTTTTTATCGATATTTATCTCGTAACAAATTAAAGTTTAGAAATACGTCAATATCTTACTTAATACATTGGAAAATTTTATAGATAATTAAACAAAGAAAGAGCGTGAATTTCTTTAGTTTATACGCAGGCTTTTATATTTTTTACTCTTTGTATATTAGCATGTTACGCCATCGCAACACACCATAAGTGCTGACCAAAGAGTGACGTCCCACACGGTATGCCAGATTCACGAGGCATCGAATCAGCAATTTCAGTGGAAACGTTCGGCAACCTGGCTCCTCTGTTCCCACATTGCTTTGGTATAAATTATTAAAGCAAATTCAAATTTTTTAGTGTTAACCTAACATAGGTAACTCTCATATTTTATTATAAGTATATAAGTATTTGTATTACACAAGAAAATAACTAGTATATTTGTGAAATAAATAATTTATTATCAAACTCAACATTTACTGAATGGGAGAGACAATCAACTGAAATATAGGCCATATTGACAGACGAGTACACTATAACTAGACAAGCACAATATATACTAAACATCTATAGACTGTGAACGATCCTTAAATGGGCTTTCAGACCGGTCCTCTTCGAGAACCTTTTAGAACAATGATCGCATCTGAAACTACTTTCGTCCATGTGCAATCGCATGTGAGTGTTCAACGTCCTGACGCTCGAGTACGTCTTCAGACAAACCGGACACGGGTGCCGAACGCCCGCGTGCTTCGACGAATGCCCCCTCAGTTCGGAGATCGTGAAAAACTTCATGTCGCACTCGACACACTTATGCCTCTTGTCCATCAAGTGGTCTCTCTTTATATGCGTCCTCAACTGCTTACGCATCGCGAAGGTTTTGTCGCAAGCGTTACACTGGTACACAATCGGCTTAACGCCGTGCGCTTCCGATAAATGGTACTCCTTCGCTTCGTAGCTTTTGAATATTTTGAAGCAGTAACCGCACCTGTACAACACCGTTTGCATGTGAACGACTCTCTCGTGAGACTTCTTCTTACGTGGCGTATTGAAAACCTTTGGGCAGTGCTTACATTTGTACGAACCGTTGTCGTGACACTCCGCGTGTCTGTACAGCCCGCCGGCATTCACGTAACCGGCGTCGCAGATCTCGCAAACGAAATTTCTGTAATGGACGTGCATATGCTCCTGGAGGACCTTGAATTTTTTAAACTCCCTACCACATATGAAACAGTTCAGCTGTTCTCCGTTAAATTTGAACGGCAGTATTTGGTTTTTGATATCAGTGTAAAAATGCACGTCATGATATTTGATTAGATGGTCTATCAGCTCTTCGAGAGTTTCAATTTCCTCGCTGCAAAGACTGCATTGTAACGAGGTGATGTCCAATTTGATATAATAGTCTATTCGTCTGCTTTTGTTGTGGCAAGTGAGCGGATTGAAATTATGTCCGTGTAAGTCTAACGTGTGCTTTTTGAGATCAGACGGATCTAGGAAATGGGCGGCGCAGAAACTACACAAGTATCCGATACCGATATGTCGCAATATTGGCGTGGCATTCGAATACTTCAGTATATGCCTTAAGTTCACCTTATGTTTCTGCATCTGGTCTCTCATTTTAGCTTTGTCGCTGATAACACTATCACCTACATTGTTACGGTCGTTTTTGTTGTCATCTTTACTGCTTACCACTATGATAACAGTGTCGTCAAATTCACTTTCTTCGTCACCTACAAAGAAAACGAAGCCCATGTTATTTTTACATTATCTTTGGTACACGAATGTTTGTCATCGTTGAACAAGAAACGTGCTCTAAAATGGACTAAAATTGTCAAGTCTCGGAAGAAAGCATTGAAATGACAGAACAAAACGATAGAGAAAATCTATTATGACAACTTACATGTAAGATTAAGGGTCTTAATTACTGAGAAATACCAGGTAACCTATTGAATCATTTCCCTATATAGCAATTGTAACTTGTAAATATTGCACATTATATTATGTTATAATATTATAAAACAAAGTCGTCCGCCGCGTCTGTCTGTCTGTCTGAATGTTCGTGATAAACTCAAAAACTACTGAACGAATTACAATGCGGTCTTCACCAATAGATAGAGTAATTCACGGGAAAGGTTTAGGTATATAATTTGTCCTGGTTTTTTTTTTATAAATTGGTTGAAATATAATGATAATTTTTGAAAGAATCGGAAAAAGTCAAGCCGCCTTAAGCGTTTCATGCACATAAGTATATATTTTTTTTAATATCAGGGCAGGACAACGTCCGACGGGCTAGCTAGTATTATAATATATATTGTATCGTAATCAAAATATAATTAAAACTTTTTATACAAATACACTATTGACGTTCAGTTCTCAGTTAATTAACAATATCGAGACACCAACTTTTTGGTTGTCATGCGCACGTGAACGACAATAATAAAAAAGAAAACATAGCAGCTGACTGTATGAATCGAAGTATCACGACGAACGTCAATATCGTCTTTTACCGAAACAATATCCATTATTGAGCGAAGAATCACTTATGCACATCACAATATTCAGCAGTTCCAAAACCCGATATCATCACCACAAGTAAAATCGTGGAATTTCAGCGGCCAGTGTTACACAGAGGAAGATCTTGAGGTACGTGCATTGTATCCTTAATGTTGTTAGCTGGATCTGAACGGAAACTCTTAAAAGTTCTTGGTAAAAACTTTTGGGTACCCTTTAGGGTAGCAAAAAGCCACCAAAGGCTATTTCAGCGGTGCGTATACTACATATATATATGTATACTAGCTGATACCCGCGGCTTCGCACCCGTTTTTTTAAATTGTATTAAAGTAATATAATGGTGAGAAGTGGTAGAATTACAGAAATGCTCTTTTAAAACATTTGTAGGTATGACACGCATGTCACCTACTGTTATATATAACGTGTACAGTAAATATGTAAATACTAACAGTGTGCTGGATGGGATTTAGCAACAACAACATATTTGGAGCTTTAATTTGCTATATAATCCTTTCAGTGCTTGTTTACACAGTATAAGAGGTAGGTGGTAGAGCTACGCTGAAGCTATTACTGGTTTCAGCACGAATGGGTCAGCTCGCCCGGGGTAGTACCACTCTCTCACAGAAAGCCGACGTGAAGTAACAGTGCTTACACTGTTGCGCTTCGTTCGGTCAGTGAGAGCGCCGGAGGCCCACATATTTAAAAGGCCGGCAACGCACTTGCGACTCCCCTGGTGTTGCTAGTGTCTATGGACGGTGGTGATCACTTACCATCAGGTGACCCACCTGTTCGTTTGCCCCTTATAATATAAAAAAAAGTAATGAAAATTTAAAGACATGCAATATCTCTTAAAAATGTTGTTATATAGATATTATTAACATAATTAAGTTTTTGCGATCATACAAAAAGTAATCACTTATCTATTCCGCAAGAAATTCTATAATGGAACTGTTAAGGTAATAATACATGTCTGGTTTAATATTGAAAAAAAACGTCTTTCATTTTCAAAATTTGTATTAATTATACAAAAAATTAGAAAAGGGGCAAACGTGGGCAAATGACATACTTGAAGAATCCACCTTGACATTTTCAATTTTTGAAAGTTTTTCGGACCCTGGCCCACGCAATTTAAATTATATTTATTTAACTTTTTTTTTATAGAGGTGGGCAAAAAAAATTAAATCGTGAGCAAAAAGGGGAAATCGATGGGCAAACCCTCTACGCCTTTTTCAAATCGTTACGCGAAAAATTGGTGGCCAACTTTCCGAAGCTATGGTTAATTAGTTATGTATAATCGATCACGGTAAATAAAAACAAAATGGCTGCCAATTTGACCAAAATACAAATTAAGCAAATTACATACTTTAATATATTCATTACAATTATATTAATTCTTGGAGTCCAATACAGTGCTTGAGCACATGCTTACAGTGAACAACATACTTTTGCTAAATTTCACGCGAAAGAAGTCGTGGGTGACAGCTAGTCTAAAATAAAATAACCTAAGTTAGTTCCTATAACTTCAGTTATCTGCTAGTTAAAGTCATGTGAAAATTGGTCCACTCGTTTCAGATATTCCACACTGATGAAATCGCGAGTAACAGCTAGTAAATAATAAAATAGCTCAAGTTATTTCGCATTACTTTAGTCACATGTCAGTGAAAGTCTCGTTAAAATTTGCTGTATCGTTTTGGAAATTCCTTATTGGACAGGAAAAAGTCGCGAGTAACAGCTAGTCTAAGATAAAATTGCCTAAATTACTCTTTATAAGATCAGCTACGTGCCTGTAAAATTCATGTGGACATAGTTCTATCTGTTTTTTGGAGAATACAATGTGGGCACAGCTACAGATAACAGCTAGTTTATAATAAATTAAACTAAGTCAGTACTTATAAAGTCAGTTATATGCCAGTAAAAGTCCCATGAAGATCAATCAAATCGTTTTAGAGATGTCACTGCGGACGAAGGCGCAGGTAATAGGTACTTTAAAAAAATAGCTTAAATTACTTCTTATGGGGTCAGCTATCTACCAGTGAAAGTCCCGTAAAAATCGGTTTTGCCGTTTCGAATATTCCGCTACGGGCAAAGTTGCGAATAACAGCTAGTCTAAAATAATATTGCCTGTAAATTCAGCTCTCTGCCAGTAAAATTTCTGTCAAAGTCGGTCCAGCCATTTCGAAGATTACCCGGAACATACAGACAGACAAAAATTTTAAAATTAGATTTTTACTATATGTAGCTTATACGCTTTCATATCCAGTCAGTAAAAAGTAGGTGTTTTGATAATATATATAGACACTTTATTTTTATTATATCTATAGATTGCAAGTCAAAAATTCGAAATAATACTGACCTAAAATTACATTTTTGAATGAAAACTTACTAATTCTATGAACATAAAATAAATAGTGGCGTGTGACTATTCGAATTAATTGATAACGAATCAAACCGAATAATACGATTCGAAATGCGAATTGAACATACGAATATTTCAAACTATTCGGATTAGTCAAATAATTTAATTTATGCGTCAAATAAGCATTAACTATAAAATGCTACGAACTAACCAGTAACGCCATCACAGTCGACACCAGCCATTAAGAGCATTCAAAACTACTGTATTTCTATTTTTAGCCAAAAAGTGGCGGGAAAAAGTGAATATTACAAATTTAAGAAATTAAATGTGTTTCATTCTTATTTGAATATGTTTTTTTTTTCAACGGCACTGACAATTTTCTTTATGGACTATAATCGATTTCTTTATTTATAAATAACCATACAAAATATTCCAATATAGTAAAAGCTATACATTTGTACCTTATTAGTTGTTAACGAATTTTGAGAGCTAAAATTTAAAACGGTTCTTTTAATGTATGTTATAAAAAATGAGAGCACAAAATTCTAGAAACCTGTTAAAATATGATATTATACCAAAATATTGAAATTTCTTTGAAACAAAATAATTCAGCTATTTCTGTTAAAAATTGTCAAAATTGAAATACTATAAAATTATTTAGATTTCACTGAGACAGTGTATTTTTAATAAATATTTTCACTAATATGAATTTATTATTATAGAATTGAATTACATAGTAAATTGTTTTTGAAGGAATTTCAGTCTTGATATTTAGGTTATAATTTTTTTGATGTTTTTATGTTTTTTTTTTAATTTTGAATTATTAAAATAGTGAAAAATGTTGTAGCTTTTCCTATAACTATCAGTTTAATAATTCTACCTTATTTAAAAAAAATAGGAAAATTTTGAATTTTCTATTCAAATTCGGATAGAACAACATATGATTCGGTTCGGTTCAAGGATTATTCGCACATCCCTAAAAATAAACGTGTTACCACGGCAACGGTTATAATATTATTGGTTACTATAACAACGGTTGTCTAATGTCAGGGACTATCGATGTCTGTAGGAGAATATTTAATTTTAACTGAAAAATGTATTTAGGATAGGTTTTAACTCAAATCCGTTCTTAGTGAGCGTCTACGTTGCAAAAGGAATAAGTATGGTTAATTTCAAGTCAATCGAACATACAGTTTTGGAGAAATCGTGATGAGTCAGTCAGTGGTATTCCGCTTATATATATATAGATATATATAAGTAATTGTGCCACCAACTCCAAATGCATTTGCTAATATTTGTCGATTGAACGGTACAGAAGTGATGTACTGTAGCGCAACCTAATGGCACATTACGGTAAATAGGATATCGTGAAAATTTTCCCCATGTAAAAAGAATGAAGTATGTCATTCTATTCTTATGTATACGGAGTAGAACGGTTTATTTGCTTTTTTACATTAAATCAATTATAACAGGAACAAACATAACTATTCCATCTTTAGATCCCATACGAGATTCGATTGTGTAGTGCCACCAGATGGTTCTATCTATTTCTAGCACAAAGTAGCAGAAATTACATCTCAGATCTACGCATTGGCAAAAGGAATCTTCTCCTTAAGGATATAGAGAAGATCGCTCGTTAATGAGTTGACATCGAATCTCTAATCAAGAATAATATATTTTTCTATAATGTATCATTAATCTGGAGAAATCCAGACAGTACACAATATTAATAATAAATGAAGTGGTAATTTATAAATGTAGGGCGATTTAATAAGACAATTGTTATATATTAATTGCACAGACAATTCGGAATTCAATCAATCAAATCAAAAACACTTTATTCAGTTTAGGCCCCGAGAGGGCGCTTATGAACGCGTCAAAGTCACCACCGGTTCGGACAAACAACCCAGTCATCGAGAAGAACCGGCAAGAACACTCGATCTGGTTTATCTTTTCATTAACATATTATAACTCACATTTTTAATTGACCCTTTAGAATTTAAAAGGTTTCTAATGTCATAAAGTCCAACTAATTGGAAGATCACCCCCCACTAATATAATATCAGTAGAAGAGAGAGTACACGAGAAAGCACAATTTATTCCAACTTTATTACGCCAACCACTCAACGTACATCATAAATCAGACTGATAACCTAAAATATTTCGTCCCTCGATTTGCACCTTCACATGATATTCAATTCAAGTCTAAATTGTTTTCCCGTGCTAAGTCCTCATGTGAGTCTTCCAGGAGCATGTCTGAACGAACGCCTGTTCTTCACACTGTTCGCATTTAAACCGTTTAAAGTTAGCGTGAATACGCATGTGATTTTGACAGAGATTTCACTGACACGCATAGTTAAAATTACACCCGGTGACATAGGCTACTTTATTTTACACTAGCTGTCATCCGTGGCTTCGTCTGTAGCACTATCTCCAAAACGATTGGACCTATTTTCACGGGACTTTCTCTAACAGATAGCTGATCTTATAAGAAGTAATTTAAGCTTTTTTTATTTTAGACTTCATTTGTAGTGATATCTCCAAAACGATTAGACCAATTTTGATGGGACTTTCATCTTACAATGTTAAATTCCTTTAATACAATTATAAAAAAAAACGCATGCGGAGCTGCGGACAACAGCTAGTATATAATATGATGGTGGTATCCCATTCTATTTCGATCAGTTATTTTAGTTTCACTAATTAGATACATAGTTCTTATCATAAAAAAAATTACGACGATATCTTCTACTAACATATTTTTTATTAAAAGTTTACACCCCTAGGCTGATTTTTTAAGACCCAGATCTCAAAATGGCAGATTACATTTTATTTTTTTTATTTTATTTCACCACATCACACATTGTGAATTTCATGATTTTGTAAAAAAAGTTCGTACAAAAAATATATATATATATTTGTACATTTTACAGTACATAAAAGATTTGTAATAAATCAGGTATTCTTTTATCTAAGCTTATGCTGCCAACAGTCTGTTGACCTGTGCCACATACTTTCGTTCGTATGGAACTTAAAACCTCTATGGTTTTGGGCAGTCCAGGGGTTAATAAGTAACTCAGATTTCTTTAAGTGACGCTCGCGCGTTGAACGATATAATAAAGTGAGGCAATCGATGTGGCGCGCATGCGCAGGACAACGCAAGCGAAGTCGCGGCCGGTTGATAGTTAGAAATGAAACAAACTCATGACTTCGGTTATAAATATAATAAATTAATGAACAATAAATATACCACGAGACGACACTCCTAAATTCTAATACAACCTTAAGCTATAATATCAATTCGGGAATTACTGATCCAAACAGTTGAGATTTATAGTACGAACCGTAAGAGTATCACAGTGTTACGTTCCCAATTTTGTGATAAATATTATGTTTCTTTGTCACCCTAGGATGATAATTTTGACAGCTCACAGTAGTGTGCAATCTATAATATAAAAATGAATCGCTGAATGTGTTCTTAAGCGCAAATCTCGACAACATCTGAACCGATTTCGCTAATTCTTTCTTTAGAATATCCCGAAAAGTACGAGGATGGTTCTTATGGAGAGAAAATTTTTAAAAATTTACCTGTAAAAGTCTAAAAACAACACTTTTCTATACTCCCGTACACAAACGATTCGTAATAATACTTAAAAGTCAATTTGAACTTTATTACCATACGATAAAGTTTAAGTGTTAGCGGAGAGGTGTTCCGGGAAGGAGAAACAATTGAGTGACGTTAGTATCGTATAAATATTAATGTCAATATTTGTTAGGCGGTACGAAGTTCGCCGGGTCAGCTGGTTGAAAATAAATCTAAACGTTTATCGACTATTATTCTCATAGAACTTGGAATTAATTTTTTCGTCTATCGCATGTCCCATTACAGCCGGCCGCGGTGTAGCAGTTAAAGTAAAAGGCGCTCGGCAGAGCAGCCAACGCCAATATGGCGACGTCCATGGCTCAATTCAAAATTATTCATTGATTTATATAAATATCGTGCTGTTTTTAAATTGCTTCACTCATCTGAATAATAGTATTTATTGTGTATTCCGTAATCTTACACGTACATTGAAATTACAATTTATAGTTGGATATTTTGTCTAACATTGATTCGGAATTTTTTTAGTTAAATGCCTACGATCCGAAAAGAAATTTCACTTGAATCATGGTTTCATAAAGTAACACATTTTTTTTTATTTTCTTTACGTAGAACGACGGCCAGTTGTCAGAGTTGGCAAGGCTTGTTGATAATTTAAAACAAAATTAAATCAATGGGTACGTCAGTAATGTGTTTTTAGGAATAATAAATATAGTCTGTGGTTGTTCGATGTACGCATACGCGGCACTACACTACAATAATCGGACCTAAGCAATGAAGTAAGGCATAATTTATAAGAAATATTATCGAAAATAAATTATAGTAAAAAAAAATACCAGATCTATCGGTTACGAAATGCCGAGTTAGTTTAAAAATGTCATATTTTCTCATCAGTAAAAATATATTCTTACGCTAAATTTTTTTTTTTAGTTTTTAGTTTGAATATCTCTAAAAGCGTGTCATTTTAGTTTATTTTAACTATAATTTAGTTTTCGCTTTTTAGTTCGATTTGCTCGGCATGAGTACCAAATTTCCTTCAAATCCGATCGCTCAAAGTTGGGTAAAATTGAGGCTACAATTTAAGCTACGCTAAGTCAGTTACAAACAAACGTAAAGGTAAAAGTAATAAAAGCGTGTTAAAATATACAACACTTGATAGACGTGAGCTGTCAGAAGTATTATCCTAAATTGGACAATATATAAACTCACATAGTACATTAACTTAGTATAATATAAAGTATTACTATTATCTTGTTATATTCAGTCATTATAGTGATGTGTGATGTCATTTGTGATTTCTTGTTGTTGGAACGAAGTCCCTTAACCCGTCTTGCGACATGACTCGGCTCGTAAAAAACGTCACGTAAGAAGAAAGCGTTATGCGTTCTCCATGCGACATTCTCTTATCTCTTTCTATTATATACACCCGCGCGTGTGTGTGTGTGCGTGTGTATGTTTGCGTGTGTGTAAATATAGGATTTATATTCAGTTGTATACTTACAATATTGATAGCGCGTAAATTTCACGAAAACTTTTTGTTATTTATATCTGTTTTAATTATTTAGCATATCTATATCATTCATTATATTCACAATATACATCTGATTTTTAATAAATACCAATTCTGTAATATTAAATTAAACTTTATGATTCGACTCCATATTTTACGTCGTTTGTATTATAAAAAAAAAGAACACAGACAGAGAGTCGCATGGTGGGGGGATAACGTTTTTCCCTTATGTGACGAAAATATACCTGTACAAATAATATAAATGTCCACATCGAATAACATTCGCAGATGAAGAAAACCCGCAAAGAACTTCGTTCCTTTCGGGGGTCCCTACACCCGTACACTTTTTTCTATACTCCTCTAATAGAATTACACAAATAAAAACAACATCTGTGTATATATACAATGTATGTTGGTATGTCTGAGATTCATCGATCACTATTGCCACACTTGAGAGTTCTTTTATGTAGAATGTTTTTGTTAACGACACGTCAAAATGATTGTTGGCGACATGTAACGGACTAGGTTGAGGCCGCTCACGAGTTGTGAGTATAAAGTATGTCGGCCGATTATTGTGTTATAAAATTTGATATTTTTGCTATTAATTACTAGATTTGATGAATGATGACTATGTACAATTACATTTTTATCGCTAAGAGATTTATATTGCTGAAAATTACTGAGAAATACCAAAAGATTAAAGAATACCATGTCACCATATAAGATTATGAGAACTGTTGATAATTGATTATTTTTGAGTAAAGTTGGATTATTTAATAGAACTAATATAAATATGTAAAATTATATCCATTTACCATATGAAATATCTCGTGTAAAATTATGTTTTTCAACTATTCCTTTATAATTATTTATGTCATATTTTATTTATATAGGAATCAATACTGTAAATAACATTTTCATGTTATGGATCATATAATTCCTTACAAAATGATATATAAAATATGTATGTAGCCAAAATATTGACGTAGATATTAAGCAAAAACCGAATCATTCCAAATGAAAATTAAATTCGGAAATGTTACATTTTGTGTGGCCCTCGACTTCGCTATCGATATATCCGATATCGATTTTACTACAATTCGCCACTAGATGGCACTGAGGCGAATTAACGTTTCCACCATTTAATTGATCAATATGAAAAGTTTATACACCGAAATGCTTTTTTTCATGGCGGTTTTCTATTATATCTGAATCTCGTCAGCAGATAGCACTAGGCTATATTAATATTAAAACTTAAGGTATATAAAGTCGCAGGTGATTGCTAGTGTAAACATGGGTATATATATATTATACATAAAAACAAGATATTATGTAAAAATTGTTCTACAGTAATGTCTATTGTTGTAGGAGCGTATGAAATAGAAATACCACGTCAACATTTGAAGAAAACATTACTATATCAATAATTTTTTTATTACTTAAAACATATTATCATCTGAGCACAAAATCTTACTAAGTGTTAAATGAAGATGTGGTCTAAGATCGTAACATGTTAAGCATAAAGGACTCTGTACAGTACAGCTGCGGTAACACGTCTACAGAGAGTTTGGAGAGATTTTCAACTTGAGGGTAGTTGTTAACTAGATGAGCATTAGAAAGAGTACTACCTACATGTTATGATTTCGTCACGACGCTTTCCTTCACGTGAATTTGACTAAGCATTGGAACATAGTAAGGTCAGAAATGTTATACAAACTCTTTACAAAAACTTCGTCCGAGATGTTTTTATCTTAGTCATCATGAAAAATGAATCACACTCTTCTTTTTAAATCTCTATCTATATTAAATTTCATTGCGACGAATTAAAATAAAATCTGCTCTAAAACTTGCGTTTAAACCCTCCGATTTAACACTGAACTTTATGACCAAATTAGTTGCAGTAACTTCCTTCATTTCAAATTACCTAAGATATAAAGTACAACAACAAAAAGGTACAATAGGTATAAGATAGATAATAATTACATCTTAAGGATATCCTAACTACAGTTGCTGTGACAACATCTGAATTGTATTTACACGTGGACTCAATATATACATATAAATAAAATTAAAGTGTCCATTGTTTGTCCGGACCAGCCTTCGAAGAGTTTGTACTGATTGCGACGCGGCTTTTACTGATAGACCGGGCACGTTACGACTCATTGCACAGATTACGAACCGATACGCTCTCGCCATAGCAGTTAAAAAGAATAATAAAATATACAGCGGTAACTTCAAATCGGTCAAAGAGTTAAAAAATTCACGAAGCCGAGAGGTATTTACAATATCAACAGTTTAGCAATGATTAGGATACCATACTATACATATTGGTACCTTTTGTACCAACCATAATTTACTAACTATCCCTTCCATTCAGTCGTTATGCCCACAACTACAATCCTTAAATACCCGCTACAATTAATAATGTACAACTTGAATTTCCCTCCATTGATTCACCAAATTTTCTAGAAAGTTCTTTAGTTCATAGTACTTTTAATTTCATAATCAAAATTCAAAGATTTCCAACCTACGAAACGTCAAAACTTTCACTTCACAACCGGCATCATCACAGAACCCTTCGAGATCCCGTGGTTCTTCTTCATGTGCTTCCTCTTGCTGTTCTGCGTAGCGTAAGCTTTACCGCAGACTTCACACTTGAACTTCCTCTCGTTCGTATGCGTCGCCATATAATGACCCAACATGTGCCGTTTGATAAAGAATCCCATACTGCAAACGGAACATTCGTACGGTCGCTCCTTCAGATGCACACTCCGCATGTGCAACACCAGATTCGATTTCAAATTAAATCGTTTCTCACACATGTCGCATTTTATCCCCTCCGCGTTGTGAACTTGGATCATGTGCCTCGTCTTCTGATAGTAATTCTTGAACCGAGCCTTGCATATCTGGCATACGCTGTCGCCAGCTATACCCTTGTGTTCTGTATTCACGTGAGCTTTCTTCTTCGACTCTGCGGCGAAGACTTGACCGCAATGCCGGCAAGGGTAGCTGGTCTTCTTCTTGCCGTGCGTCGTCTCGTGTCGATTCAACCGGAAACTGTTCACGAAACCAGCTCCGCATATTGTGCAAATGAAATTCCTATAGTGTACGTTCATGTGCTGCATTAAAAGTTTCATGTTGTGGAAGACTTCGTCGCAGAGACAACAGTTGATCTGCTGTTCGTTCGTCAGCTTGAACGGTTGGAAGTAATCCGTGGCGCCCAAATAGTACTTCTTGTCATGGTCCGCAACAAGATGCTCCGTTAAAGTCTTCAGATCGGCCATAGGTTGATGACATATCGTGCACCTGAGGTCCACGACGTCTAAAAACGCTACGAAACTGGCCATTCCTGAACCTGCTTTGTATGTGGGTTTCTCTTTGACATGGTCGTCGTTTGTATGGCTCCTCAGCGTCGCCGGGTCCGGGTAAGTCTTGAAACAGTAAGCGCATATGTAACCGGCGTCGTTTCTATCTTTAAACGGTGTCGCGTTCGAATATTTAAGCAACGTGGTCAAATTGTGCCACTGTTTCTTCGCTTCGGGTATATGCTTTTCGCGGTAAACGTATTTACTGAGGGTTTCGTCGTCTCCCAATTCCTCCTTTACGGCGTGTTTCCGTTTTTTAGCCGCTCTCCTCTTGCCTATAAAACAGAAAATATTTTTTTCACTCGCGACCCAAACACACAAATGTGGCTGCCTCGGAGAACGGACACGGCAATCGATTTTCCCGCGGATAAAAAAAAATCGGAAAACATAATAAATAAAACCACTCAATTTTAAATATAATACGTATTTATTTCTCTGTATATTTGTGTAATCTTTTGTTTTACTATTAAAACAACATAATTCATAGTTCAATTCATGTCAATAATAATGTAAAAAATCTATCATAAACTTCAAACGACATTCTTCTTTCAACGACTTCAATTTATACATTAGATAAGCAATTTGGGTTCAACGTTGTAATAATTTCGAAGGACTTTGCTTGGAGTACAAATCACAGTAGTCTTGGACATCACATTATGAAGTGATTAGCTGCACTACTCGACCCTAACTTAATCTAGTAAAAGCAAGCAAGTTAGATATACAAGGATGTATATGCGTAGGTATTTTTGTTTATAATATTTTTTTTTTTTTTTAAACAAGCAAACAAAATAGAATCAGTCGTCTTAAATAAAACCCAAGTCATATTAAAGCATACGTAAATTAATTAGTTTAATAACAAATCTGATTATAAATGTTCGATATTTTCTGTGACAAGTGCTAAAACATATATCGGATAGTACATCGGTGTAAAAAACACCTTGAACAGTCTTGTTTACGGAAATTTTGTCGACCCGAAAAATACTTTGTTTCTTGACCAAGACGACGATACGACAAGAAGACAACGAACAGACAAAAAGGACAATTGATTATTTGGGACACTTGGCAAATTAATTATGTCGGACCAACAGCCGAATGTCATTTAAAGACAGCAATTACATGAGAGCGCGAGTTATTTATACTGTGGCGCCATCTCTTAACAGAAACATTATTGGGGTGAAAGTCACTTTTTTCTCGAACAGTCTTGGTGCCATATTGATACAACACACTAGTGATGCGAATCTAGCCGTTTTTTTACTGGAGTAACTCGAGCGAATTTGTACAACTCGTATTCGCGTGAAAACAAATTTGACTCGAGTTTGTTTGCACTCGAGTGTTACCAAGTCAACTCGAAGCGCTACGTTGAGTACTTGCAATTTAAAGTTATTTTTACATGGCAACTTAATTAAGACGACTTATTAAACGTAAGAAGTCGTTTTCTTTTTCTTTGTTGATTAATGACATAAATAAGGTAAATAATATTTTGTATTTTATTTCATATTATCAAATATCACTAATTTGAATAAATGTATTTAAACATTCTTAATCTATATCGAAAATTAGCTCGAGTGATAAATTCTTACTCGAGTTGTAAGGAGTGTCAGTAGTTTATTCGAGCGACTCGAAAATTCGAGAACAACTCTAGTGACGTGGGAAAATTACCCGAACGGCTCGAGTTACAAAATCCTATTCGAGTCGCATTCTCTGCATCACTCTCTTGTCAGTCGAATCAAATACAAACCAAAAACGACTAGTGTATTTATATAAAAAAAATATTATATAAAAAAAAAGTATTAATTTATAAAGTAACGTCTTCATTTAAATATGAGTTTGTAAATATTTCTTAAAAATATTTTTTTTTTTCACACATCATCGCTGTATACCGCGGTATAGACAACCGAAACAATTTATTCTTATAATCTGTGATGAAACTACAATTTGTTATCTGTCTGTCGTCAGAAAACTATTTACAAATAATTTCGTGAGTATAATAAAGATAAATTTTAACAGAAATTAAAACGGATTTCCAAAAAAATCTATTCTGTAAAACATAATTGTGTGGTTATATGACACCATGATATAAGTGAAACTTTGTGAAACTGAAAATATTCGGAAAATTATTAGATTTTGAGTATCAAAATGGCGTTTTTAATCTTAACTTAATAATTGGAAAATGGGAATGATAATAAAAAATCAATAGTAGACAAGATATCGAACTATACATTTTAATTTCAATGTACGTAGTAGAGTACGATGCACATAATACACATTCATTCAGATGATAGAAACATTTTAAAAACTGAGCACAATATGTATTTAAATAATTGAATAATTTTGTATTGAACCATGGTCGCCGCCATATTGGCATTGGCTACTCTGCCAAGCGCCTTTCGCTCTACCCCTACTCCACGGACGGCTTTAATGCGACATGCGATTGATAGACGATAAATATTAAGGCGACATAAAAAAAAACGTTTCACTTCAAAAATCAACCTGTTGACCGTGGATAGAGTAGACAGCTACTTAGTCTTGGACTGTCATAAAGCGACAAATATCTCAACCACTAGACATTTTCTATTAGATTTTGAACAGTTACCTGGTGTAATCTCCAAATATAAGTCCAATGCTATTAAAATTAAAATGTCCCCCTTCAAATAAAAAAAAGATTTTTCCAAATAGGTTTATAAACCACAAAGTTCTGAGTGAAAAAAAAACATTTTCATTTCAGTTTCATTAAAGACAAAACCGATTCGAGAAACATCTCCATTACTAAGTCGTTAAGTTCGGGCTCGCGCGTAATATTGCCAAGGGTATATTATTATACAAAACAAAGATAAAATTTTATTACCAGGATTCTAAAGTTGGTATTTATTCCTCCTTAAGTTGTCTCCATTTCATTTATACATATAATACAATAATAATATTCAGCGCAACTGTGTTCAGAGTGGTCAGAAAGTTTGGCGACGACAGTCAGAACATTAAATGCCGTTTCGTTCCTTACTGGTACAGGTTTTGTAAGGAAATACTTTTTTGTGTATGATTCAGACGAGTGGATTAAAAAAAAAAAAACACAATTCTTTCCTCAACACGTTCCGTGTCAAGCCACTTTTGCCTGACGTGTCGTTTAGGCCATTTGATATTTTGTCTAAAAATTGATTTTTCATCATAGAATATATTGCATAACAACACCAATACCATAAGGAATTCTTTCGTTTTCAGTAGTTATCACATCGTTTGCGACGTGTACCACCGATGGTACAGGTGACCTAAACATTACCTTTAACATGTACCACCGATGGTACACGTGGCACGGAACGTGTTAAGGGAATAGCTCAATTGTGTTTTAATTGTCGGCATCATTCAAATCACTAAAAATATAATTATATATTATTATATATATATATATATATATATATAACGTGAAAATTTTCCATCGTTATAATAAAGAGAAGTAAAAAAAAAAAAACGCCATCCACAATAAATTAATTTCTGTAATGTATGTTGTTTTATAACGGTAACATTGTTATGAGGGTAGTTTTAATTAATCCAGTCAGAATAGAGTTGTCAACACGAATTACACTACACTACACCGCATTTATTATTCCTGTCGTTATTATATTAGGAAAGCCACGGAATATTAAGAAAGAAATAATTATTACAATGGCAGTCGGAAAGATCGAGCCGTTTCAACTGGGAAGCGTTAATTGGACTTTGTACGTTGAACGGTTGGAACAATACTTCATTGTGAACGGAATAAATTGTAGTCAGTAACTCAGTCGATTGGTATACGATAGAAAATTACCCTAAAATACTTATTAAAAATTTGTCTTCGCCTCTTGGAATTTCATACCCATTGACATCAAACCAAAATATTATTCTCAAGTGATAAATTATTTGTCATAGAATGTCCTGTTACCGTCAAATTATAAAGTTAAAATCGATTAGACAAGGTATGACGAGTAATATAACGAATTTACGTTGGAAATAATTAAACCATTTCATTATTAACGACTAAGAGACAGTAACGATCGGTAAATAAATCCCTCTCACTCTAATTAAAAGCAGACATTTATGTGTGTTTTGTTTTATATTTAAAATTTTATATTACAGATGGCCAACGACAGTACTTCGGTAATTGTGCTACAACTACTAGTTGTAAGTATGAAATCTTGACTAAACGGCGAATGGGAGAGTTCAAGCAGTCGATTATCTTTACAATGGCGAAGTAGAGGAGTCTCACAGGATCAATTGTTAGAATATTCTAAGTTGATTAATTTGTATATTAATTTCATTATTAACATGATTTTAGTGTCGATGTTATCAGTTTTTTGTATCTATTTCTTATTACAACTAATTTAGTGTAATTAGTGTAATATTTCTATCATAAACAATTGCTATCCTTCACTAAAGGTACAATAATTCCTTCTGTTTCTCTTCTTGTTCTTTCCTCTTGTTCTCTGCTGCAATCTCTTTCAACGTCATCTCTCTATTATCTATCAGATGTTTAACATCATCGAACTCTTTAAATATATCCAAGTCGTCTTGATGGAGACGAACGTGGCTCTTTAGACTACACTTTTGCATGAAGGTCTTCTTGCAAATCTCACACTGATATCTCTTGTCGTCTTCGTGCATCCTCAGGTGCTCTTTGAGTGTCCGGAGCCGAGAGAAAGCCTTCCCACATACATCGCAGGAACACATCTCGACACCGTCGTGTCTCGAGAGGTGGTCAACGAGACCGCGCTTCGAGAAGAACTTCGCGTTACACTTGTCGCAGAAGAAGCTTTTCTGCTGCAAGTGGTGGTGTTTGATGTGTCGGTTTAATTCGAACTTCTTCTTGTAAGTCTTGTTGCACGCATTACAGGGGTAGATAATCGGTGTCTCATTGTGCACTTTAACCAGGTGTTCACTTCTGTCGTAATAGCTGACGAATACTTTCGGGCAATGCGGGCATTTGTTCCTCAGCCAACCGCCCTCGTGCACTCCCTTCTCGTGGTTACGCTTCTTCGTCAACGACGTGTAAGTTTTACCGCAATACTCGCACGGGAATATCCCTTGGGCGTGGGTCTTCCCGTGCTTCCTCAAAGCCGCTATCGTTATATACCCGGCACCGCACTTTTTACAACAGTAATTCCTGTAATGACTGCTCATATGATGGTATAAATTCTTAAACGATATATGCACCACGGAACACACGACACACGTGAAGTTATTACCGTCGTCCAAACGAAACGGGAGAATGATGTCCTTGATGTGCTTATATATAGTTTTATTGTGAACCGATGTCAAGTGATCCTTGAGTTCGTTCAGATCTTTCATAGCGAGATTGCACACGGTGCAGTGTAAATTCGTTATATCGACTTTAATCGGATTGTAACTGAGTTTGTAATCGATTATCGTATTGATCTTGTCCTTTTCGGTTTGCTGGGCAGTGTGTTGACGCAGTTCGTCAATGGTGGGGAAGGCCTTCGCGCAGTATAGACAGGAGAAACCCCGAATGGTTTTATCCCTGAAAGGGCTCGCGTTGGAGTACTGTAGGATGGCTGTTAGGTTGACCCTGTGCTCTACGCGCTCCGGTGTGGCGCTTTCGTCAGGTTTCTTTTTCTTTTTCCTGCGCTTTGGCGTGCCCCCATCCGTTCCTATAACAGAAACGAGAGCACATCTCAGTTACGTCCGTCCATTTTTCTTCTTAACGTTAACGCGACGCCTCTTCCGGGAAAGCTCGGCGCGGTCTTACTGCCGTTAATATTTATTTTACTTCAACTGACTTCTCTTTTATTAATGCGCACAATATGTTCAATCTTCAGTATTCATAAATATAAATTTAAAAACGAAATCAGGCGTTAATCAAATTGGCTGGGTTCAAAGTTTGTATTTTTTTGGGAAATCTTCCAGATGTCTCAATCGATTGTAATCAGAAATTAAATGGCAGACACAGGATTTTTTTAAAGTGCTATCTAGGTTAACGTCATTAGATTTTTCCAAAGGAACAATAGCAATGTGGTCATAAATGTGAATTGAGGTAAGTAGTAACGATAACCTTATAATTAGAAAATAAAAGACAGTATAAAATTATTTCAGATAAATCGCGCAGTTTCCATAAAACAATCAAACTATGTACCATAATCATGTACTTATTAATAAATAGACTGTTACAGCCACACACATTACACATCTAGCAATCCTTTAGACTTAGCAACACTATATTTTGTCTATGGCTGTGCTCATGTAAATATATCAATTCGAAGTGTTAGCTATTGAATTGCCTACACTGTACTGAAATACGTCGCCAAGTTTTGTCTCTACGATATAGACTTATACACACATAATCTCTTAAACGTGGGCCGAATGGAAAAGTATAAAAGGCGGAGCGCATAAAGTTCTGGAAGAGCTCGATACAAAATATCCTAAAAATCGGAAGCGAAACGAGTGTTCTCCCAGACGATATAACGGCCGTAAGCGATTCGTATCCGATAAATAGAGCGTGTTTGTAACCACGTCGCCGTGGTCTGGTGGTTAACTTCGCTCCCATACCCCCAACGCGGTGCTCTTTAGCGACCTTTCAATTTACGTTTGTTTTCTCGGAATGGAGACCATTGATTAAGCAATACAGTGAACTCCATTCACTAGTTAATCTTACGCACAACACTGCAGCCCACACACGTGCAGATAACACGATAGGTACATATAGACGATTATGTAAGGGATCTTTTTCTTTTTTGGGTGAGATAATCGTAGCCAACATTATCAGATTTAAGTAGTCCGGTAAAGCTGTAAAGACCTATCAAGCCAATAGCGTAGCCAGTTCCAAAAAAAAATCAGATTATATCCACTTTCCTGCAGCACACATAAAGGTACGCACGTGTGTCTCAACAACATACACATGTACAGTTAGCTCAGCTCGAATGGATAATTTACTTCGATTAGCGTTATTATACTCAAGGCAACATCCTAAGATGAGATTCGGTCACTTCTGCAATTTTGAGCTAGTTGCCATTCGGTTGTGAAAACTGTGAAAGCCCGCAACAGTGGGTAGTCAAATCGAAAAGGGGAGCAGTAAGCATTCTCGCTATCGTCAAATCGGTCACATCTGTGTGAAAATGCACTAGGGTTTGCCAAACTAAGGATAATTAATATTACACAGCCCTTCATAGCTATCTATCGTACGACCGATTTATAATAGTGTTGTGCTTGGTAATAGTAACATTGTAGACCTCACTCCTTTATAACCTCCGTTAGGTGCTTATATCATTGATTAAATTGCCTTATAATGTAAGTTTCATACATTTTTTGTTCGCGATATTTTATAACAGTTTACGCTAATGGTTTGTAACCGTTCTATTTAGTATTATGTGTATAACAGAGAATTTAGATTATAAACACTTACCATAGCAATAGTTTATATTGAAGAGTATAAATTAATAATATTTACTTTGTTTATAGTTTGTATGGAATACTTAAACCATGCATTAGATCGCTAAACATGCATTATTACCGAAATGTTTTCTTAATTAAATGAGAAAACAAAGAGTGTCGAATTGCTATCCCGCTGTAAATGGCAATTCAGTCTTCCAATAATGCTGAATGTAGTTTATTCTAATTGCCATATGTAACGTTAATCTCACAAATACCAATATATCATCTTTTGCCGTTCCTTTTCAAGCATTAATTCTAGAATGTTCCTTAGTTCCACAGCGACCGAGTACTTTTCGAACATACTCATTGGTCATCACAGCCAACCCCGTCATCCGAGATAAACTCGTAAACAAATATCGAAAGAAAACAATTGAATTGTAAATTGAATCAAATTGGGGCAAGTACAGAATTGCACTTTAATTTTGGGGCTATTTTCCCAGATTATAGAATAATGCCGATGACACGTTGCCTTTTTAACACGTCTAACACCTCTTGCAATTCTTCCCCATTGAAATCCTAAATATCACATATACTTTGGACGGCGGGAGGAATACTCAAATAATCATCCTCATACTTTTGTTGACGACTATTAGACTCAATTTTCATTTTTTAAGGCGTAACGACCGGCCCCGTAAAACTCCACCTTATAACCCATATATGACAAATTTTTTATATAACTCAATAAGCTATATATGCACAACTAGTTGTATAGCCATTATTCCAAGCCAATACCATCCCCCATACACCTGATATGAAATTCTACATAAATTGGAAAATAAATAATGAGACAACTAACAACTGTTCATATCATTTGTAGCGAAAATGTTTAATCGATGTACAGAGAGAAAGTCACTACCAAACATTAATTCATATATCAGATGTAGATAAAAAAAAGCTCTATAAATATCTCGTACGACTTTCGGACGGTTCATATTCGAGTCTTTTGCGCGTGTTCGTAAATAAGTGATACAAGTTTCTCTGTAAGCTTTTATTTACAGGTTTAAAGATTTGACCGAATAGTAGGAGGCCCACTACTCGTGTAATTAGATAAATATATAAAAAAGTAATCAAAGCCACGCAATTTTCTTCACGGTAAAATCATAAGTGTTCTCCGATAAAAGTTCCTATATTTAATTATGTACTTACACAGGTAAATGAAACGTTGATAGGTAAAAAGGTTTGTTTAAAATCATAGCAAAGTTATGTAGTACAAAGGCCGATTAAATCAGTCAACGGGAAAAATATTTCAACAAACTTAACTTTGAATCATATATTAATTAATTTACATTTCATCATAAAATAAATTGCATAATGTTAAAAAAAAAACGCATGCCTTATACTCTAAAGACGACGGTATTGCAACATCTGAGTAACACGGAATAGATAGGTAATAGTAATCAAGAGCAAACGCTTCAATCGAAAAATCAAAGAGAATCGCTTTCTACCGCTACGTTAAAACACGTAGATTCGAAGGCTTATTCTAGAACTTTCGGTAAAGGTAAACATCATAATATTTAACCAAAGCACTGTGATAGGCTCATTTTGTAATACTTAAATAACAAAGCAAACAAATTCTCAAGTGAGCCCTGGAGCTCGTATATGTATATTATTTAAAAATCATTTACAAAAAAAAAACAACTATTGTAACTGAAAAACAAATGTGGTTTTATACAATTATAGTTGGCTAATTACATTGAGATATTTAAACTTATCCCGTTCATTTGAACATCAGAATTAAAGCGTGGTTGGTACCATCATAGCGTCCAATTTAACACGAACATTCTAGAAGCATCGTTACTACGTGTAACGTAAATCCTTCCTCATACGATAACAAATTTTCAAAACAATACACGAACGAAAATATCGCTATAAGATCAGGGCAATTATTACATCATAGCTAAAGTTTGACATCTACAATAATAGCCTAAATAAGCATGTCAAGTTTAGCAAGTTGTGTGTACACACACGACTGGGTTGATACCACCATAAAAAAACCACCGTAGTGCCCATCTTTTGGTTAACAACGCGTATAGAGATCAGCAAGTATAATTCCCAGCTACCGATAAGCCTTGAAAAACAACACGAGAGCGGAGACTTGCAGATCTCGCATAAGGTTCGTCGTTTCTTTTCCATCGTACCACATTTACTACCAGATATAGTACCGTCACCTTATATCTGAGAACGTGCGAGCAGTATTTTATGGTAATCGCTTGAGCAGTTGAGGCGTGATGAAAGCGTAACAAACATACAACCAAACTCATTTTCTCAATTCATAATATACGTATGGATAATAAAATCGTCTAGTTCGCTCCAATTTTTGAGTTGAAAATCTATCGCCAGTGCACATTGATGTGATACAGGAGTCACAATTTAGGGCTGTAATCTTTTAATCTCTTACACCGTCTCTTAAAATCATTTTAGATTGTGGTCAAACGCCAGAGCCTATGCGCAGTAAATGAAAGCACTTGATGACTATCAAATGTCTTATTTGATGGGCCATGTGTAGTAGGATTATTAAAGAACATTCCAGAACATAATAGTGTCAATTGATGTAGTAAAGAACCCTTGATCGTAACAATCGACTTGACTCTATAAAGGAATACTTTTAATCAGGTACTGTTAGTCTTCGGATAGATACGACATACATAAATAAATATAACGTAGCTATAATGGATTCACCTTTCGGTGGAGGAAAATATCGTGATGAAACCAATGCATGTCGGTAGGGAATTCTTGTCCAACGATCACATGGTTAGTTTCCACCAACAAGCTAAAGATCTTTCATCAAATATCTGCAGGGGTATTCCGGCAGCTGTAATTGATAACCGGTACCCTCTAGATTCAGCATGTCATCATCTTGGAACACATCGTCATTTGAAATCAGGTGGATTTAAAAATGCTTTCGATAAAGGAAAACACCATTTTTTATAAGCCCTGTGGCAATCGTCTTTATCATGTTAACAACCATCATCAAGTTGGATAATCCTGCCTACACTTCAGCATTAACTTCTACCCCATCATAGACCTCAAAGTAAGGTACTCTCCATTCAAAGTCACAGTGTATGAAACCTAACAATCGCTCGACTCTAAAAATGACAATGATTCTTGGAATGCTTCTTCATAAGTGTGTATAAATGTTGCAATACCGTCAACTTAAAAATAAATATTTCATAATAAAAATGTACATTGATAGTTATCAGAAATGCTCGTTTTATTTAGTGAAAATGTGAACATCACCACAGAAAAATGGTCTTCGTCCTAAACGTTTTTTTTTTTTTTTATTGATGATTTGGTTCACTTGTTCCTATATTCATTGTACGTAACCGCTATACTTTATAAAAATAAACCAATACGAATGAAACGATCAACAGTTTATAAGTCGATGGTCATTGCTGTGTTAAGCATTTATTTTCAAGATAAAAAAAATTACACTAAACAACTGCTGCTAACTGATAATCTTTCACTAGGCATCAAGTGGCATTATTATCAGAATGCTAAAACTTAAATAATATTTAAAAAAAAAAAGTATAGATCGATGGGCATGCATTTTGTGAATTCCCATTTGTAAATAATAAATTAGTACGGAATTTGTCTACAGACACATGGTGCTGCTACATCTAGCAATGCCAAGACTGCCAATATTAAAATACATAATTTTTGGAAATTTAACGATCAAATATTAACCTCAAATATAGAAAGATATAAAAATTACAAAAAAAAAAACATTATCAAAAACAGTAGGCGTAACCTCATAAACGAAATAATACATACGGGGGTTACATTGGGCGCTATTGTCACTTGAACGAGCTGCTTTCTCAATGTCATCCTTAAAGACGTGCCCGTTTTCAGCTATTATTGTAACTAGCATCTCGTTATTATAAACTACACGGCACAGTTCTATTGCAATGCACGATTTTAGATAAACTTTTAGGAACTTAATATATTAATAATTAATTATTCAATGGTCAGCATTTCTAATAGCTTTCAAAATGATGTACGACTGTGTGCGTGCACGTGACTTATATATTCATAATTTTCGTATTAATAATGTTACGGGAAATTGATTATTATTCTTATTAACATAAGATTCAGTGAAATTAATTATGTATCAATTCGTGGCGTTGTCAGAATTACAGCTGATGTAACTACTTGTTTTGTTTTTGTTGTCTCAAATTGACACAAAATTGCAAACAAATTATAAAACAATAAGAATTCGAAATATAATAAAATAAAAAAAAAAAAAAAAAAAACGAGAATTATCTTTATTCCACTTATTAGTAAATTGCAAATCAAAGAAAAGAAAATGTCACACTAATTATAATGATTTTTTTTAAACACTTATTAGGTATGTATCTTATCATACATTAATTGACAACGCTTAGAAACTAAAAAAAAACTTTAAAAAATCGCAGATTAATCTAGACATGACTAAAAAATTATCAATTTTTAATTTCGAACAGATTAATTATTAGAACCACTAAAAAATGGACCACTGAAAAGTGGAATAGCATAACATAAGCTATAATTGTAATGTATGTTAATAACGGTAACATTATTATGAGGGTAGTTTTAATTAATTCAGTCAGAATAAAGCTGTCAACACGAAAACACCGCCGCATTTATTATTCCTGTCGTTATTATATTAAAAAAGCTAAGGAATATTAAGAAATACGTCAATAATCAATTCCCGTAACTTAAAATCATGAGCGACTATAAAATATAAATCATTCAGAATAATAAACCCCCATTAAAATTAACCCAATTTCGGTATCTTTTTTATTTTAATTCCTTTGTGTAAAAGCTAGAAACATCCCAACGCCATTAAAATAAAACAAAAGTGTACCATCGAAAATACCTAAAAACATTCACACAAACAAGGAGACCCTTTGTAGTAACATTGAAACCGTTAGATTTTAGTAAAGCGTTCGATAATCTCGACCCAAATTCCAAATCATTCAAATTTCCACAATCCACTATAATTCTTATCCGACAGGTAAATATTTCGTGTTCGTACATTTCAATTATATAATTAACAATGGATTCGTCGTTCACAGAATTTCTTTTCCACATCATAATTTCATACAGCTCTATATCTTATTTTCTCACATTTGCTTCATTTCCATTGACAATAACGTCCTCTTTGTCTAATCAATCGAGCTCTTCTGTCCTCCATTTCTTTTAAATATGAGTCAAAACTCCAGTCACTAACATTACCAAACGCTGTTTCAAATTCGATTTTTCTGGTGTACCACAAGGATGCATTCCGGGTCACAAAGTGCATTTACGGTTTGACAATATACGTTACCTATATAAAGCCTTAAAGATAAATTGATAATTATTACGCCCAAAAGAGATACTTCAGTATTCCTACTTACAGCTGAGCCTTGTGTCATAACGACAGCCAATTGTTAAGCCGAGTGCACACACAAGTCACAACCATTATGCCATAATACTAATCAACTTACGTTTAGTTGTGCTGGTGTCGGCGGTTTCGTCATTAGCTTTTGACTTCTTAGCACGCGAGGTGCTCGCTTTCGCGGCTGCTGTACGCTTCTTAGGTTTCGACTCCTCGGTACCCTCTTTTTTAATAGGCATTTCTAATTCTGTAAATGAATATATAATGCTAGGTATAAATATGGATAATTGTTGGTGACTGTCAATGATTAAGTAACATTTGAAAGACATGACCATTTGATATCATAAACAAAAAGGACTAGTTGCCCTTTAGAAGTCAAAACTTTAGTATAATTCAAATATTTTTTTATTTAATTCAAAGGCAATATCTATCTTTTTCCAAGAAAATATTATTGTTACCACAAAAGCTCGTATTGACGATGTGGATACCAATAGATAACATTGATAGTAACAAATTCTATATTTATAGACTTAGAAGGACAGAATGACTGTTGAACAAGTTAGCTTTTATCCCCATGTCTCCAAGATATTAACTAAGCCACATATATACAAAATGTATTGCTGTTTGTTTGTCTCGATAAACTCGAAAATGGATAGACCATTTGGTTAATTTAGATCTAGTAATATTTTTAGAAGTTCATGGAAGGTTTAAACAATTAGAAACATAACATAAACATAATAAGTAAGGGTAAATACTAAAAAAGATAATTTCATTTTCAAGTACAAAATGTTCCTAGCTATGAAACATTTGATATCTTTTGTCATTTCTTTGTCAAATATTTATTAGGTGCATTAAGAAATTTGTCTGTTTCTTAGCTGTATTATAATGTCCGATTTATTGAAATACAAAACAGTTCTATTTCAGAAATAAAAATAGTACATTATTAATAATAATTTACTTTACTTTCTATCAATTTTTATTCTCTTAAAATCAATTTATTACGGTTCTATTTACAAAATACAAAAAAAAAAAATAGTATACTATGTAATACATAAAATGATAGGTTTCATGTACTCACCTGGTCCAGAAAAACCATCATCTATTGAAATATTGTCATCTGATTGATTATTTTCATCTTGCATTTCCACCTTGACGACTGTAGCTGAACATGACAATCAAAAGAATTTAAGTACTATGCTTACATTATTAACAGAACATATCTTAAGTGTATCCCAAAGTACAGAAACAAGCTTGTAATGTCTAGTTGTGAAATACATGTCGTGAGTTTGTGAAGTACTCATGCTTGGTACATATATGTATCTCACAAATTCCTATATGTATGAACAGTTTAGATTAATCAGATTCGGAATACTAGGCAACAGTGCAAGCCGAGGCGCATCGTGCGCCTTTGTCTGATGGCCAATATAATATCGAGTGAGTGCCTTGAACGTCCCCTTAGTAGTCCGGTGAATCTGTAGAGGCATGTCAATCATAATTCTATCTGACATTTAATAATGATGTAATCTAAAATCTAGAGAGGTACTGGTTCTCAAGTGCAGCTGACAGAACACACCTATTGGTAGGTGCTTATTGACATATTTTGAACTTGAGGATCAAAACTAGCCGTGCGGATTTAGAAAATACCCTGCTACCACTAGAGTACAGTTTCATCACAAAATTTTCCTTCAGCAAATTTTAACACATTTAGTGCCATTCATACAATACAATGTGGTCATCTCAAGCAAATTTGTATGTCCCATATAATAGTGGGTATAATGAAGCTGTGTTATATTTCCATTGACCAACAATGAAAAGACTCAGTTTTAGAACCAAAAAATTTTTTCTTATGAAAATAAACGTTTTACAGAACAATGACTGTTTTAACCACACAAGAAATTAAATATTTCTTAAGCTAAACACTAATAAGTATATTGTTTACCATTTCCGAAATAGTAATTATAGTGTATAATTATTTACACCTTTAAAAAGTTTTCTTTGGCTAAACAATAATAAATTACACATGGGTATAATACTAAGGCAATAAAGAAAAGGGGCTCATCTAACAAAAGCACAAACCTGGAAAAGTCAAAAGTATTGTATCCTATGCATTTTGCAAAATATAACTAAGTTGTTTCTTATTATTTTAGCGGAAAGTTACAATAGCCCCTAATAATATATGCACTCGCCTGAAGTTTTGTATAAATTGATAATTTCATTTGAAGGAGCAAATTTATTGCCAATAGTAATATGCAGTTAAAATAGATTGATTGATTGTGGTGTAACAAGAATGGATAAGATTAAGAATGAGTATATCAGAGGAAGTTTGAAAATAGCACCAGTGACAGAGAAGTTGAGGAGTAATAGGTTAGCATGGTACGGGTATATTGTGAGAAGAGATGAAAGTCATGTAACAAGAAAAGTTTTGAGTTTGAAAGTGGATGGATATAGGAGTAGAGGAAGACCGAAAAAGGTGTGGATGGATTGTGTGAAAAATGATATGTGTATATAAAGTGTAAATACTGAGATGACATCTGACAGGGGAGAGTGGAAACGGAAAACATGTTGTGCCGACCCTACTTAGGTGGGATAAGGGTATGATGATGATGATGATGAGTGATATGCAGTTAGTCCTAAGATTTACTGTTATATGACACAAAATTAGTAAACCGATTTTGTAAATATTTATGTATAACAATATCCTATATTTCTATCTTATAACTATATTATGTAAACATATAATATAATTCTGAGAACAAATCTTTATATATTTATACTAAGAAAAAACAGTGCCTCTTGACGTAATCCTCAATGACTCATCATTATTAGTATACTTATTTACAAAAAGTAAGTCAGCATTAATGTTTTTCAAAATTTGTAATTATATCATTTTTTTTAACCGTCTATATGCCGTTGGCTTGACGGCCCTTCACGGCTTCACCAGACTAATATATTATATTAATGTATATACTATCCCTGGCCAGCACAAGTACTACCTCCAACAAACTCTAGTCAACGCTCAATGCAAATTATTTTTTTGTAATTTATTCTCCAAAAATAAATGCATATTTCACAGCCCTATTGTAATGGGTGAAAACAGCCAACATAGTGTGCCACTATAATAAGTGTAATTCTAATACTAAAGTACACAAGTAAACAAATTAATACTATTTGTACACTTTTTCCCCAAAACAATAATGTATAGAAGTTAATATTACAAGAAACAGCACAAGAAGCCCACTCTCTTTAGATAGCAGAATAGAATACTAAGGTCCCTTTACAAAGTAAAGGCGGTAAATAATCCTTTGGTTCCTATAATGATAAGCCTTCAATGTGTGATAGCCACAATCTTCAAACCATAATAAAGAAATACGAACTCTACTACTTTATAAGATATATGAAAATATCAGAACTTACGTTTAAAAAATTTCATTTGTAGCTGCTTTTTAAACTGCTCCTCTGTTTGTAGGACTTGTTTCTTAAAGTTAGATGCATTCCGTAATTGGGTTATACAAACTTCACATATACTACCCTCACTATCCTCTGTTGAGCTCAGCTGAAAGAAGACAAAAACATAGTAGGCTGTTTGGTCATTATAGGAATCTAGTTTGGGCGCATCTAATACCTGTTTTTTCGTATCTCTGAGTTGATAAAATGAAGTTTTTATAATTTCTGTGATAAAACCGAGACTTCTGGATACTTCTAAAGGCGGATTAACTCAGTTTGTGTATCGCATCATTGTAAATACTTAGTTGCATTAAGGTCACACTGCCAGATAATGACATAGAAAAATGCAGTCTATAGCATATATATTTAATTTTCAATTTTACACCTAGACTAAGAGATAAACCTAAAAAAGTGACTAAAAATAAATGAATATGAAATTGAGTACACAGAATAATAAAAGAAGCAACACTAATGTCTTCAATCAGATGGTTGTATAAATAACAAATAACTTACATCAATATCAAAACATTCTTTTAACATTTCTCCGTAAACCTCTTCTTCTCCCATCCAGTGATAAGAACGTTTTATATCTTTGAAAGCACCTTCGGTGGCACAGCAACGGCACATGCCGTTAATCACTGTCGTTTCCATCATGGTTACAAACTTATCACACCATTTATAAATTAAAATAACTATATTAGTTCCTTGACAAAATCAATAGACGCTAAACGACAAAGCGCCGCCATTTGCTTTTCTAACTTTATTTTTTCTTTTCATTTCTTAAGGCCACAAAATACATGTCTTTTAAGTTTATTTTAACCTTCAAAGTTGACTAAAAATGATGTTTGTTGATTAAGTGGCTTAATGATTTTATAATAAAACGCCATAAGAAGTATTTAATAGTAAAATAAAATTATTGTTATTACAATAGTCAATTGCGTCAAGTGCTACTAAGCCATATTCCCGTAATGAAATTTCACTGCGATAGTACTATTATTTTTAGTGAATTTTATTCAAGTGAATAAATCAGATCCAATGAATTTCAAAAGTATTTCAAGATTATATTACAAAATATATAAATAAATAGGCAATGAACATCTGCAAAATTATTTAATATATACGATATCGCAGATATTTTGCAACGTCATCACTAATTTCGGCTATATTTAAAAGGGAAGAGTACTATATTACCGCCAGCAAATGTGTTAATATGATAGTTATGTTCACGGAATAATAAAAGCAGTTCTTCCGTGGTTATGTTGGTATGAAAATAAGTACGTAATATTATAATGAGATGATTTCATTACTTTAAACACCGTTTTAAATTTTTTACAGAATTGATTGTAGAGTTCTCGCCAAGTCTTTTGCGAAGAACACAAAATTAGCAGAAATAAATTCCAATTAGAGATTCCTACAATAATATTTTAACTTTGTTTTATTAACCTTTTGCTGATATCATAAGTAAACGCTATCTCATGGCTATATTTAGAGTGGTCAATATCATGGACGAGGACTGCATCTACCGAAGTTTGAAGATCAGAAAAATAATACGAACCAGGCTTAAAAAACATGCATACAACAATCACAAGATACTAAAACAAAACTTCTTATTTTTACTTTTATCCCATCTGAATGGTCGGCATAACATTTTTTTTTTCACTCTGACAGGGGGTCAGATGTCATCTTAGTATTCACACCTTTTATACACATATAATTTTTCACATAATGCATCCATACCTTTTTCAGTCTTCCTCAACTTCTATATCCCTCCATATTCATACTCAAATCTTTTCTAGTTACATAACTCTCATCTCTTCTCATAATATGCTCGTACCATGCTAACCTATTACTCCTCAAATTCTCTGCCACTGGTGTTAATTTCAAACTTATTTTAAGGTTATATGACAAAACTTGGATAGACCCCCGAAATCTCAGAACAAATGTCAGTTTTTTATTCTACTAATCTTTAAATCAACATTCTCCATTTTTTTTTCTGCAGCGTACTCTGGACCTCAGCAGCATTTTCTTCCACAAGAACAATACTATCGGCAAACAGCATATATCAAGGTACCTCCTCCTGTATATCTGATATTAGTGTACTTATTATAAGAAATAAATAAGGGCTTACAGCTAATCTGTGATTCAAACTTACAGCTACATGGAAATAATCTGTAAAGTGAGTTTTGGCTTACATACAACGGATAAGTAGTAGTATCTTCCTAGACACCCTTTTCAAAAAACACCTTGGGGTACTCGATCATATGCTTTTTACATACACGTCTATATTTATCCTAACTCGGCGAAGTGTGAAAATGGCATCTCTCAATCGGGTATATATACCCACAGAGTATATATCTTAAAAATAGATATATAGCTAGGTAGGTACTAAAATAAAACTGTCACTGTCAAATATCAGCTGTCATACACTAATGTCAGCAAGGATAAATTATTAGTTCGGAAAAGTTGGCCGACGGTCTGATAGTTTTTGCCTTTTTATAATTTCTAAAGGCAAGTGTGATTATGTCGTTGGGTTCAACATGTAGATGTTGTATGGCGCGTCCGCCAGACAAGGATCTGAAATGTGCATACAAAACGTTAGGCACTTCCGAAGTCTACGCTGATATGCTGAAAGATTGCTTCGAAATACATGTAATTATCCTTATTATTATATATTATTTAATAGTCAATATAATAATGATAGCGACTGTTATAATCACGTGTGTTATATTGCTGTGGGATACGGAAAAAATTCCATTAAACTTTTTTTTTATTGTGGTATAGGTAAGTACATACTACGTTTAACAGTGTTTGTTATGTTAGAAAAATGATTAATTAAAATATTGATGGCCATCGGTAGAATACTGTTATCTTTCTAAGTATACTATTTATTATTAGTGGAATAATTAAACTAAATAAATAACTAGAATTTGTGTCACATTTAAATTCTGCTTTAAAATGTTATACATCTCATTTATTAATTAACAGGCAGCATTAAGTGACAATGTATTATTTTAATTTAATTGGGGCTGTCCATAAATTTGTGTTGTATAAACTTAATCATTTTTAGTGCCTTCCACCACTGATTTGTTTATATTTCAATGACTTCCCCTTCTGTAATAAGTCATATGTAATATTTTATCCTTAATATTCTTTCTGAGAAATTCTAACTAAAATAATGTGAAGTCAGTTTGTTTGTTATTCTTTCACGTCTTAAGTAGGCAATTGATTGTCATTATGTTTTGTACACATTGTGAGGGGTATTGTAGGGACTCAGCATCATTTTCTGTTCCATATTAATGTTCTAAAGTCTGTGGCTGTAGCCATGTAGACAAATGCATGTACACTATAATAACATCTGTGTCAGTTAGAAATAGACTTTGGCAGATAGATTAATTTAATGTGTAACTTAATGTGAATTACCAATATATATATAATATTAGCTTGATCTGAACTTTTATTTAACTAGCCAATCGGGCTCACATATTCAGTTTAAAGGTGGTAGGTAGTTAGCCAGGCAGGCTTAGAAAAATCCCTAACACCATGCTATGGTTTCATCGCAGTATATTATATTACTGAAATCTTTGATTTATTCACAAGGATTGGAACCTCTGTTGATCAATGCGGTGTCTGAGCAGGCTAACCACTAAGCTATCATTGCTTCAATCAATCCCTTTCCTGTCCCATATATTGTAACACTGATGAATTATTGTGTTCACAATTCTTTAAGGTAGAAACTACACACTCATTTTTATTTATTTGTTCTACTTATACAACCGCCGTAGGTAAATATAGCATGTACCTAAAACACAAATCAGTGAAAAGTTGAAAAGTCTGAAGACTGTGCTTTTAATGAAGTACAATCAGCTCCTTCTTTGATCATATGAAGTATGAGAACAGAAGCACATAGGTGAATAAAACAAAAGAATTTTAATGAAAAATAGAACTGAGTTACAAGAAATCTGCTCTAAAAAATGCATCAAAATGTCTTTGGCCATAATTAGGTAGTTATCTAGTCATGGAACAATATAAACTTACCAGTATCTGAATCACAATTCATTTCCTATTTGATTTTGAGGAGTTCCTTAGTGTATCTTCGATATCCTAAGGTTCGGAAATACACTCTTTTCAGTGAAATAGAAACCAAATCAGTATCTATAAATGTGAATTTTTTTAGGGAACAAACATTAAAAATTACAATAAACTTAGAAACTTTGCCTTTTTGATGCTGATTAAAAAATATTATTGATGCTCCATTTTTCTCTGATTCTGAATATATTTAGAACTTCATATTGCAAATAAACAACATATCCGTCCTTCTTTCTTTGGGTGGTAATTCAAAATTGGTCCAATCCTTTCAGAGATCAGCTAAAACAAACAGACAAAAATTTAAAAAATAAATGTTTTTATGTTAAAATACAGTATATACTTTCATATCCAATTAGTAAACTAAATACAATACAAAAAAAGATTGCCTTCCTATATATTAATTCATAGTATTAAAAAAATGGTTACAGTTGACAATCGGATCAGTGGAAAGTGACAATGGTATATGTGAGGTATGTATCACAAGGCTACGTGATGCATGCGACTTCAAGCATCAGGTGCTGCTCTGTCAGAAACACTTTCAACTCCAGTCTACATGTCTGGTTAAAGGTAACAGGATCTCACATCCTTGTTATTTATATCATTCTGGGATCTTGTGGACTTCAACCTGATTAACTATATAGCTCTGCAATTAGTTAGACTAAGAGATTGTGATAAAACACAAATAATTTATCTTATTTATAACTACCTGATACACGGGACTTCATATGCACACTTGATTTTGTATGATTTGCGAGACCCCATATCATAAATTGCTCCAACTGCCCATTTTTGTAATAAAGATATGGGGTCTACCTCAGCTACTGTCTCTCCACATCGCTTGCCCATTTTTCCACAGTAAAAAATTACACATGGATAAATGTGTGCTGTTTAAAAAAATACTTTCTTAAAACTGTAATAACTTTATATGGAATATTGTGATATATTTTTTTAGATAAGGGTTAGGGAACATACCCATACTACGTGACCTGTTCAGGGGCAGGCAGGGAGGTCTTCAAAGTAGCACGCTTGGTCACAGGGTGGAGGGGGAAAACATTATTTGAATTTGAATTACTACATGAAAACTAGAGGAGGGGGCTTTTCTCATATATTAAGGATGATCACCAAGGGAGGGAGGTCATTAAAAAATTGTCAAACATGGATCACGTAGTACGGGTACGTTCCCTAAGTGTACAGACAGACCTACAGGCTTATTAATATAGATTATACTGTAGAAACTTACCAAGTAAAGTAACCTCTGCTTATAGTTGTATTAATACTCCAGATGAATCTACGGGCAACGTGAAAGAAGAACTATCAGATGATGATGACAGGATTTACTTTTTGGGTAAGTGTTCATTACTATCTTAACATAGTTTTTTAGATTTCTACATAGGACTTGTTGTTGATTTTATTACGAACTAGCAACTCGCCCCGGTTTACGAAGTAAACAAGACCATGTGAAATAACATGGCAACTGAACATCTAAATGCCAATTCTGGCGATATCTTTGAAAATTTCTCTAATGTCATCTATTTTCCTCCCAATTTTTTTGTATATGGAGGTATTTTGTTCACAATTTTTCACCTTCCCATACGACTTTTTCATACATTTTTTTAATACACTCCTTGTCCTGAAAATTACAAACAATTGCCAACATTACAAACAAGTGCAGCCGTTCTGAAACACTTACATACATACGGTAAATTTTACTTTATTTTTATAAATTGATAATAGTGTTTGCTGGTCGAGTAGTGGTCGTATTTGAATCGAGCAGGGAAGCCAATAAGGGTATGTTATCTTCGTGAGTAAATTAAACGTCGTTTGCGTCGAAATAAGTTTATTTACAATAATAATATTACACAATTACGCTTACAATTAATTACACCGGATGATGCTGTAGTCGCAATCCGTTTTGAAGATTTGTCCCTTTCATTTCTGTTAGTATTCGTTCCTAAGTCCAACATCGAATTCACCTCGGACGCACGACGCATGACGTGCTTATATAACTTGCAAAGAGTGAGGGTGGAAATCTTTAGAATGCTGAACTTTTTACTCGAAAGATTCGACAAAATTTGTGAGTCTAGTGCTACATTGTTTCTGGTTCCCACGGTCAATGAGTCCTCCGATGTTTATTTACGATATCAGGTGCCAAAATCAAAATACTTTGTCCAGCTTGTGTCCTGAGAAGACGTTTGTGAACGTCAAAACTATCATCGGTTTAGAAAACAACCCAGTCCAAGTCCAGACAAGAAACCCGATTTAGTTTATCTTTTTTACGTACATTAATATATATATATATAAATCTTATGTGCGTGTGTATGTGACTAATCTCCTCTTAGACGACTGAACCGCTTTTATTGAAACGTTTTGTGTCTATTCCAGAAGATTCGAGAACGGTTTAGATCCACAATTCGGTCCAATGGATAATGTTTATTCAAATAAATTTTTAATTTATAACTTCTATGCAAAGAATTTTGGAATGCCATCTAGCAAGGCATATAGAAACATTTTCCAACATTTTCCTACGTTAGTAAATCTTCTATTGAAACATAGGTCTACCTAATTAGTTCTACACACCGATTATAGAGGGCAGTTAAAGCTTACATATAATAATTGGAATTTTTGAATTTAAGATATGTATACAAGTCGGGTCCGCTAGTATCATGATAAAAATACATTATAGTTGCAATTATTTTTAGCGAATTAAATAATTATATTAAATGTATATACAGGCGTATTATTTAGGACCATTAACATCGTTTACATATTGATCCACCGTATAATAATAGCCTTTAGACATTAAAATCCGCTTGAACATGGCGCTTGGGCTTGCTATCCGACAAATCGGAATGTGCTTTTGGACTTTGTTATAAAACCTAACATTTATTACCTAAAAAACTGTTACTGCTCTTACTGAGTCTGAATCATGGAATGACCAGTTTGTGATTATTTCTTGTATAAAGTATCGTGGAACTGATCACCTTGGCTCTGTGAGGTAATAGCCCAAGCCGAGGTATGGCCACTTTGACACTATTGAGCTTCTTGCCATGCGTCTGAGAGCGCCTCAAGCAGTTTGCCTAATAAAGTCAGGTGAAACTACGAAGGGCCGTCAGGCCATTAGCGTGTAGTCAGTTAGATTAAAAAAAAACCGTCGTTCTACCTTATTACAGATTTGAAAACAGAAATGTCTGATATCACGTCATTGAATGAAGATGAGGAAGACAATAAGAAGTTGGCAGAGTTTCTCGGTTTGAGTGACGTCACGGTGAAGAGGAAAGGCGGCGCGACCAGGAAACGCTCTTTGAAGAAGCGTATTCTCATTGATAAGGATAAAGCAGGTGATTAATTCGATCTATGTTCAAGCAATTGTCTAAGTAAAGTTCAAGACATGGTACAATTGTCCTCTTCATTAATTCGTATATGCATGAGCAGGTTAGCTAGCTTAGCTTAGTAAGATTCGCGCTGTTGCATCCAAGACAACAACAGCCTTAGCCGAACTTCAGCTACATTGACACGATTTAAGTTTGTTGCCAAACGGCCGAGCATGTTAAGCGCACGTCCCTATTAGTCCGCTGAAGCTGTGAATACCCATCAGGCTAAATAGTCAGTTCGAAAAAAAAGAATTCCCAAACATTTTTGTGCTCGGTATTTGGGTCACAAAAAAATGCACCAAAATATGTTTGTCCATAAGGTAGATAACTAACTTCCTAGTCTTGGATTGTCACAAACCTACCAATATTTCAATTACTGTACATTACATACACGATTTTTAGTAGTTCCCTTGAGTATCTTCAATAGAGAAAGTCCAATGATAAAATTCAAATTAACCGCCTTGAAAATATTCCTCTTTCCAATAAAAAAGTAATTATCCAAATCGGTCTATAAATGAGATAGTTGTGAGGTAAAAAATAATCAAATTGAGAATCTCTTCCTTTTTAAAGTCTGTTAAAAATAGCAGTGATTTATGTCACTGTTCCATGTATAACTGGTTTGTTTTGTTACAGTAATAAAATCAAGAGGTCGCAGTGGGACACCATTAAAGGTCTCCTTCAGAGCGATGTCAGGATATGAACAAGTTACTAACTCCACCGAAGGTTTCATCCGGACTGAAATTTGTCAACGAGAACATGAAGCACAAGGTCAATATAGACAACATATTGAAATATTCGAACTGCACACCGTTTTCCAACAAGACCCTGTCTGGCATAGTCTGTGCGTATTGCAAAGAAGCATGCCAGAATATAGAAGACTTGAGAATCCACTACGAAGGACGTCCACAGTACAACAGCTCTGATCGACAAGAAGAGAATGGACAAGAATAATTTATCAGTGAAAATGGATATAACCGATCTGAAGTGCAACGTATGCTGTACCAACTTTGAAGTTATATCAGAGTTGAAGAAGCATCTCAGCAAGGAACATAGTGTGAAATTTTACCCGGACGTCAACGATTACATACTCGAATTCAAATTGACGGACAGTGAAATATTAAATTGTGCATTGTGTAATTCCACATTTGAGACTTTCAAGATGTTACTACAGCATATGAACGGTCATTACAGGAATTATATATGTGATGTGTGTGATTTAGGCTTCATTAACAAGCATAGGTTGAAGAATCATCAACGTACCCATGATATCGGTTCGTTCAAGTGTACGTTCTGTGATAAAGTGTTTCCTACTCGTGTGAGGAAGATGTGTCATGAGAAGTATACTCATAACACCTAACGCTAGATACACTACAAGCTGTCCGCACTGTGATCAGTCCTTCACGAGTTACTACCAACGTAACAGGCATATGTATAATGAACATAATACAGTGGCAGCGACCTATAAGTGCAATATATGTGATAAATCATTCATATTAAAGTCAAAACTGACTGCTCATATAAAGAAAGTCCATTTAATGGAGAGGAATCATATATGTGCCTGAGTGCGGGCAAGGTTTCTTCATAAAGCAGTCGTTGGATGAGCACATGGTGAAACATAACGGCGAGAGAGTGTTTAAATGTACAGTCTGCCACAAAGCTTATGCTAGGAAAAAGACTTTAAGAGAACATATGAGGATACACAACAATGATAGGAGGTTTAAATGTGGTATTTGTGCGTTGGCATTCGTTCAGAAGTGTAGTTTGAAGAGTCATATGTTATCGAATCATTGTATAACTTTAGCAGAGTATGAGAATACTAGAAGTGGTTTGTGCAGTCCAGAAACTGTCTAAGGCTATGTCATGTGAATGTATTCTTTATTAAGGTGACCTCTCTCACCTAAATCTGAAGTGTATATTAATGTTTTGTGACAAATATCTGAGTAATACCTTATATCTTAATACAAATTCTAGTCGTATATGTATTTTGGTGAAAAAAGTTTCAAAGTGGTAGGGCGATACTATATAATAATATAATGTTAGCCTGTAAGAGTCGCACTGCTGGGCCAAATACTTCTATCAGTATAAGATATTAATATCTATTTAAAAACTTAATTCAAGTATATAACTCAATACAAGGCGTTGTAAAAAAATAATGTAAGGATGAGTGAGAGCGATCACCTTAAAATAGAGTAGTGTCTTCCAAACCGGTTTGTCTATGAATATTAAGAGGTCAAGGTAAACTGGTGCCATCATTTTCCAGGGGATGAAGTTCACAGAGAGTTTGAACCAGCACAGAGTCTGTGGATGAGAACTTGAAACGTTAAAATGTGTCGCACAATTCTGAGTCTCGTATGTTTCCTTTCTCTGTTAGATGCAATTTTATCCGTTGGAACGAGGTTTTCATACAGTAAATGTGACATTTATCAAAAATGTTGCCATATCACACGTTCAGCCGGTGTATGCAGTAGCCAATTGGGGTGCCAAAAAGATACACATGAACAATACACCACGCTGGTTATGACGCCTTTTTCCTAGTCTTAATAATACGCATGCGTACAACAAACGCTCGGTATAGAGCCGGTTTTAGCTAATGCAATATTCAGTGAGGAGATCGTGAGTATTAGAAACACTGTATAATGTATTCTATCTCATTCTCGCGCACGTGGAATTCTATACATATATATGTTTGTTTCTTTTGTAATGTTATTTTTTCGTTTCATTGCCTTTTTTTTTTTTTTTTTAAATCCCCCCTTTCCTCAGTCATAATCCGAGACCTTGTCTACATTCTTTATTCCTTATTTACATTTACATTTAAGCATTTACAGCCAATACATTGTTTCCTCTTATTATTTATTCTTACAGTTTATTTTCAGCTTATTCTAATACTATTTCTATTTACATCCGGTTTTATCTTCATCTTACATTTACAATTTTTAATTTTTAACAGTAAAAACTTTGTTATTTCAGGTTTATAATTTATATTTTACCTCTGTCTTTATCTAACATCTTTTCTACAATTTTCTTATTTGCTGCCTGCACGTTGTCTGTAGTACCAGGTTTCCCGGGATACTTATTGCCAGGTGTGTGGTGAGTGTATCGATCATCTTCCCGCACTCTCTTGTGTATTTGTTTATTTGTTAGAATTTTTCCTGTTAGTTCCGAGTCCGGGGACTAGGACTACGGATTCAATTTCTGAGTTCGTATAAATTTCAACAGTCCCCTGAAAATTATATTTAAATTTTGATACTTTCAATGTATTTAAATTATGATTTTAAGTTTTTAAGTCTAATTCCTAATGTAAAATTCTATCTTGATTCCTACTTATTTGTTCCGCTTATTAGCGATTGAGGCCACCTCGTCAAAGAATCGAAGCGTTGCCTCAGCGTGTGTAGGGTCGAGTAATGCGGGAAGATTTTGGGTACACAACCTCAGCCCGGTCCTGATCTCTAGATCGCTGCGAGACGAGCCGAATCTGGGACAGTCTATAAGAAGGTGGAAGACTGTCTCGGCGGTATCCGGGTCGCAAACGCACGCAGAACTGTCTTTCAGTTTGAACCTGAACAGGTACGCCGCGAATCCCCCGTGACCGGTTAAAACCTGCACATGGGAGGGAGCAAGGCTGATCTTCCCTAGAAGCTTATGCGCCTCTAACACACACGGGAAGAACGCCCGCGTCAGCTCCCCTGTGACAGAGGAATCGTAGCGCTCCTGCCAGGCTCGCAGTGAGACCTCGCGTATCACGCGTTTTGCGTACGAAATCGAATACCGATCGTAGTCGGCTGCAGTTTTCTTGTGTGCGGCCCGCTTCGCCAATTCGTCAGCACGCTCGTTGCCGATTGTGCCGACGTGAGCCCGCACCCAGTTCAGGCGGATGGTTCCTCCTGCTGCCCGAATCTCCCTCAGAGACCGCTGAGCCGCTAAAGCCAGACGATGTGGTGGAGTCGGGTTCGCCAGCATTTCCAGCGACGATCTTGAGTCACTGTAGATGCTGACGTCCGAGACCCCAGCCGTTTGCACCGCCTGTATCGCCTTCTGCAGCGCCAGCAGTTCCGCTTGGAAGACCGTCCAGTAGGGTTCTAGGCGAAATGTGGAGTACCTGTATTCACGCCCTTCCTTTCACCAGGTCAGAGCGACACCTACACCGCCGGCAATCTTCGACCCATCTGTGAAGATGCCGCCTGAGATCGGTTCAGGAAGGGCTTCCAGGCACTCGTACACTTCGCCCTCACACTGGGTCGGATGCGGATACTCAGTATAGCTAACGGGGCGTTCCAACCTACGGCCGACCGCAATCTCGTCTTGAAGGTCCCCTCTCTTTACACGGTATAGCTTATGTACCTCCTCTGCCCGGATGTCCAGTGGCAATATATCTGCCAATACCAGTGCGGCAGTCAGAGACACGGTACGGTATGCTCTGCAGATCTTTTGTGCGAAACCCCTCTGCAACCCGTCCAACTTTTTACGGATGGATAGTTTACTTGCAGCTGGGCCCCACACGTTCGCTGCATACAGCACTATTGGCTCTATGTTAAATATTATCCACGCGCCACTGTTAGTTTTTGAGTTATTCAATATCAAAATTTCGTAACGTAATAAAATTCCGAAAAAAACTTTTTGTGGTTTTAACTTTTTGAAACTTTTTTATCCTAGATTATAGAGGGCATTCAAAAAATGCCTTCCTGAAAGTTCTGTATAAATATCTTCAGCCAAACTCCCAAAATTAATCGACAAAGTTATCTTGCAGTTAAAATCTTTATTTACTATTTTTAAAACTTAATTTGTGGGGTAATTTACCGTCAGATAATTCCAAATTATATTTCACGTCACTAAGAATTTATTGAAGTTCACTGATTTGATTTTTAATTGGTATGTCATAGATCTTGTTAATTAGTTATAATTGATTTTGTGAGAAAAAAGAAATTTTATTAACTGCATTTAATTTTAGATTTTTGTTTTAGTCGTAACTTTTTTAATCTATGTTATTATTGAAATCTGGAAGCTGATTCTGAGTGCTACTGTTCAGGGCTATCCTTTGCCGTATCTTGGTGCCCTCTAGCGTGGCTAGATCGTCCACCACGTGCCACGTGTTTTAGAGGTTAAGGTGTAATTCCTCTTATAACTCTGTGGTCTTTGAGGGCACAGGGTTGAAATTTTGCACGAACCCGTAAGTCGTGACCCTCTTTCTTCCTACACTAGAAAAAGGGATCTGGATTTCCCGGCGCACGCTGTTTTTGCAATTTTTCTGATGTTTTGGCTGTAACTTCCTCAGTTTTCGTCCGATCTTCTTTCTGAGCACACCACCGCGGAGCTCTCGTTTACCCGCTTCTTTTGATAGGTCACACACTGAAATCCGTTCACTTTTTCCTATTTTTCCGATTTTTCGAGTGCGGAGCTTCCGAAAACCGATCCGCTCGCGGTGGCGGCTAGCGCGGGACTGCCATTGCCTTTTATATTCGTCATTGCCTTTTAAATCATAACGGGACTAACAATGTTTTCAGTTTAAAAAATCCGCTATTAGGTATAACCATACTCTCTGGTCGAACGTCCTCGGGAATATAATCATAAATAATCAAATCTTATAATAGATTTGTTTTGTTATCTCACATATTATACAGGAATATTATTTATTTTTTGTTACGAATTAAAATAATGAATTTATAATGTGTTTTAATTATCCTTTCAAAATCGAAAATACTTCATTCAATTTAGGCTCTGAGAAAGCGTTTATGAACATTAAAACTCGCTTAATATGGTGCTTGAACTTGTAATTCGGTATATCGATAAGGTGACGTCCATTATAATTGGCATGATGCCTGATTTTCAATTACTGTCCTATAATACTCTAGAATATATACTATTTCCAAAACACATAATATTTTTGGAGAAAACAAGGGATTTTTTACAAATTAAACGTAAATGTAATTGTAATTCGTTTTGAGGTTAGTTTTTAACGCGGTAAGCAGTATCATCACGTAGGTATGCCTAATATAATGCACTCCCGTATCTGCGTGACGAAGCTTCGACTACTTGTCGCGTTAAAATTAACGTCAAAAATCATTCCGATAATAAGGCACAGAATTCCCGTTCCAACACCTATGTCTTTCCAATCGCTTGAAATTAGCGTCCGATAAATTACTTTGATGTGCGCAAAAACCGCCGGCCCAGTTATCGTGGTGCGTGTATCGTCACGCAATCCGATAGTTCGTAACGCATAACGATAATATCATCCCACATTTGCATTCAGTCTGACCATAAATAAAACTTAGATAAGTAAAAAGCCTCATTAAAAAACCAGGATGTTTTATAACATAAATAAACATTACTACAGTATTGCATTACTAAAACATAGAATGAAAGATAAGTGGTTAATAGTTTATTTTCACACAAAATAAATAAATATTAATACCACAAGAAGTCCAGTAATTCATTAATATGTAATAATGCCAATAGATGGCGTTCAACAGCCATTTTGTAAATCTATTATTACTATAAATATATAACCTAAAAATTTGCGAATTACATATTTAGACATCTTTAAAGGTTACTTTGGGTTAAAATAAATGTAATTTTTATTTTTCAATCCCCATAAGGTTTCAGCTTAAATTTCTATTTAATTTTGTGTTATAAAACGTTACAATTTATTTTCGGGCATACACATTCGGATAGTATTGCGTTGATGGTTGGTTTTGAGTAATGGTCTGGTTCTAAATCGACGAAAATTTCTGAGATGAGATTAAGTGACAACAAAATTGTTCGGTGAGACTTGCCACCGTATGAGACCATCAGAAATCATGAGAAGTCCGTAGCAAATGGATCATTTATTACTTTAAATTTATAGTTTCGAGGATATGCATGTCAACCATATAAAAATAAGCAAGTGTTCGAAGCAAGGCTAACTGTTGTTTTGTGTACCCCGCCGTATCCTGAGAGTCAGATTAAAAATATACAAGATATAAATTCAGATTGTTTTATTGATCACTGTGTTTTTGCATTCAGTTCCTCGCGGACGAATTCACGGGCGCGGCCCGTACATAATAAATACCGTCATTCAGATGATAGACTCATTTTGAATTCAGATATGGGTGCCGGCATATTGGCCTTGGCTGCTCTGACGAGCGCTTTTCATTTTATTACTACTCAGCGGCCGGCTGTAATGCGACATGCGATAGACGGACGAAATCATTTGTAAATATATAAAAAAACATTTCACTTTACAAACTTGGATCGAAATACAGAGTAGATTTTGTGTGTTATGCGCAACGTCACTCGTCTGTCATTGTACCTATATCAATTGTATAATATATTTTATGCGATTCTCTCATGAATTAGGATTTCCCACGTCTTAGAACCAACAGTCTTATCGTTTATTAACTGTATCTATTTTGACCTATCTAGTATTGTCATACCTCGGGCTTGGCGAGAGACTAGTGTGCAACCGATTCCCGAGAAGGGAGGATCGTTCAGATGCTAACAACTACTGTCCCATTGAATCCAAAAAATATGCAGCTTAGAACCGTCTACGAAAAATTCCGCATCGTCACTTTTACTCCTTTGTTTCTCTATTAAGGGCCATGATATGTTAAGACAAAAACCACCAGAAACTCTCATCGTGAGACGTTAACCTTTCGTCTGGTGGTGTGTTTTCATATGGACCCTCAAACTGGTCTTCTGGACGAACGCCTTACCGCAGTCTTTACATGTAAATCTCCTGTCGTTCGTATGAATTCTCATATGCATCTCTAAGTTATTCTTCCATATGAACTTCTTCCCTGCAAACGTCACATTCGTACGACCTGACGCCGGTGTGTTTCGCCTGATGTTTCCTTAGCATATCCTTGTTGAACACTTTGAACCCGCAGGTCTCGCACGCTACAGCTTTGATCTTTAAATGCACCCGCGATTTATGCGTTATCGAAATCTTGGTTCCTCGTGAACACCTTCGGGCACACGTCACAAGGGAACTGATGTGACGTCTCGTCGTGTACCAAAGCGAGATGTTTTCGTTTCATATAGTTACTGGGAAAGGTTTGCGAGCATTTATTACACCGGAAAACTTGGTCCTTGTGAGCCGAATTGATATGGTATTTCAGAGTCCGTTGATTGAGAAACAACTTGGAGCATTGATTGCATTTTATCTGGACAGTTTGGTGTTTATTACGTATGTGATTTTCAACGCACCTCCGTGACGTAAACCCACGGCCGCAGATTTCGCAAATATGATCAGATCTGCAGTGAACGCTCTGCACGTGATTGACTAGTTTCCCGAATAAACCGAACAGTTCTTTGCAGAAGAGACATCTGATTTCGTCTTCTAAATTATAAATGGGTATATTACCGCCTAAATTCTTCTTTATATTAATGTTATGAGCTTCTATGACATGGTCCAAATAGTTTTCGTACGTGGGTATCTTTTGGTCACAAAGTTTACAGGTTATGTTCGATATATCAAGATTGACTTTCCAAGTTTTCAATTGATCTCGAAGGTTCCTGGTGATTTTAGCGTCTCGATGCTCTTCCGACATGTGCTTCTTCAACATCGACGCTTGGTAAAAGTGTGCACGGCAGAAGAAACATGTAAATCTGTTACTAAACCATCTAAACGGTACGATCGTTGAATTTTCTAATACGGTGGTGAGTAATTTAATAACATCGTATTTTCTTAGGAGCTCCGGCATGCCTTCGAACGCAAGTTCGTCTGAAACAAATATTGGGTTTTGAAATAAATAAATACATAATTATTTGGCAGATTAGCCAGATAGCAGATGTAGTAAAGTTACGGGTCCTATGCTTAGAGCTGTAAAACAAAATATGTAATGGTACGGATTGCCAAATGGAAGAATGTAACCTCAAAATTTTCTGACATTAAATCGAGAGACACTTGTTTTAGTTTATGTCATACAAAATCTAAGCTCACCCAGTCTTTGAGAAAGGTCTTATATACATTCTTATAAGCTGTTGCTTTTTTTTTAAACAATCAAACATTTAAAAATTGTATAACATTTGAAAAATGTTTTCTTCAGCTTTCGAATGTTTTCCTATGAGTAACTACAAGTATCTATATTACCTTAAGAAATGATAATACTTATTGAACTATGGGCTTACTGCCACTGCTTACTTTCTAGATAACTCTCCAAAAGTTGATTGTTTTTTAATATTTTTTTAATGAGAATTTATGGTGTATGAGGGGTGTGTACCTCATAGTATAGAGATGAGACTATTACTCAGCGTTAACAGTTTATTCCAATTAAAATTACAGTAGTGTTCACAATTAATAATACAAGCACGGGAACCAAAGAAATGAACGCGTGTGTGTGCGTCATCGGCACGTGTCGGTACATTAAACGAACATGAAACCGTCGCGGTCTCTCTGAGCAGACTGGCCTCCCTGTAATACTTATTGTATACTCTTTGGACTGTCCGTTGCATTGGCGCGAGGACGCGACATCTAACAGTCGCACGCGCATGCGCACAGCCGTTTTGCCATCACATTGGCGCAGGCGCGCGGGCAAACAGCCACGAGAAACGCGGTATGGCAATAATAACACGGGTCGGTTTGCTATAGAGGCCTTTTCTACAGGGGTAGTATTGTTTGCTACATGACCGGAATTAACAAGCCTCTAGTCTAAAATAACTAAATGTATCTACAAGGACAAGTTTTTGTTACTAAAGAAGACTACCTAGGGACACAATGTGTATTATTAAATGATATCTTTGTACAGACATCAAAAACAACAAGTCCTATTTTATATATTAAATAATCATTTTAACACACATTTCACACATACATATTTGTTGTAAGTGTAAATATGTGTCCTAGATTTCAATTATAAGCGTTATCAAAGACAAAACTTTCACACTTCACATCACCACAGACTATTCCAATATTCGTAACATATATTCGTGTAGCCAAGTACACTGGTCAGATCGGAATACTTAACTGCCTAGAGACGAATTTATTATATTGATACTTCCCTAGTAAAAAATCGCAGCTATGTAGAGTGAATTTGTTCAAAAAGTTGTATACGCTGTGCAAGATTCGACTACAACAACACATTGATTTTTTTCTGTAAAAGAGCTGTACAGGCAATATTGTGATCGGTAACATATACTGGAACATATATTGCTCCAACTTAGTTCTCAAGGATAGTAATCTAATAAGTTTGAACACTATGGTCCGAATAAGGTTGGTTGGAGTTACGTTGATTAGACTTTGCCTATAGTAACCACCAACCAAGCTACATGGCTCTTTGCTACTTCCTTATATTGAAATAATGTGTACGTAGAAAATAAGCATTCAATTCAAATATAGCTTCCATGATGATAAAACATTTGACATTTACGGAGTCAATCTTTATAAAGAACTAGCGGCCCGCTCCGGTTTCGCACGGGTATAAAATATATAGCCTATGTCATTCACTAAAAAAATGATTAAAATCGATCCAGTAGTTTTGATTTATTCATTACTGCCCGTGACCCGCACGCGTTCAATTTGGAGTAACCTCAAAAATAACAGTATTTCGCCACTATTTAATAGATTTTATTATACATATAAATCTTCCTCTTCAATCACTTTATCTATTAAAAAAACCGCATCTAAATCCGTTGCGTAGTTTTAAAGATTTAAGCATACATAGGGATATAGGGACAGAGAAAGCGACTTTGTTTTATACTATGTAGTGATGCATGTAAGTGATACATATCTGAATGGCCGCTGCACTTATTTGGTAATTTTTTTTAAACTGTAGCATGGCAAAGTTAATTCGATTTTAAAAGTATTATCACCTTTCGCTACATCATCACCTAACATCAGGTGAGACAATAGTCAGACAACCAACAATAGAACATCTGAAAATGGTACAAATACAAATAATTAAACAAAGGGTATTATTTAACGGTTTTTATTAATACAAACTTCAACGTCTAATGATATTTATTATACTTTCCAAAATCTCTATAATTAGTAATCCTTTTTGAAGTGAAACTTCTTTAGAATCGTTGTGATTTCAAACCGGATGCAACGGAAAAAACGACAGGTAAGAGAGACACAAATACAAAAATGTGTTGAATGAAGCCGGCAAAGAAAGAGACAGAAATATACATACTATTTTTGAAGTGAAATAGTGAGCCAGAGCGAGAGAGCAAATATCGGTGTGTATGTATATTGCACACTGTTTAATACTTGCTTGTATTTGAGCATTTAACGTGTGTTAGTATATGTGAAAAGTACGTGTACTACTGTACACTGTATGCGCAGCGCGTATTACAGCTTTTTAGTAAGAAGTCAGCGTGGTGTGTTATTATTTAACAGTGTTTGTGAGTATTTTTATATCTTGTTTGTTGAAACTGAAAATATGGAACTTGAGCAATAAATTATGTAACATATGTTAAATAAAATATAAAATATCATTTAAAATTAATAAAAATACTTTCATTTTTAAACAAATAAACTTTGTAATTATCCTACCCTTGTTATATATATTCATCTCATTCTTTTGTCGATTTACTAAAGTTTCACTTCTGTCGTATGTGAATCGCACACACACCTTTTTTGTTTCAGCAAGATCAGCAAGAGTGTCTGCACACTGTACTTGATGACAAGCAGAAGACAATTCCAAAAACGTTTCAATCAAAATCCAACCTCTCAGTAGTATATATACTGATTCTAAAAGATGCCATACGATAATGAATTTATCACTATTTGTATGGCAGTTGCGAACCAGTCGAGTATAGTTCCTTACCACGCCACTTGATACTGGACATTTGTCAACAGACCCAGGAATGAGAATATGGCGAGTGGTACACCTCGTGAATGATATCACATAACTAACGTGGCCTATCCGTACTCTATCACTCCCACGTGGAATTCTCATTGGTGGAGTGATGCACCTTCAAATGAAGCTTGAGGCTTGTCACCTGAACAAAAGCTTTCCCGCAAGCTTTACACACGTAACGTTTATCGTTCGTGTGTATCCGCCTATGGCTTTCCAAAGTCTTCTTCCTTTGAAAAGTTTTCTTACAGAATTCGCATTCGAACGGCCGAGAACCATCGTGCTTTATCATGTGACGCTTCAATAGTTCGTTATTAAAAACCTTGAAACCGCAGACGTCACACGTCGCTGTCTTCTCCTTCAAATGCACCCTAGATTTGTGCTGGACTAAGTTACTGTTCCTAGTAAACACCTGCGGGCACTGATCACACGTGAACTGGAAATTCTTCACATCGTGAACCAAAGCCAAGTGCCGTCGTTTCAAATACACACTTCCAAGTATCTCGGGACATTTTGGACATTTCAGCTTGTCTTTGTGCACGAGGTCTTCGTGATTCTTCAAAGCGCTGACACTACTGAAAGGTTTATCACATTTACTGCACACTATCGGGTTTAATACGTGAACATTCTTGACGTGAATATCCACGTTCGCTTTCCCGACGAAGCCCTGACCACAAATCTCACAGAGGAACGTACTAGCCCTGTTATGATATTTATGGACGTGCCTCAACAGAGAACTGAAGAATTTATATTTCTCCCCACATTCACAGCACGACATTAACTTGTCGTTCAGTTTAAATGTAAAAACGCATCGGCTAATATCTCTATTGAACTTGAGGTCGTGGTCCTCGGAGATGTGATCCAAAAACTCTTCGAACGTTTGTAATTTCTTCGGACAGAGTTTGCAGTTGATGTCTGATACGTCCAACTTAATTCTGCATGAAGTGAGTAAACTACGGACTACTCTCGTTACTTTGGCGTCTCGGTGTTCTTCTCTCATGTGGGCTTTAAGTTTCGAGCTTTCCAAGAACGGGCAACAGCAGTAAAAACACATATACTTGTTTGAGAACCACCTGAACGGTGTGATCGTCGAGTTCTCAAGGACCGCGGCAAGTAATCTCGTAAGTTCGTCTTTCCGCCGACTCTCAGACATATCTTCGAATCCTAACGACTGGTTTTGCTCGCCTGCAACAAATTTATGCGTCTCTTTAGATTGTCTACCTATCCTCATTAGTATCGCCCGTATGTGACATACTTTGATGTATTCATTTAGGACTGAGTATAGAAATTCTTGTGAATGGAAATTTCGGGAAAAGAATCATGATGCGATAATAGACAATGTGGTACAAAAACTATTCATCTCAGTATATTTGGAATATTGGCTGTTTCTAACTCAGTTCTTGGCGATAGCAATGTGCGATTGTATAAGGCCGTCTCATAAAATCGTGAGTCTGTCTTAGTTATGAATAAGCTCCAGTGAGTACTTGATCTTATATCGTTACTGGCATTAACGTCGCCTTCTATATAAATATGTTAGTATGAATGTTTGTTTGTATTGTAGTCTATGTAATAAAACACTGGTGTATATTTGATAGCACGCCCATGAACGTTTCTGAATTAGTACAAAGTTTGTATAAAACATGGTGCGGGTACCGTTTCTCAAAAATCTCAAAAACTTAAAAAAGCTCGATTTAGTCAAATACCGCCATTGTTGAAATACTAGAAACAGTGACCAATTGCTCATCCCATGTTTCAAGCTTAGTAATCCTACTTTTAGGTAATTACCGTTAGGTTTCACAACAATGTACCCAATGTATTTTACCGATACGCCGGATAGTAGGTTGAAGCACCATATCGAGCAGGTTTTGAAGTCAAAAGGTCATGTTTAGAAATAACACCCCTCTCTATGCATCATCCGTCAAAAACAAATATAAGTATTATGTGCTCCTATGAATTTATATTCGATGGGAAAGATAAACCCGATCGAGTTTCTTGCCGGTTCTTCTCGATGACTGGGTTTTTTTTTTTCAAACCGATGGTAATTAATTCATAGACACCTTCTTAATGTGGACCATTTAATAAAATATTTTCGAGTTTGTCAAATATTTTTGATTTTGTCAAATATTTTTGATTTCGTCAAATATTTTTGATTTTGTCAAATATTTTTGATTTTATCAAATATATTTGATGTTGTTTTCGGTCATGGTCAATGTACACACTACAAATAACGGTCACTTATAAAAAAAGGAGGTAGCGAGTTTCATTATCACAAGTAATCATTGGTGAATGATATGTTTGTGAGAACACCACTTTTAGATTTGCCACCTGTACGAATGCTTTGATGGACACTCGCCTATTGAAATCAAGATTATTTTCCTTGGAAATGTTTTCTTAAAAAATACGCCCTCGAAGGTGTAAAGTTGTGTTTGGGTACAGTGCAGTTGGGTAGTGTTCAACCAATTGAAGAGTCAGCCGCTATGAGCTGAGTGCACAACTACCTTCGGCCACGTCACTTCAGTATTCAATGCGTTTGTGATAAATGACTATACTTTTAACATTAAAAATTTCACATTTTGTACGCATCATGGTTACTATTTATACTAGAGAACCTAACCTCGTACACGGGTCGTCGGACGTTCGAGATTTTTCTTTTTGTTTTTGTTTCACAAAACTGGTTACAATATACGTTGAAATAGTGAAGTTGACGCTAATGTAACCTACTAGATGTGAAACTAACTTGTACCATATAAGACAACTTACAAATGTAAATGAAAATTAATAATTCAAAAAATATGTAATGTCATAAAGTAAATAAAATTATAATGCAAAGTACAATTTTTTTTCAATTGAGGTTTCATCGCGGTTAAAACAACAATAGAAAATATCAAATTTAGATTCGATATTATTGTATTTGTAGCACGCTAGTGTATACTCGAAATATCCTTACTGACAATGTTCACATTAGGGTACATTCTAGAAATTGCCTTGGCTAACGAAATGACCGCAATTGTACATCGCTTAGCTCGTGATCATGGCCTATGTAACCAGACCAAAATGTCAAGTACTCAAAGTAAGTGCTTAAAATGTTCTAGGCCCGTCAAATCTTATAGCATATGTTAATGTACAAAATGAACTCTATTTTTCAAAATCAAACAAAACGAGTTTACGCCTGTATTCGATAGATGGCGTTATCACAATTTTGGAATAATTTTAGATTTCCCAATATATTTTATAGTTTCAATAGTGTGGAAATAGATGGCGCTGTAATTTAGGTAAACTAAATATAAAACGTAACCCTAAAATATTGACCTAGGCGTATACATTGGATAAAATTGGGTGATCCAGCGAAGCTGTAAAGAACAGTCAGGCCAATAGTGTAGTCCACGGAAGAAAGAGAAGAGTGGAAGTGCTAAGTAGGCGTGGCGCGTCACTCATGCATTTGGGTAACTAACCAAATGCGCATACAATTGGAACTTAATCATGTTTTAACATGACGGCAGAGCGGTCGTATGGACTCATTTTACGTAATCCATATAAATCGTATTATAATGGTTTATTGTGCAGTTCTGAAGTATAAAAGTAACAGAAGAAGTAAAAATCTGCTAAATTTAGGTGTTACATACCATCAATGATAACCATTGTTATATTTATTTAAAATACAGAAACTTAAATGGTGGTATAAAACGTCTATGAATTATCATATTTTTTTCGGTAATTTGTATTACCCAAAAAATGTCATACTTCATTGTGTGGTACCGCCTACTTATCGTAGTGAAGTGCCATGCATATCGAACAATCACAAACAATATTATTAGTTAATTTTCAAGTAATTTGCAATTATTTATCACATAAATATCTATAAAAAATCATTAACACTTTTATATGCCCATTTGATCGAGCCAAAAACTCTTTTATACTTATCATTCCACAAATTAAGCCAAGATCATTTGGAATTTTGTTCTACAATATCAGTGCACGAGGAGGTATGAACAATAATCCTACTGTCATGCAGGTTATAAATGCATATAATAAGATTTTAATGCACATTTCTTTAAAAGATACACATCATGGCAATCGTGCAACTTTAGAGCATATTTCTATTTTAAATTGTTCCTCTGCAATAAAGGGAATACATACATACAAACAACAACACAACACAAAATATAACTGATGTACAGGTGTAGAGGAAGAAATAGAATTTGAAGAGAATATTTTTTTTTCAGATTTTGATATCCAAGTAATTGGTTATATTGCTGGTTACATTACAAGAATCTTGATTAAAAATATCTTTGTAATATTTGTGTAAGTGCTTTAGTCACGGAACACTTTCATAGCTTTATATTTGCTAAACACCACGAAGAACTGTTGTACCTCTCTCCGGAGGTAATAAAAATTTGTAAAATGGCTGATTTTTTTTTTAAACTAAAGGCGGAGGCACATACAAATAAGACTTCATAATCAATAAGTTCGTGCATCAGTTTATTGGTACAAATTTATTTGATAATATAAAATTTAATCTATTCGGTGGTTATCCTACTTGTAATCATCTAACAGATCCAATTAAATCAATAGTAGAAAAATATACAACGTTCTCTATTGAAATTAAATGTAAAATTATCTGAACGACAGATTTTGAATAAATATCTCCTGTTCGAAGGCCAATGATGAGTGAGGCAATAAAGAAAAAAGTTTAAGAAAGTAACAGCTGCTTAGATGCTTAATAGATTATAAAACTATAATTCTAACATTTACACGTTTTAAAATGTACACAAATAAATTAGTATCTTTGTTGTATATTTATTTTGTCTTCCAATATTTTGTAATAAATGTCTGTTATAAAAGCAGCTGATCAGGAACAATGAAATTTGTATGTCAGCATTAAAAAATCTCTTTTCTGACATTTATATAAGCACCTATAATTTCTCTATAAAGGGTATTAGAATTGTCAAAACACTTTTAGAAAAAATTCAAAAAGTATGTTTTTATTTATTTTTAACCAATTTTGATGACAATTTTACAAGGTAACAATATGGCATTAAGAAATTAGTGGGTTATATAAATAGTACTACGCAATACTTTTAAAAACCGTAAAAGTGTTTTAAAAAATTTAAATGTAATGAAAATTTTCAACCAAATATATTATCGATAACTAATTCTTGGAATAAAGAGTTAACTACGTCCCTATTCAAATCCGCCTTGCTAATTACAACCATAAGTATACGGCGCCTCGATCTATAATGTTTTGTTTTATTTATTGCGTATTTGTATTTTGTCAAACTTCGAAAGAAAAACGTCTTATAGTGATTTTACGCAAAATAAAACTGAAGTCTTATGTCCAAATATGAGAGCTCAATTTAGATCCAAATATTGGTAAACTAATTTTGTTTTCGATTAATATTTATTTTGAAACGTGATTGGTCTTTCATTAGTAGTTGTACCATTTGTTTGTGTGATTTTGGCGAGCCCGGTCCCGTGCGATGAAACTCGTGAGGCACTTCCACTTCATTCTTTATTCCGTGGTGTAGTCAGTTCGAAAAAAAACTCACATTTTTTAAATTTTATCATTGTTTTTAACTTAACCTCCAGTTCACAGACTCCTTTGAAAAATCTACTACGTTAAGTGTTCTGTAGAGATCGGATTGATATCTGCCTGCCGAGTTCTACTACCGAGCGACTCGCCACAAATTGATATTCTATTCATGTCATCTCGATGGTTGTACGACTTCCACTGTACGGTTTTCGCGAGAGCTTTTCCCACATACATCGGTTCTTTGAAATGATTTCCCAGCGGTGGCGTTTCCTGGCCCATATAACCTACAATCCTTTAATAAACGAGCCTAATCTTTTTTCAAAGCCTGACAACGCATCTGGGTTATCCTTCGCTAGTGACCATGGAAGGCGGTGACCACTTACAATCAGATGACACACATGTTCTACATATATACATATACAACATGCGGTCTTACACGAAGAAATTCATTATGCTATCCTTTAAACTCACCACAAGTTGGCGCTATAAGCACTAGTGTTAATAGCTCTCTCTTCAAAAGATCCCCTTTCAGAAATAAAAAATCCAATTCAGTTTACAAATGACGGAATTCTGGGGTAACAATAATTAAACAAAAAACAGGGTATGTCGTAAAGACACATGATAGAAGTGAAACTTTTGTGATACAGGGAAACATTTTAATTTAAAAGAACACAACAAAAAATCAACGTGATGCGGTGTTCCCAAGCGGTCACCTATCCAAGTAGTGACCGCGGCCAACGTTGCTTAACTTTCGTGATCGAACGAGAACGGGTGTTTTCAACACTCTACCCGACGCAATGTTTAAGCGGTGGGGACCACTTTTCGACACACAAAAAGGTTGTCGATCGGAATATCAAAGCTCTCCCATAAATCCACTCCAAAAAACAACTCAAAGAAATTGAGAAACTCCTTTTTTTGGAGTCGGTTAAAAGTATGCACATATATTAAGGATTGTCGTTTCGTTCATTGGAATTAAGTATAGAATTGTTCTTAGGCGGATGATGAGTCTTCAAATGCACTTTCAAGCTTGTAACTTGGACAAACGCTTTACCGCAGACCTTACATGCGTATCTCCGGTCGTCCGTATGTATCCGAGTATGTAACTCCAAAGTTTTCTTCCTCTGAAAGGTTTTCTTACAAAACTCACATTCGAAAGGCCGCGAACCGTCGTGCTTTATCATATGACGTTTCAATAATTGATTGTTAAAAACTCTGAACCCGCAGATCTCGCACGTCACCTTCTTCTCCTTCAAATGGAATCTCGATTTATGATGTACCAAGGTACTGTTCCTCGTGAATACCTGCGAACACTGGTCACACGTAAATCTGAGACGTTTCACGTCATGCATCTTTGCCAAATGTTGACGCTTCGTGAATTTACTCTTCAACACCGCCGGACATTTCGGGCACTTGAAGGTACTTTTATGGACGAGATCATTGTGGTGTCTCAGTGAGCTCGCACTTTGAAATGTATTTTCGCATTTGCTACAAGGTATCGGGTTTAGAACGTGTTTATTCCGTATATGGCTTTCAACGTCTCTTTTACCGATGAAACCTTCCCCGCATATCTCGCAAAGGAACATTCTGTTGTGGTATCTATGGACGTGCTTCATTAGAGAACCAAAGAATCTGAAAGTCGCTTCGCAGTCGCAGCACGAAACGAGCCCATCGTTCAATTTAAATGTAAATATGCATGCGGTGATATCTTTGCTAAACGCAAAATCGTGCGCCTCAGAGATGTGACCCAAAAACCCTTCGAAGCTTTGAAGTTTCTTCGGGCATAGCTTGCAATGTATATCTGAAACGTCCAGCTTTATTCGGCACGAAGTGAGCATTCTCCGTACATCATTTCGTAATTTTGACCTCTCGGTGTTCGTCGTTCATATGTGTTTTAAGTTTTGAGCTTTCAAAGAAACAAGTAGTGCAGTAAAAACACATATACTTGTTGGAGTGCCATCTAAATGGTATTATCGTTGAATTCTCAAGGATCGCAACGAGCAGTCTAGTCAACTCGACTTTTCGCTCTCTTCTACCTCTCTCTGACATATCTTCCATTGATATCGACTGGTTTTGATCGCCTGAAACAAATTGACGACAGTAACTTTTAATTGTCTCTCTACTTCCTCGAGGATCGGTAGTAAAGTACTAAGGCTCTCGCCCTTTGGTTTAAGCTTAGAAATCAATATTTACCTAAATATACTACTGTTAGAATTGTCTCTGTACACCTGAAATAATATCCGAGTTGTATGATTCCTTATAAACTAAAATCAGATCAGGATGCTTGAAGAAAGGATAAATAAAAGCATAATTCGGATTATAAATTAAAAAATAGATCATGCCTGTGGAATACATTGTGGCATTGTAATGACTGTTAATTAAAAAAATAATAATGATAAAATATTATTTATGGTTTCTAAAGCTATAACCAAGGTAGCCTTTATCTATGATCGAATATGAAAATTGAAATTAGATCATGTGTAAACAATTCATGATATGCCCGTAGAAGAAGGTTTTAATATTCTCGAATGTATATTCCACCTTCCCGAAATCAAAGGATCTGATGCGAATGATGCCTTGTCCTATGCGATATTAAGTTCTTTTTCCAACGGAACGTTTTCTCGCATAGTTCACAACGAAACGGCCTCACGTCTTCATGACTATACATATGACGTTTCAAAGTGGACATATCAAACGCTTTGTGCCCACATTTGTGACAAGTCACCGACTTCTCCTTCAAGTGTGCTCTCGACCTGTGCCGTAGCATTTTACTCTTGTCAGGGTAAACCTTCCCGCATAGATCGCATTTAAACTGGTAACTCTTCACGTCGTGAAAATTCGCCAGATGGCATTTCTTCCTATAACTACTCGAGAAAGTCTCCGAACATATCGGGCAGTTGAATTTGCCAACTTTATGAACGACTTCGCAATGATTCGTCAACGCGTGACGCGTCGGAAACGACGTCTCGCACATCGTACATTTATTCGCGATAACGGAATGAACGTTTTGCATGTGACTTATAATCGTGCCTTTGATTGCGAAACCTTTACCGCATAAATCGCAAATGTACCGCTTACTTTTATTATGGTATTCATTCGCATGGCATAGTAGAGGTGTGAAGAATTTGAACATTTCTCCACACTCAGTGCAGTTCATAACATCGTCCGCTAAACGGAAGACATAGCAACATTTATCTATCACATGCATGTCTACAAGGAGATCGTGCGCCTTAGCAGCGTGATCTGCAACCTCGTTCAAGCTCGACATTGATTTGGGACATATTTTGCATCTTAAATCGGATATATCCCATTTGATTCTACTGTACGATCCGATTCCTTTCAATACACTCTTTATTTTTACATCCTGATGCATCGTTCTCGTATGCTCCTTCAGTTTGGAACTCTCTAGAAACGTCATGCCACAGTAGAAACACATGAATCGATTATGAAACCATTTGAATGGCATTATCGTTGTGAGTTCTAGCACGACGCTGACGAATTTCCTAATCTCGATTTTGTCATGGGTCTTGCCCATTGACAACTCTGATCTCTTAGGGTTTCCTGCGTTGTCTGAAATTAAGAAAAAATACGTCGTCAAGCTTCTTCGATTATTCCTTCTTTTCTAGCACTTCACTTGTGAGTCAGGCTCACTAATTATTAAATGCATAGTCTATTTATTTTACCACGTGAAGTGGCATAGGACCCCATAAAATCGTCTGCAAATTCATTCAGATATTTTAAGATGCGAACACAGATCTTCCGTGCTTTGTACCTTAAGTCTAATGTAGTTGTTTATTTTATTGGAACTGTATAGCGAAGTTTAAAAACAAGAGATATAAGCAAAAGTGTAATTGCGCCTATTATGTTACGTCTACCGAAAAGTTCTGTCCGTTTTATAGCAACATTTTTCGACACATAAGCACGTGTGCAGCAATATGTGAATAATTTATTTTGAACCTGAAATTTGTCTATTACGTCTTATTTTTTATACCCAGTGACTTGGTCAAATAACCAAAAAAAAAATACTACGAAAGGAACTGCGTTCCAATCGAGTGTTCTATGACATTATTTTTTATTGTGTGGAACTATATCTGCTTCCATAAAACTCTTGCGTAATTTACGAGGTTATAATAGGTTTACAAAAAGTACATAGTATTAAAATAAAGTATAATTTATTTTTTTATTATTATTAAGCATAAATCTATAAAACTTTAAATCTTATTGTTATTGCATTTCAACCGCTTCGCACGAAACAAACAAGAAATTGTGACAATTAATGACAGTGACATTGTTGACATTTGAGGCTACGTTGCGTTTTGAAATATTTGTTAAAGAAACGAGTGTTTAGGTGATCTGTCGTTAGCGAGTGGCAACATCGATTGAGCAATCGATGTATTTCTTTTAACGAAAAAATACATATGAATAATTCCTTTTATTCCGCTATAATTTCAATATGCTTACGTTAAATTATACCAATGTCTGTCATTTTATTAAATTTCATGTTTTTTTTAAATGTTCGTATATCACGTGTATAGTGTCGTGTGGAACAATAATATTCGAAACAGCTGATGTATGTGTTTTGTGAACAGGGTTCGTGCTCGAGCTTCGTGGTCTGGAGTTTAGACCACTACCAGATGAGTAAGATAATTCTTTGCCTGTTATTGTTAAGAGAATTCAGCGGTGTAAGCCTGTATGTCACTGGTAGTTTGCTGCCTATCTTACCACCATCAGGCCATAGTGTAGCTGGGATGGCGGCCGAATGAATTAAAACTTCAATTCTGCTTCTATATATATTTTGAGTTTATCAATTACAAATAATTTTATCTCTCTCTTTAAAGTGGCAGTATCGATACGTTATTTTCATAAGTTACATCAAAATCCTTTGCATAGTTTTAGCGGGAAAGAGTAGCAAAAGCCCATCTTCACATACTGTTTCGTTTATGAGATTAAAAGCACTTATAACCCCTTTAACTTTGATACCTAATCTCGATGTCAAAATTAATGATGACGTCCACCTTGACGTATCCGGCAACGACTAACTCCATGGGACTTATGCTCGGAATGCGAAACCGTGCCAAGGTTCATCTGCACGTGAATTGTTTTAATAGGTTGCCTAGTATAACCGGTGATAATCAGCTTGCTGGCAATTTACTGCCTTCCTTTAAGGTCCCCGATTGGCGCCATTTCAGGTATCTCACATTGCCCAGCTGTAATTACCCTATTGCATCGGAAACGAGAGTCTCCATTACCAAAGTAAGCTTTGTTTGAGTCACAGAGGAGTTACTTAACACGTTCCGTGCCACGTATACCACCAGTGGTACACTTTAAGCTACGTGTACCGCCGGCGGTACACGTCAAGCTTGATCTTGAGGCCACGTGTACCACCGGTGGTACACGTTAAGCTTGATCTTGAGACCACGTGTACCACACACTTACGATGAGATACTTACACTACTTACATATACACGATGTGATTACTAATGAAAACGACAGAATTACCTAAGTATTATTGTTGTAATGTAATATTGTACGATGATATATCAATTTTTAATTAAATTTTCAAATATCCTGAAAGACATGTCAGGCAAAATTGCCTTGGCAAGGAACGTGTTAACGGGATGGATTTTACCGCCATCGTGTCGGACGCCATTACTGCGTTAATTTCTCTCCTTCTGGTTAAGCCCTAAGTCACCATATATTCCACCAACGGGATGAGAAGTATTGATGCTATTCTAAACCGGCACCGTGAAAATGAAAACATCTTTAACTATACAAACGTTTAATTAATTTAAACCAATTACATTCAATACCGGAAGAATTACATTAGAAAATAATATGTACAGGCGTTTTCTGATGACATTTATATACTATGTTATTTACAATTTAAAGATAAGGTTGTATGAGAAGGGTTCGTCAAGGCATGCTGTCTCGTGTAAAAACATGTATGTGTGCTTATGACCAAAGAAAAGAAATGATTTTTTTTTAATAAAACGTATAACAAAAAACCAACGCGCTGTTCCAGGTGAGGCCCATGCCAGACCGGACCTTATCATTGAACACAAGGGTCAATGTAACTCTAAAGGTTTATGCAATGTCCGCCGAGATACCTCTTAGATCATAATTCAACTCTCTTGGCACTTGTCGTTGTATATCGGCCAAAGGAAACCACACTCTTATAAATTATGGGCGTCATATGTCACGTGTCGAATGAAAGTCCAGGACACTTGGAACAAAGAAGCACAGCAAACAAATCGCATACATTAATTTACTCATTTGTTTCATCATAATAGATGCAGCCAATCCGAACAGTCTACGGTCACGTGGAGTAAATAAAAAAAAATAAAACAGATTTTTGAATAAATAAACTATGACCTTTTATTAAGATTACTACAATTCGCTTTTAAAAACCACAATTGATGCGAATATCAATAGTAATGACATTATTTGTCATATGAATAAATAGGTTATTGTCTGTTATTTGAAATACACTACTAAAATAACATTGCCATTGGTATTAATGACTTCTTGCCAGCATGAAGGTAATTTGGATATTATAGTGGGTTTCTTTTGTCCTGCCGATAACACGCCCACCGAATTTGGAAGAAAAGCACATTTCAACGAAATTATTAAATTAAACAATTAACGTGCCTACTTATGAGAGGATCACGGCTCACACACATTAAAAGTACTGCGTCATCGCAAGTACCGCGACACGCCACGGACGTCGCCAATTGGCTGCTTCGGGAGATCACGTGATCTTGGATGCGTTCGGAAACGCATCGTGCCACAATATTCTATTTTTGAAAAATGGTTCTAGCAAAAAATTGAGTCAGTGCTTGTTTGATATCTTCTTAATTAAAAAAAAATCCTTTCAAAACTTATATAAAGACAAAACCAATTTGACGTGTCGTGGTCGTCCCATGTTTCCGACTCAGTAAATACAGTAACTGTATTTTAGGTAATAGTGTTAGGTTTTATAACAAAGTTGCCGGACTGTAAGTTTAAGCGCTATGTCAAGCGGGTTTTGGTGTCAAAGAGCTATTATAGAGTGGATCAATATGTGAACGATGGTGATGTCTGGAATTGACCCCTCTCTGTGCATCCACTAAAATCGATTGTAATGTAAAATGAATTTTAATTATATAAGTATATGTTAAAAAGATAAACCCGATCGAGTTTCTTGCCGGTTCTTCTCGATGTCTGGGATGTATTCCGAACCGGTGGTAGTTTTGACGTTCATAAGCGCCTTCTTAGGGCCTAAATTGAATAAAGTATTTTTGATTTGATTTGATTTGTTCATAAGCGCCTTCTTAGGGTCTAAATTGAATAGAGTAGAATAGAGTTTTGGTTTTTATTTTGAGTGACAGATCATGCTAAATCCAGGGAATATGGTCTCATCATCTACATGCTTCCTCGTTGAAACTCCTAAAGAATACAGTGGAGTAAATGAACTCTATCAATAGTCATGGACACACAATCGCTTCACACTAATAACTAAATTGAATCAACTTTGTTTTAGTCCATATACTACGCTTCTACGTGGACAGTAAACAATAAACATGCGCCAAATAAAAACGTGCCTACATATATAAAACTCTTGCCATAAAACCTATAGAACTTTCCGGTAAACTTAATAATATAGTCTTCACCATTAATTTTAATTATTCAGTCAACGCTTTTTATTTCTTATTTATCCCCTAGCTTAGAGACTACTAATATAGGTCAGGGCTTCATGTATTCATACACACGTCTGTTTCAAATAGCGAGTACCTTGCGACTGACCGATTTATTTAACCGTTATATTAACTGCCCCGCTCCTTAAGCTTATAGCGTAAAATTGTACAGCCGAAAATCTGCCTCGACAAACGAGCAACGTAATGTAAATTGAAGAAATCCAAATCTGTCTCTCCTGGAGAGATCAGTTCGTTCAAACATATAAACTCAACTTTATAAGCTTATTCAAAATATATACCACAGTTTCTTTAAAATCTGATCTGATGTTAAGTTATTATATACTCTCTAAGTTAAACAGAAAAATCAGTCGCCTGACGTAGTCGGTTCATAACATCAAAAACGTTCTCGAAAATTATCTACCATTATAAGTTAAGCATCGGCTAAAGGACACGGTTCCACCAACTTTTTCTTTCCGTGCACATTGACGCAATGCTTCAACATGGTCTTCTTGGTTTTGAACGCTTTTTCGCATACAACACACTTGAAGTTCCTCTCATCGCTATGCTGCGGAAGATGGTATTGCAAACTCGTCCATTGTATGAAGGCTTTACCGCAAATCTTGCACGAATACCGCCTCTCGTTGGTGTGTATGCGAACGTGTAGCTCCATTGCGAATTTTCTGGGGAATCGCTTCCCGCACGTCGCACATTCGAAGGGCTTCTCGTCACTGTGTCTCACTTTATGCAGGTTCAGGCGACCGGTGCTGAAGAACGTCATTCCACATATCTCACAGGTTACGTTCTTCTCCTTCAGGTGGACCCGTTTGTGGTGCTCCATCAGCAACCGTTTCAATTTGAATTTTAACGGGCACCGTTCGCATTTATACCACTGCATTTGTTGAGAATGCTTGTTATACATATGGCGATCCCTCTCACGTTTATTGGTAAACACGTCAGAACAGACGAGGCAATTGCGTTTCGACTCGTGATAATGCTTCACATGAACGTCCCTGCGACATTTGTTCAAGAATTTCTTATCGCAGTAAGCACAGTCATAGGCGCCTATCGAATGCGTATTCTGCGTATGCCTCAGCAGTTCCGTTTTCGTTGGGAACTTGATCTCGCAAGCATCACAGCTGTGGTTCTTGTCGAGATGATCGCAGTCTATGTGCTGGAGTAGTGTACCGAACATTTTAAACTTTTTCCCGCAATGCAAACATGCGAAATCATTGTCAGTCAATTTAAAACATACGACTTCCGTTGGGACATCTCCCAGATTCTCGCCGTGTTTTTCATTAAGATGAATGGTCATTTCTTCTATACTTTCAACTTTTAGTGAACACACTTTGCATTGTAAATCTGTAATATCTAACTTGATCAACGATTCTGAGACATAACTTTCCAAGTCGTTTTCATCGGAATGCTTCGACCGTGTATGTTTCCTTAATTCCGTTACATGCTGGAAGCATTTCTCGCAGAAGAAGCACTTATGCTGGCTTCCATATCTCCTAAACGGCGTAACATTTGATTTATTAAGTAAAACTCTTAGTTTGCTCAACAGGTTTTTAACATCAGCCAAACCAGTCTTCGGTAACGATGGCGTTTGGCTCTGTTTCTGTCTCGAAGATCCTGTAATTGGAAATGATGTTGGTAACCCATTCTATTAGTTCCTTATTCTCTGTTCTGACATTATCTTGTTTTAAATGTACTTTCTAAATATTATCTACAATCAGTCGAAGTCTTTTTACCAAACACATTGATAACTTCAATATTTAACACGTCTAAAGGCTATCAAAATATGATAATAAGAGAACCCTGTACAATCTCATCAACTCAAGAACGCCAAGCTATCTACACTCAATGCATTTTTTATTTGAATAACATAATTCCAACGCAGAAGTCACCCTTTTGCCTACCAGTTGGTATATCATAAGAAGCAAATTACTGACTGACGTGTTTAGTAACAATTACCTTTAAACAAAATAGTAAAAAAGTGTGTGTACCTATGACCATTTGAAAGAAGTGAAAACTTCTTTATAAAAATTACAACTAAGCAAAAAACCAACGACATACGGTGTTCCCAGGCGGCTACCCATTCAAGTATTAGACTGCGCCCGACGTTACTTAATTTCGGTGATTGGACGAGAACCGGTGTTTTCGACACTCTATCCGACACGGTGTTTACCATTTTTCGTCACACATAAACGTTGCGGATCAGAATTTCATAGACCTTCTATAAACATTTTCACTTCAAGAACTGCCTATAAATTTATTTTATTAAAAGTTCTATAATATTTAAATACCAGTTCTGTAAAAACGAATAACTATCTATCACTATCAGACTTTGCGAACAAGAGTAATGGTTGTTTCAATCTAGTCGCGTGTGGAGCGAATGTCGATTGATCTCAAAAAAATTTGGAAATTCGATTCTCATATAATTTTTATTTTCCAGAGAACGATATGCAGAGGATTTTAAAAAAGTCAATGCTGTTTCGTATCTAATATTATAAATACGCTTAAAGTAAAACGAATATGAACAAGGCATAAATCATAAATTTGGCACCTTTACAAACTCATATAAAGCACTCCTATTGCAATACAAATGATGAATTGGCCAAAACGGTCCGTGTCTTCGCTCCCTTTTGATGTATGTTTATATGATGCTGTCTCATATTCTTTCTCGTTTTAAAAGCCTTCTCACAAGAAGGACACGGGTAGTTTCTTTCGTCGCTATGCTTCCTCATATGCAAGTCGAGGCTGGTCTTACCGAAGCCCTCCCAACCGCAAACATTACACATCACATTTTTCTCCCTTAAATGTTTCTCACGTATGTGCGTCAATAGTCGATTCCTGTACACGAAACTCAAGTTGCAATGCGGGCATTTATGCTCCTCCTTCTTTTTATGGATTACAATCATGTGTCTCGTCCTTTTGTAATGGTTCTCGAAGGTTTCGCTGCAGAAGAAGCATTTGTATCTCTTATTATGGGCTCGTTGCAGATGTGTACGCATTCGAGTCACACTCGCAACGGTCTCTCCGCATATACTGCATTCTACGGGTTTTTTCTCGTGTTCCTGGCTGACATGATCCCGCAGGAGCCTTTCAGTTTTGAAATGCTGTCCGCAAATGTCGCACAATATGGGGGAGATTCCAGCGTGCTCCTTATTTGTATGTATCAACAGAAATGCGAAGTTCGTGTACTGTTTATCGCATAAAACGCAATTGACGGTAATGTCGTGCAGTTTAAAAGGTTTTATTAGAGACCCAATGTCTTTGCTGAATTGTACTTGATGATTTGTATTCAAATGGTCTATCAGATTATCAAGATCATCGACTTTATCATTGCAAAGTTTACAGTTTATATTGGAAACGTCGACGTAAACCAATGGGTCCCAATATTTACTCATTGTTTTCGTTATTACATCTGTATCTTGGTGTACGAATTGATGCGATTTCAAATCTTTAGGTTCTTTGAATACATCGTAACAGTAGAAACATCTGAAGCAGCTTTTTAGCCATCTAAAAGGCATCAGCGTTGACTTCATCAAAAGTTGGGCGCCACTTTCTCTAAGGACCTGCAGTTTATCTCTACCCGATACTCCCCTTTCTCTTTTAACTGAACCCACTTTCTCTCTCTCTATTTTACAAATCGTTTTTAAATCTCTACTACGCTGTTTTCTGACTGCTTGTTCCCACTCTGTCTTTATTTTCACGTCTTCCACGATAGCCTCTGAAAGGAAAAGTCTCTTCTTAGATTCTATGGCTCAGTCTATGTACAATAGTAAATATAATAGACACGTGCACATTTACTACATAAAATCAATAATAGTCATCTTACAAAATCGTTAGTTCTTTTGAGATAAATCAAAGTTCAAAGCAAAAGACATAGTATAAGTTATATGAGTGACGTATCAGCTGATGAATTTGCATGCAATCTTGCTACTTTTTCATGTATATTCAAATGATGTTGTTTCATGGTCTTGCGTGTTTTAAACGTTTTATCACATGATGGGCATTTATAATTTCTCTCATCGCTATGCTTCTTCATGTGAAAGTCGAGCCTCCCTTTACCAAAACCCTTCCAACCGCATACACTGCACACGACATTCTTCTCTTTAAGGTGCGACTCTCTCACGTGTCTCAGCATCGTGTTCCGATAAACAAAAGACAGCGGGCAATGTGGGCATTTTTGTTCATCCTTCCTCTTATGGTCTATGATCATGTGACGTGACCTCTTGTAATGATTCTCGAAGGTTTCCGGACAAATGAAACACTTGTATCTTTTATTATGTGCGCGCTGTAAATGCGTTCGCATTCGATAAACGCTTGAAACGATCTCCCCGCAAATATTGCAAGTGACTGGCTTCTTCTCGTGATCCTGGTTGACGTGATCCCGGAGGAGGCGTTCTGTACGGAAATGGTGGCCGCAAATCTCACACAGGACGGGGGAAAATCCAGCGTGATGCTTATTCGTGTGGATCATCAAAAACGCAAAAGTTGTATATTGTTTTTCGCACATGACGCATTCAACTGTGAACTCATTAAGCCTAAACGGTTTCACGTAGGCCCCAATATCTTTATTAAGACCTACTTGATGATCAGAGATCAAATGATTAACTAAGTTGTCCAAATTTCGTATGTCATTCGAACAAAGCCTACACGACAGATTGGAGACATCTACATAAACAACCGGTTCTAAATATTTATCCATAGTTTTTCTAATCTCATCGCACTCTGTGTGCGTTTGCTGATGCAATCGCAATTCTTTCGGTTCCTTAAACACTTCGTAACAATAGAAACATCGGTACGAACTCTTCAACCAACGAAAAGGCATCAGAGTCGATTTCGACAACAGTTCTGTTACATTCTCCCTCATTATTAATCGTCTTTCTTTACCAGAAATATGTTTCTCTAATTTCGTCGGACAATTCTTGTTGTTTGCGTAGACTTTTGATCTTTTATTCTGGCGTTTTAATGCCTTTTGTCTTTGAGTTTGTTCGTAGTGTGTCTCTGAAATAAAAATACATCTTCTTAAAACCTTGTCGCTCGATAAACTTCTTCGACGTTTTATTTTTGACAAATATTTAATAATCCTTATTGAATTGAAATTAAAGGTACATTGTTGTTGTTTGAGGCGATCTTGAGTAGTAATTAAGGTAATAATTTCTATTTTCTTGTTCAGTGATAGTACATTAGAACACGACTAAATATAGGTTTATGTTTCAAAATATGCATTTGTCATTATATATGGCATAGCTAAAGTTGTGTATGTACTTAGTAAAAATAATAACGTAATGTTTAATACTTGATAAGATAAAATAAAGAGAAAGCAAAGAGTGTTGCTTCTCTACGACTTCTCTACGCATAATATCGCTGTCCCGTTTTACTGAGTAAGTCGCTGTGGCGCACTGAATCGACAAATAAATTGACCGCACTATTGATATTGGCAATGTCCAGGATGGCTTGATTTTGATGGGGTACAATGGCATCGTTGAATGATCCGCATAGTCGGATTATTTCTATATGGTGATTGACATAAGCACCCTTGGCATCTACAGGAGAACAAGACTGCTTATTTCAAAACCTGCGGACGAATCCCTGAACAATCGTCTCACTGCGTAGCGTTAAAATGTTTAATTGGTTTAGTCTCAATAGTTTGTGAGCTAGTCCAAAGTGAGCTACAGTTGTAAATTTGGAAAATTGACAATATTTTCCTGAAAATTATACTGAAGTAAACAACGTCACAACTCCCCGAGGATTAACAGTAAAAATAAAGATTGTATGAAATTGGTATTATTGAAATTGTGTAGCTAACACATATAGCATTAGCCTTGTATTATTTACGCATTCAAATATTAAAAAATATAGTGATCCTATAAAGCACGTTGGAATCGTACATACATATTTGCATAGAAATGTTTGAAATGAAATAATGTATAACGCATAACCCGCCTCTTACTTCATTTTATATCTTACAAGTAGAAAATAAACATAAGGAACGAACATAAATGACCTAAGAACAAAAGTTTGGACAGACAGATCAGAGCTTCAAAAAATTTATCATTAATTGAGTTTTCACAAGAAAACAACTAAATAACATAACGAATATTTTCACTGCGCCACGTATGTACTACTATCGAAATGTAATATCGGAGGCTGCTGATGTATAGTCTTATGCATGCGCAAGAGATGAGCCCTCATAATTTTCTTCGTTGTAAACGCTTTGTCGCATACGTCACATTTGAAATTTTTTTCACCGCTGTGCTTATACATGTGATTCTTCAATCTATTGCTGTTGAATGCTTTCCAACCACAAACTCCGCATGTATAGTTCCTCACTTTCAGGTGAGTGTCTCGCAAATGCGTCATCATCATACTCCTGAAGACAAATGTCTTCGGACAGTGCAGACATTTGATCTCCTGCCGGTTCTTATGTTCCGCGGCCATGTGTTGAGACCTTTTGTAGTGGCTTTGGAAAGTCATCGAACAGACCAAGCACTTGTGTTTCTTGTCGACCTCGTGTTGGTTCTTCTGGTGAGTTTTCAATTTGGATTTCGTTTCGCATTTCTCACCGCATTCGGGACACAGTAACCCAGTATTCTGGTGTACAGATTTCACATGTAACCGTAACAGGTTGACCTGTTTGAAATGCTGTCCGCAAATATCACACAGAATGGCCGATGTCCCTTTATGGTCTTTGTTAGTGTGATGAAGCAGCGGTCCGAAAGTGTAAAAGCTGGCACCGCATGTTAGACAAGACACGGAGAAAGTTTTCCAACTTGAACGGCACCATGGAAATCCCAACATCTTTGTTGTACGGAACGCCGTGTTGGACCATCAAATGGTCTATCAAATCGTAGAGATCGACTCGAGGTTCAGGGCACAATTTACAAGATAGATCTGATATATCTACGTAAATCGCTGGCTCCCAATAATTATTCATCGCTTGCTGTTTCACTTCATCGCCGATGTGTAAGATCTGATGGTCCTTCAAATCGGACACCTCTTGGAATATGTCATAGCAATAGAAACAACGATAGGAACTTTTGAGCCAACGAAACGGCATAATGGTCGACTTTAGTTAGAACGTGGAGGGCATTCTCTCTCATTATCTCACGTTTCTGTTTCGCCGTGAGAACGTTCTTTCCCGTGGTTTCGTAGAACGCTGTGTCGCCTCTCTTTTTCTCTTTACTCGAGTTCTGGCGACCTCTATGTTCTCCTGTAAGGAAAACGATTTTCACAAATGTAATTTAAAGTATCTAGAAATATATAGAGGTAGCCAGAAATCGTCATGCAGTATTTTTATGATTTTTCTGTTTTGATCTTTATGAGCCTATTCTGTACATATACAAATGTTATGTTATAGTATGTGTGCTTGTACTGTCATTGGTGTGACCAACAATATCGCAAAAGATGCTACAACTGAGTTACTCTTTGAGCAGTTTGTCAGCATATAGTAAGATGAAGATAATGGAGCTTTTGGACCATTAGGTACGATATTAAAAGCTGTGAATAATAATAGTGAATACGAATTGTAAGCCATGTACCACTGCCAAGACTATTAATGCATTGTTACTAAAGATATGTACGATAAAAAAAAACCCGATCGAGTTTCTTGCCGGTTCTTCTATATAACATCCAAATTCCTTCTCAGGGCCTAATAAACTGAACAAAACATTTTAGATTTTTCGGTTAATGTATAACTTTTAAATGGCACGCATCTTTCAAATCGATATGGCATATTAGTGGAACATGACAGTATGCTTCTTTATAATTGAATTTAAGACCAGGTAAAATTTGCAGACTGGCTACTGACATTATAATCATGTTTTCATTAAATCACAACGTTCGTGAGATTGAATAAATGAATTAAATTGATTTATTAAGGCCTAGTTAGATAACTGTTTTTTAATCGGATAGAGATAACTTTCTGCTCTTGAAAATCTTAACCTTGAACTTAGCATTGTATATAATCGAGATGAATTATCGATTGTTCAAACATCTAAAATAATTTGCATCGATTTTACGATTACTAACTATGGTTGTGATAGTCAGTGATAGTTTCTAGAAAAATCTAGAAGCTGCCAACGAAACAGCATACGTTATATAGGAAAAGAAAGTTATGGATAACGACAAATAAAATAAATAAAACACAGGGTGTTTCGTAAAGGCGCATGACAGAAGTAAAAGTTTTATATTACAGCGAAACATTTTAAACAAAAAAATTACAAGAAAAAGCTAACGTCACGCGATGTGCCCAAGGCGGTCAACCATCCAAGTACTGACCGTGCCCGACGTTGCGTTTTAACTTCAATTATCGGACAAGGAAAACCGGTGTTTTCAACACTCTACCCGACACAGTGTTTACGCCTAACACTTTTCGTTACACAAAAAGGTTGCAGATCAGATTTTCCAAGCCATAAAAATGTTGAAACATCTTTTTAGTTACGTTAATGAATGAGGATTACATTTAAGTATTGGAAAGAAAAAAACTTATTTATATTCTTCCTCTGTTATTTAATTCACAGCCGCCATATATCAATATTACATAGCTTACGTTATTCTCATAATTTTACGGACATGAACACACATATATTGAAATACAACAAGCCCCAAACACTAATGACCCAAATATTGATACATACATAGGAAAAAGTTAGGTGACCTCCTTAATCGGGTAAAATACTACGTAAATCTAATAAAGTAGTCGTGATAGTCGAGTGATTTGACCAGTGGAATATCAATGGGATATCCGCAAGTTTCGGACCTCGGCATGTACCAACGAGTTTTTCGGAATCCGTGTACAATTACTAAATTAAATTGGTAACACTATCGGCTGACGGTGAAGGAGAACATCGTGAGGAAACCTAAATCTGAGAAATGTAGCTGTAGTATCACAGTATGTGGGAAAATATATAGAACAGTTGATTTCTCAAAGTTTGAATTCGTCGATACGTTGTGAGATGGCGCGGGGTAATTTTGCCCATACCCTTCGGGAAGAGGCCTATGGCCCTCCAGTGGGTCTCTCACAGGCTGATGATGATGACACACCATAATGGATGTTGGTATATCTATATGAGATTGATAGATTCCAAAATACAAGTGTCTTTTTTCTCAGGTAGGTAGGTAGGTTACGCAGTCTATTTTACGATAACTCATCGCGAGATATAATGCAATACATCAACTTCTACACCATCGTCACGAAAACTGATATGTATAGATATTTGAAGACGAAGCCGCAGGTACAGCTAGTTTAAATTAAAAATTCGATAACATTTACCGGTGCATACAGATAAAAGCACAACTGACAAAGTCGACAAGTATCTCAGGACATACAAAATTGGATAAATCACGTCAGAAAACGGAGACAATTGAACTTGACTGAAAACCCATTTGATCGTTGAATCATCTCACGTTTTATTTTTAATAGCCCTCATGATAGTGACACTCCATCTCGTGTTGTTTTAAACACTCCGAATTGATAAAACCCCTACGACAGAACCTACAAACTCTACCGGAGCTACCAGTGTGCACTTTAATGTGCGCTCTCAAATTACTGGCCCTACCGAAACACTTCCCGCATATACTGCACGAGTAATCCTTGTCACCAGTAATGTTTCCGCTTATGCAAAGTCACCATCCATTTTATTCCGGCCCTATAGTCGCATAGATCACACATGTAAGTCATCTCCGAATGCGAAGACTGGACGTGTAATAACATCGCACCCTTTGTCGTGCAAATCTTGGAGCAATGCTCGCATTTTATTTTATATTTCTCCACGTTATGGTCTCTTCCCATATGGACTTTCAACTGGTAGTCGGTACTGAATGTGGTACTGCACAGACCGCATTCGTGGACTTTGATTTGACCGTGAATGATTTGCTTGTGTTTTTTTAATCTGTTCAGAGCGTTGAAGACCTTCCCGCACAGTGAGCACCTGTGCTCAATGTGGCAGCTGCTGATATGTCGCTTTAAACGGACTTGATTGATGAAACTCAATCCCGCACGTCTGGCAGATAAACGTATGGGCGATATGCTCCTTATACATATGACCTACCATGCATGTAAAATTGTTATATTGAACGCCGCAAAGGACGCACTGCATGACATCTTTGTTTAGGATAAAGGGGAAGAAGCAGACCCCTGCAGATTTGTCATAATTTTCTTCGTGAACATCGTTTATGTGTGAAATTAATTCGTCGAAATCGCGAATTTGGATCTCCGGACAGCTTTTGCAAGATAGATCAAAAACGTCGATTTTCACTGGTACATCTTTGGAAATTATCCTCTTTGGGATGAACGCATCTAAGTTTACCGATGGGTGATTGTTAAAGGTGTGCTCTTTTAGAATGTCGCAGTCCCTCATCTGCTTCGAGCAGTAGAAACACCGATACCCCTTCGTGTTCCATATGAACGGGGTAACGTGCCCGTAGCGCAGGACCGTGAGTACATTCCTCCGTATATTTGTTAGCCGTTCCAAATACGTCTCTTGGTACACTCTCTTGGCTTTCAATCCTGGAACGAGAATTTTACTTTACGTTTCCTTTAATTAGTATCATGTCTTCGGCTCTAGGACCATACAGGTTTGAAGATTTATTTTTGTTTCTTCGGTTTATCTTAACAATGATTCGATATAATCGATTACGATAATGCTTTTGATTTAATTCATTGCAAAGTCACTTTATAATTACGCTTGCAACGATATATCCAAAACCGCTTATAATATAGATCATTATCGATGTATATATCGATATAATAAAATTAAGTATATGACGATATCGATATTGCTAAAATAATAAATATTATAAAAAGTCCTTTGACGCGTTTGTCTGTGTGTTTCCTTAGTTCTTCAAAACCAGACAACGGATTGTTATATAGTTTCTTGATATCATTTGGAGACACTTTCCAAATGTTTACGTGAAACCATGGACAATATATTTATAGATAACAGAAAAAAATCAATGCCTTATAATCAAGCTGTAAAACTATTTTTAAGGAATATACCAGTTAAAAATACGTACAGTAAATTTAATCACCATATATATTTTGTTTTAAGAGTGTAAAGTCTTTACTATATTTCCTTTAATAACGATGACTAACAACGTAATAAAAAATTTGGTATCCCTACAACAGTAACCTACAGTAACCAATTATATATTATACATACATATATATATATATATATATATATTTGGGTGTGCCAAAATAAGACGATTTTCTTTTTCACTCTCACCCCAAAATGTCATAGGAAACAAAAATTCTGTCCCAAGGCCAGCTCTTAATTGCAATTTTAAGAGGTTCTCCATCGAACTTTCAGTTTTCCCATATAAATAACATGGAAAACATGGTTTTTAATACTTTTTTGTCTTGCAAACTATGAAAAAATTATTTTTCAAGAAAATGAATGAATGGACCTTTTTTAGTATTAAGTTTAGTACAAAAAGTTCCATTGAGTCGAATTTCTAATTTCCATACTCTTTATGTTATATACCTTCGAAGTTCAAATTTACGGTTTTTTGCATTTTTTTTGGCTAAATTGTAAGAGTTAGAGAAATATGTTAAATCACAAATTTGTAGTACGTTTAAAGTCCTATAAATAAGTTCACGTCAACTTTTTATATCATCAATAACAACAAAGTTATAGGCTAATGAATAATCATTTTTTAAAATTTTTGCTTTTACAACCTGAAATATCGATAATTAAACAGAAAAGTCGATGAAAATTTGTTGACGATGGGTCATGGGTGGTCATCTAGGAACATCGCGTGAGCTTGGCTTTCTGTTGTACTTTTTATAAAGCAGTTTTCATTTCTTCCGTGTTCTCATAAGCACATACACACTTTTTAAATCTTTAATAACCTTATATTCAATGAAAATATCGGAATACCTTTTATATTCTATGTTCGCGATAATGTAGAATAGTTTGATTTAGTCAATAATTTATATATATATATTTGTGTATTATTGTAGAGTAGTCTACGTCTAGCTTAATGTTAATGTAATTTATTGTATAGAATAGTTAGACACAACAGTTATTAATACCTTAGTAAGAGTCATTATGTAGAATAGAATGTAAATAAAGCAAGCGAAGAGTGCTACACAGTATCGCTATCCTGCTCTATAGAGTAAGTCACTCTGACGCTGAGCACGGCAGCAGCATTATGATTGGTAGGTCGATGCCGTACAACTGGAGCGCACCATTCATAGTACCGCGATCTCGACTATCCCGTATGTCGCGACCACTCTGCAACGCCTCTCCCGCGCCGCGCTTAAATAAATTCGCGATAGTTATGAACAGAATAAATGAGCGTGATTATGTCTGTCCCTCTCTAAAAACGCGTAAACAAATTGCATTCATGTATTGGCCGGAGGGATATCACGCTCAAGCACACACTTCGCTGCCCACGTGGCAGCATCTCGAGCCTAGTTTCGTTCCCCGTAGAAAAGCCCCCGAGCTTACTGCTTACGCGATACAGTGACTCACCGTCATCACCTGTCACACTTCACTCAAAAGACGTGCATACCCACACACATACACAGTTGAGTTTTCTTTTTTTTCCCTCACGTCGTTTGGTTTAGTGTTAGTATTAAACAAATTGCTTGATTCGAAATACATGTATGATTTGGTTGGACATGCATGAACATGTATGTCTCATGAACGAATACATGTATGTATAGTTTAGCTAGCTTAGTTAGTTTAGCTCGATGCGGGTATGTTGCAATTTACAGTAACAGCTCAAGCCGAGATCTCATTAGGCCTTGTGCTCGTTGCTCAATCGGGTGAGTGCCTTATGCGCTCCCCTTAGTAGTTCGGTGAAGCTGTCAAGGCCACACATGGCTAACAGCGTAGGTTAGTTTGAAGAAAAAAAAGCAGTAAAATATAGTGAATTCGAAATTGTTGAGAAATTATTCGCTGTGGTGATAGGAGCACTCTTCGCAACTCTGTTACTAGTGTTATTTTTTAAACTTCCTCCGACATACTCATTCTTAATCTTATCAATTCTGGTTACACCAAACCTCCATCTTAACATTCGCATCGCTGCCACATGTAATCTTTTCTCATCCGTCGCTTTCGTAGCCCAGCACTCAGATCCATATAACACGATTGGTCTTATTATATTTTATACTCATAGAGAGAGATAACGATATAATTAAAAAAGAGAAACATATATCAAACTACGCACATCGTATGCTACGTACTTCAATTTTTATTTACAATACAATAACATATATAATATAAAATATTTGTTACTTGTGGAAAAATGTATAGAATTCTTTTTTTATATTATTATTATTACTTCATTATAATACGAGAAACGTACATATTTGTCTATAAATATCGAATGCTAAAACTGTAAAAAAGACGATAATAGTTTGTGAAAACGTCCAAAATAAAAGCACAATTTGTGATTATTCCACGGGTCACTTTCATTCATTCCCTTCGTGAATGTCCTCTAAACACATTAATCGACCTAGTTACTGAAAAAAATAATAATTGAAAAATCCTCTATTTTGTCACTTCAATCATTTCCTATTACCAAAAATTGCAGACTAGACCCCGGTGCGGAACAATCTGGAACGGTTAACAATCAAAGAACGTACTCCTCGGCAACTTCATCAGCGACCAAACCGTCTTTAATGACTTCCATTTGAACCATTCCGCTATCATCGAGCTCGTCGTCCACTATCGCATCAGTTCGGTTCTAACACATCGAAGTGCTCGTGTAGATTCTTAATGTGCATCTTCAAGTTGCCCTGATGCGTGAACGCCTTGTTACAAAGCGTACACGTGTACAGCTTCTGGCCCGTGTGCAGTACAGAGTGGGAATTCAAGTTGCTCTTCTTCGAGAATTTCTTCCCGCAGATCGCGCAGACAAACTTCTTCTCGCCGTTATGCTTCACCATGTGCAGTTTAACGTCGTAGGGACCAAAGAACTTGTCGCCGCAGACCTCGCACTCGACGTTTTTCTCTCTCAGGTGCACACGTCTCATGTGTCTCGACATTATACTCTCCTGTGGGTACACTTTCGGACAATAAGGGCATTTGATTTTCAGCTCTTCGACACTGTGAACGTTGGCCAAATGCAGCTTCTTCAGGTAAGGGCTCTTAAACGTCTCCGGGCAATGAGGACATGTGAGCAAATTGACTAGGTGCACGTTCTTCTCGTGTAGTATCTTCTTGGATAGAGTTGCGAGACTGACTCCACAAAACTCGCACGTGTATCCCCCTTCTCTATGATAGTATCTGTAGTGCATTTTCAAATGGTTTTCCCCCTGGAAACTCGTGCCGCATACGTCACAAATGTACTGATGAGATAAGTGATGCTTGTTGGCATGCCGTAGGAGGTATTCGAAGAAGACAAACTTCATGTTACACGTCGGGCATGTGGGTTGATCCTTGTCCAGCTTGAACGGGAGGAGGCAGTTCGGGACACTCATGTCATATTCCGCGTCGTGAGCGATTATCAAATGGTGAATCAGTTCCTCTAAATTGTTAACCGTTTGAGGGCAAAGTTTGCAAGATACGTCGGTGACGTCAATCTTGACGGCGGCGTCCCGGTTTCTGTTGTTCTTCGTCCGATCGAAGACCACCAGTTCGAGGTTGGCGTACTGGTGATTGTTTGCAGTATGCTGCCGTAATACCACAGGATCTTTCATCGTCTCAGTACAGTAAAAGCATCTGTATCTCCCTTTATGCCACATGAATGGAGTCACGTTACTGTACTGTAAGACGTATTCAACATTCCTCCGCTTTATCAACAACTTTCGTGCTATTTCCATTTTCTTATTTTTGTCATCTTCATTATTCATTTTGTAACCTGAAATGAAACGTTGTGTTTTACTTGGCGGTCCTTTCTCGCTTACGCTACGCTTCTCGTTCACAGATTCGTGGTATTGTCCCTTAAGAATTCACTACTCGAAGGTCGATCTTCAGACAGTTTATTAATCGATTTAGAGTTCACAAAACTGAGTAACATATAGGTGTCTACTAAAAATAAAATCAAAGAAAAAAAACAGAACAAATTTCCTTCAATAACCTTCAAGCGAATACTATCACAAATAGAAAGCATGCGGTTTATAGGGTAATGTTAGTATACATCAGATCTTGCTAGTGACGAACATCGACGCGTTGACGAGTAATTGTACAATTATTACCTACATGTAGATCGCAGAATGATCATATTTGGAAAACGTGTGATGATTCGAAAAGCCTTATATGAAATCATAACATAATATTATGTCAGCGATTTTTCTCTGTTTATGTCCAGTGCTTAGTACAAAATTAAACTAATAATTTCATAAAGTGATATTTTTTATACTGCACTTCTGGTAAATATTTAAGTGCATTTACTAATTTGTTTTTAGCCAAAATAGAGCTGAATTGACTGATGGTGATACACAGTGAATAAACCTGAACACGAAACAATTTATTTTCATAGTACGAGAATGTAAAACTAATTATATATTTCTCGTTATTTAAAATAGCTAATATAATATACAACGTCGAATCGAACGATTCGAATAAAAATAATATATAAATTTTGTGATACGAATTAGAATCCCTCAAAACAGTCCTCGTGATAAATTTTGAGATTTTTTGATTACTAGTTCAAAAGATAAAGAATTAAAAAAAAAGACTTATTTTAGTATTTTGAACATAACTTTCTTAAAAAAAATTACCCAAATTTGATATTTAAAAAAAATGCTTTTACATGGCTTTTATACAAGAAAAATAATAAAATATATTCCATTTTTTTAAATAACGACTTTTGAATTTTAAACTTTAAATCGAGTTTAAAAAAACGTTTATATCCTTCGATTTTCTTTTTCTATCATTCCCACCTATCTACTGACTCGTTTTCTTGTAGGTCCGTTTATATGGAACTTTGAAATGTATTTAAGTAGCTTCTCAATGATCTAGACCAATGGTCTTCATACTTTTCTGGCAAAGGGCAACGCAGAACCATGTGAGGGATATCTACGTACCGCACGTTCACGAATAGAGTAGAAAACCACCAATTTCTCGAGCTATCAAAATACATTTTGTATGGCTATAGCAACCTGTGAAGTCATTCGTTTGCTAGTTCGATTGTTTAACTATTATTTATAGTGGATAGACTAAGGGCTAAAACAAAGTGTATCTTAAATTATACCTTTGGAATTCTTAGTTAAAGGTGTCAACAACCCAATCGGATAGTAGAATATTAGCATTTCAGGAACCATTATAGGACACGGGCTACACCGCCCACTGCAAGGTTGATCTACTTCGCTTACTTCCATAGCTTAATGTCTTATGGTATATTGCTGTGTGGGACAGCAGCTCAGATAGACACTATATTTTTACTACAAAAACGGGCTGTTCGAGCAATTTATGATATGGGGCCTTGCGAATCATTAAAGGCTAAGTTCCAGGAGTTCGGTATCCTAACTGTGCCCTCCCTATACATACTTGAAAATCTAATGTATTTTAATCTAATGTAATTTAGGCTCACTAGGACCGGTAACAGTTCTTTAAGTAATAGTTTTAGGTTTTATAACAAAATTCCAAAGCACATTACCGATTTGCCGGGATGCTAAGTTCAAGCATCATGTCAAGCCGGTTTTAATGTCTAAAGGCTATTACAGGGTGGATCAACATGTGAACGATGGTGACGTCTGGAAATGACGCCCTCTCTGTGCATCCACCAAAACCGAATGTAATTATCTATAACTATGTTTTAAAATATGAGTTATAGTATGTTAATGAAAAGATAAACCAGATCGAGTTTCTTGTCGTTTCTTCTCGATGACTGGGTTGTTTTTCGAACCGGTGGTAACTTTGACGTTTATAAGCGCCTTCTCAGGACCTAAACTAATTATAGTGTTTTTGATTTTGATTTCCAAAAAAAAAATGTTTTAAGCTCGTAGTACAAGCAAGTAGTATGATTCCTCATACAAATCTCAACAATCATAGACCAAATTTGAGGACGTTAAAAATACCAAAATCCAATACTCTTGTCATATATTTTATTGTATGAAAATGACATATACATTCTTAATAGTTAATCTCATAACATATATTATATAAAAATCATACGTCATACAATTAATGTAATTTAAAATCCGTTAAGTATAGCGTCACCTGAGGTAAGCAGAAGAAAATAAATACATTTAGAACAATCGTAAACAATAAACATGGAGCGCAGGGATGCCACCGTTTATTTATGCGAATAAAATATATTGGTTCTTAAGGGAAATAAACGTGCTTTTCTTTTCGTTTCCTTTATATCAATATATCATCAAAATAATGTAAGATGAATGTGTGGTATAACTAGAATAGATAAGATTAAGAATGAGCACATCAGAGGAAGTTTCAAAATAGCACCAACGGCCGAGAAGGTCTAGAGTAAATAATAGGTTAGCATGGTACGGGAATGCCATGAGGAGAGATGACAATTATGTAACGAAACTGGACGGATATAGGAGAAGACGAAGGTACTAAAAAAGAAGGATTAACGGTGTGAAAAATGCCATGTATAAAAGGTGTAAATACTGAGATGACATCTGACAGGGGAGAGTGAAAGAGGAAAAATATGTTTTGCTGACACTACTTAGGTGGTATTAGGGTAAGAAGATAATCTTAAATAAAAACAAATTATATAGAGTATTTTTTTCACAAAAATTGTCGAAGTCGGATGAGTTCAGTACATGTTATAATTGTCTCTGTATTATTATTATACGTCTCATTTACTTTAACAACCAATAATAACCAAACACTTTTCGTATACTATGTGTATTTAGTTTTCATTTAAATTTGTAATTACATAATGCATAGGTTAATTTGTAAAAAAATAACATATTGCCAACGTACTAGTTGTAAGGATGAAATAGTAATAAATACTGTGCGAAAATCTAGGACAGCACGGCTCGTTTATTACAACTTGTGAATAGTGATCGTGCTGAAATACAATATGTAATAAAAAAAATGGAGTTTTAACAACATTAATATAAAGTATACAGTATAATTATTGCTCGAAATATCATATAATAAGTTATTGCAAAGCACGGGCGGCAACCCTGAGTGAGATACATGATACATTAAATAAATCTCAAGTAACCTTATTAATATTAATTGTCTCAATTCTAACTGCACTATCATTATATATTTGTGACACCAGAACATAGTGAAGATCGACTTAGCACATGCAAGCTATACAATTTCTCGAAGTCCGTTTTACTCTTAAATTAATAAGTACGTAAATGCAGTCAGATCTTGAAAACGATTCTAAATAATATCATAAATGCGAATATGAGTTTGTTTGTTACACTTTGAGGTTTTAATTACACGAGCAAAGCCGCAGGTAAAAATTAGTAGAATAAAAAAATATCCAATGGCTACAAATATTTCTGTACATTCAACATCACTGGCTGATGATGTAGCCGGCTCTAAAATTACTAATTTCATCTTTTAAAAATTTTGGTAAAGCGAATATCGGCTACAAAATTAGAAAAAATGCACTTAGTCTGTGAGAGAGAACAAAAATTGTTGGAGGTTAACACTGTGTCGGGTAGGGTGTTGAAAATACCGGTTCTCGTCCGATTACCGAAGTTAAGTGACGTCGGGGGAGGTTAGTACTTGGTTTTCATCTGGGTCCCCACCCTGATACGGTCTTTTAAACCCAGATGAAGTATCTGGGCCTCACTCTAGACGGACGTTGGCGGTTCGAGCCCCACTTTGAGGGGCTCGGACCGCGCATAGTTAAGGCGGCAGCGGCACTTGGACGACTCCTCCCCAATACGGGGGGGCCGGGTGCTAGCTGCCGCCGCCTCTATACGGGAGTCGTGAAATCTATGGCCGTCTACGGGGCACCGTTGTGGGTCGACGCCCTCAGCGCCACTAACATACGTGCACTACGTAATGCGCAGCGCACTGTGGCACTGAGGGCGATACGAGGGTACCGAACGGTGTCCTCAGCGGCGGCCATGGTGCTCGCCGGCTCCCTTCCCTGGGAATTGGAGGCAGAGGTGCTTGCCGCCGTATATAATTATACGGCGGACAAGAAACGGATGAAGGAGCCTCCAGCTCCCAGGGAGGTAGAGGTTATGCGCGGGAGACTCCGCAGGGAGTTATTAGATAGGTGGAGGCAGGACCTAGCGGACGCGCGCTACGGTAGATACACTATCGACGCCGTCCGCCCGGTCCTGCCAGAATGGTGTTCGAGGCGATGGGGCTCCCTGTCGTTTCGTCTGGTGCAGGTGCTAACCGGGCACGGGTGCTTCGGTTGGTACCTGCACCGGATCGCACGCAGGGAGCCAACCGCCGTGTGCCACGAATGCGGCGTTGAGCCGGACACCGCGCAGCACACTCTGTCGGAGTGTGCTGCGTGGGAGGAGCAACGCCGCATTCTGGCTACGGCGGTAGGTGTGGATCTCTCGCTGCCGAGCGTGGTAAAAGCCATGCTTGGCAGCGAGCGTATGTGGAATGCAGTAGCCTCCTTCTGCGAGGAAGTCGTCTCGCAGAAGGAGGCGGCGGAGAGGGTCCGCGAGCTGGACCCTCGGAGTGGCCGTCTCCGCCAACGGAGGACCGGTGGGAGGAGGGGGCGTTTTGCTCGCCTCCTTCCACCGTCTTAGCTGGACCTGGGAGGGTGGGTCGGGGGACCCATCTTCCCATTGCACAGGTCCGGCGGACGGAGGAGACGACCGGTGTGTACATGGTCGTCTCCTGACAAGGTCGGGACCCGGTGACGCTGTCCGACACCGGGCCAACCGCTGGGGCGGCACGATGAATGCTTCAGAGATCTCGTGCCGCCCCAATCCCATAGCGGCAGATGTACACCGTGGGGTTTTAGTGAGTAGGAGTCTCACACTACCCACCCTCTCCCCCGGGAGAAAAAGGTTAGTACTTGGTTGGGTAACCGCCTGAACACGGCATAACTTTAGCTTTTTGTTTTATAAATGACCATACTTTTTATGCATCTCTTTATGCGAGCCCAAGTTGCTACGCCTCAGAAACGCTTTTCCACATATCTCACAGGTGAATTTCCTTTCCCCTTCGTGCTTAACCATATGCATCTTCAATAAGTGATTATCAAAGAACTTCTCATTACAAACTGAACATGAGACGTTTTTCTCTTTAAAATGGGTTCTTCGTATGTGATCCTTCATGAAAGAGTTCCGCGTGAACATACGACCGCAAAAACTGCATTTATGGCCTTCGCCGTGGACTTTAATCATGTGCTTCTGTTTCTGGTACTGCGTATGGAACTGCTCGGGGCATTTGGAGCATTTGTACTCCTTGACGTCATGGTGTTTCGCGTTATGCCGCGCTAAGCACCATTGATTTTTATATTTGGCACCGCAGATGTGACACTCGCACGATCCCATGTGAGTATACGAAATGTGAACTTTCAAATTGGCCACATTTCTGAAGGTTTTACCGCAGAAATCGCATATCCTGTTGTTGTTACTGTGAACGGTGTTTAAATGTCGCTGAAGTGTGCTGAAATATCTAAACACTGTCGAACAAATCGGACACGGGATATTGTCTTTAACGATCCGGAAAGGTTCCACGCAGCCCTTTACTGATTTGTCGTAATTCGCCTGGTGTTCCTCTATCAGATGATCCACTAACGCATCCAAGTCATCCATCGACACTCGACACACTTTACAAGCAAGAACTGATACGTCAATCTTCACAGTCACTCGTTCCCCCTTACATCGGCTCATATATTTCGACTTCAGGTCACACACAGGATGTTGAGATGCGGTGTGATCTCTCAACTCCTCGAATTCCACGTACTTCAACGAGCAATAGAAGCAGGAGAACTTAGAAAAGAACTTAAAAGGCGTCGCCGTCGACATATTTAAAATACACTGAATATTCTGACGCATTTGTTTCAAATTCAAGTTCTTCTTGGCTTCGATGTTTTCGACTGGAAAACTATTCGGTGCTTCGGGAGCCAGAAGCTTCACTTTGCATTTACTTATGTGCTGGTTTAAACCCTGAGCGGAATGGAGTTCTTTGGAAGCAATAATTACATTTGTAACTACCGTTGTCGGGATGATCGACTTGGATATGCTTTTGCAAGAAAGTAAGGGATGCAAAACGCTGTCCACAGTTGTTACACTGTCGAAAGTGATTATTCTGATGTCGACGTAATAGGTGAAAGGTTTCGAAGCTTTGCAAGCATTGGTCGCAAGGATAACCGCCCTGTCTATGGTAATTCCTAAAATGTAACGCTAGGTCCCGCTTCTTGTTGAAACTAACACCGCATTCATCGCAAATGTAACTGTTCTGCGGATGAGCGTTGTTCACGTGATTAACGAGATATCCGAAATAAGAGAACTGTTGTTCACAAAACAGACAGCGAAAATCCTCGAGTCTGTACTCTTGGAACGGGATGTCTACACTCTTGTCATATTCTAAGTTATGTTTGACGATTAGGTGGTCAACGATTTCACTGACCGACTGACTCTCGAACGGTTCTATGCAAATATCGCAAGCTACTTCCGACACGTCGACCTTTATCTCGACATGATTCCCTTTTATTTTTTTCAACGAGTAATCTTTCGTGGTGCAAGGTCCGTGAGATTTAGTGTGCTTTTTGAACTCCAAGTATTCTGTGTACGTTTTGCCGCAATAGAAACACAGGTACCTCCCACGCCATTTGAATGGCATTACGGTCGTATAGTTGAAGAGAGTTCTCAAATTTTTCCTGCGACGCTCAGATGTACACCCTTCGTAGGGCCCGTATTCATCTGAAAAGAAACGTTTCTTGCTGTAGTCTGTAGTATTGCTGTAATGACAACCTCAACATCTCAAGCAAAGTCTGTAAATTAACTATGAAATCCATTTCTTCTAGACACTTCCTAAAGCATTCTTTTTTATAGACCTCAAGGACACTAAATAATGAGTAGTTTTGCGATAGCCATACTAGCATTTCGGTATAAAGGGCCACCAGTAAAGTATTTGATCAATAAGCCAAATATACTACAGAAAGATTGTACATACAAAATTTTATATTAAGTATGACAATTAACAAGTTTATTATGCGACGACATGTGCCCTCTAAGATTTTTCTTCCACAGAAACTTTTTCCCGCAAATATCACAATGAAAGTTCCTTTCTCCAACGTGCTTCACCATGTGCGTTTTAAGTCGTTGTGCGTCAAAGAACCTCTCCAAGCAGACGGAACATTCCACGTTTCTCTCCTTCAGATGGAACCGCCGGACATGGTTCACCATTGCAGAGTTCTTAACATACACCCTACCACAGTGGGAACACTTATGGCCGGCATCGTGCGCTTCCAACATGTGCCTCTTCATCCAGTAATGCGTTGTAAATTTCTCCTGACATTCAGTACACTGGACAACCTTCGTGCCATGTGCTCTCCCCATATGAACTTTTAGGGTATTATTCGTCGTGAAAACGAGCCCACAGTCGCACTTATGCCTGCCAAAATTATGCCACGTTACGACGTGCGCTCTTAAGCTCGGATTCGTTCTAAAAGATTTACCACAGTACGTACATATAAATTTATTGTCCGTATGTGTCCTACTGACATGTCGTAGGAGTAAGCCGAAATATCTGTACACTTCACCGCAAAATGGGCACGGGAAATTGTCCTCAATCAATTTGAAAGCCTGCATATGTTCGCCTACGGATCTGTCGAGACGAGTCTTATGTTCTGACGTCAAATGTTCGAATAAACCGTTCAAGTCGTCTAAAGTTTCGAAGCAAAGCTTGCAAGATAGACTAGACGTGTCGACTTTGATCTGCATCCCCTCATACCTGTTACGTAGTCTCATAGATTTAAAAGTGATGTCGCAATGGGGATGTTCAGTGACAGTGTGCTGTTTCAATGAATCACATAGCGGGAAGTCTTTCGAACAGTAGAAGCATCGGAACCTGTTCATAAAATATTTAAAGGGTAAGGCTGTAGACTTGTTCAATACCGAGGCGATATCATTCCTTATCTCCTTGACAGACTGTTTCCTATCATCGTCTTCCACAACAATCGTTTCGGAACATTTGTTCTCTTTGATAGTGCATTGTGCCGCGTGTCGTAAAAAACCTTGTTTGGTGGTCATAACTTTATGACAAAATCCGCATTCAGCGCCATCGGTCTCGTGATCCCGTTTCATATGCCCTAACCTTTGCACCTCCGAAGAGAATGTTTTAAAACAGATATTACAAGTGGAAACATGAGCATTCTTACGATGGTGCTGGAGCTCGGAATTCGAAGTAAAGATTGCAAAGCATTTCAGACATGAATACTGCTTCCTATGATACACCCTAACGTGATGATCAAGATCTCTCTTCTTGTTAAAGGTCTGCTCACACTCATGGCATAGGAAGCAGTTAATCGGATGTTCGTTATTCATATGGGAGACGAGTTGGCGAAAATACTTAAAGTTCTGTTCGCAAAAGAGGCATTTAAGGTCAGACAGTCCTGTACGTGGTGATCATTAGATCGACGTCCCTATTGTAAGGCAAATTGTGTTCTGCGATTAAATGTGAAACGATCTCATCGAAGTTTGCGAATAACGTCATGCATATTTCGCAAGATAAATCTGATACGTCCACTTTGACCTCACTGTCTGGAGCTTTGACTAGCCTGATGGCCCTATCGCTGTCTGAGCAATCTCCGTGTCCCTTAGTATGCTTTTTAAGATCACTGTAATCTATTAAATCACGACCACAGTAAAAACACATGTACTTCATTCGCCATTTAAAAGGTATCAACGTGGTATTGTTGAACAAAATTTGTAGATTCCTCCTTCTGTAGTAATTAGCGCTATTCATCTTTGCCGGCGCATCTGGAAAGAGATTTACCCTTCTGTAACATTTCTTTTTGTGATCCTCATTGGTCAAGTCCAATTTGGATGAAAGGTCATATTAATAATGACTTTTGACAGAGCTGAAAATCGAGCAGGAAGACGTCGTAAATTGAATAGACTTTATAAATTAAAATATGCTGAGGGTTAATAACTCGGTCAACACAGTAAGGTGAAAAATGTGTATGGATTTTCGGATTCAGGGATGTTTAGTTCCACAACTAGTATAAACTATTAGGAAAAACCCTTATAATGTAGACAAAGCCAGTTCTAGATAGATCCATTCTATGTTTACCAATCTCTGACCTTATATAAAATTGTAATTGACTAGTTTTTATTAATAATTTACTAAATCATAAAATATATCACTAAAAAACCGCTCGAAGCGTCACAAATACGATTGAGTGATGGCCAAAACATTCACTTAGTAAAGGTGTTCTATTCGTATATTCCTTAAAGTTACTCTAAAAGAACAAACATGAAGTCTTAGACAGGAACATACATTATTATCTTCTTAAGCTAATCTCTGACTTAGTCCGGTGAAGCTGTGAAGACCAATCAGACCAGCAGCGTATACTCAGTAAAAAAAAACTAGTCTCTGATAATAAATTATGGCACACATTAATAATAAAAAAGATCACTACATTTGCGCTGCACCGAGATGCTTATTATGCCTAACAATATGAGATCTCAAGCTCTTCCTCCAGAAGAATCTCTCGCCGCAAACCTCGCAGTGGAAATTCTTCTCGCCGCTGTGTTTCACCATATGTCTTCTCAAGAGGATATTATTGAAAAACTTCATATTGCAAATCGAACACTCGACGTTTTTCTCCTTCAGGTGCGTCCGTCCTGACGTGATCACGCATGAACGAATTCCTCGTGAACAGTTTCCCGCAATACGAGCACTTGTGCCCCGAGTCGTGGGCGTCTATCAAATGCTTCTGCCTCAAGTACTGTGTCGCAAAGCTCTCCGGGCATTTAGGGCATTTAGCTGCCCTAACACCGTGCGCTTTCGCCATATGCATGTATAATCTAGACGGTATATTGCACTCGGTACCGCATATATTACATTTGAATCGACCATCCCTATGGTGCCTCCAGATGTGAACCCTTAAGTTCTGATCTCTCCTAAATGTTTCTCCACAGTACACGCATATGATATTATTGTTTGTATGTTTCTTGTTCATATGTTTCAATAAGGTACCAAAGAACCTAAACGCTTCGCCCGGGCAGTTAGGGCAAGCCATATGGTCTTTTATCAATCTGTAAGGTTGAAGACAGGTTGTAATCGATTTATCGTAATTCGATTCGTGTTTACCTATAAGATGATCGAGAAGGTTGTCCAAATCGGGCATCGATTCGAAGCAAATTTTGCAAGCCAAGGACGAGATATCGATTTTGACGCAAGCAACCGACTCTCTACACTTTCGTATGCACTTTTGTTTCACATCGCATACGGGATGCTCCATAACGGTGTGTTCCCGCATCGCATCAGAATCGGGAAAATCCTTGGAGCAATAAAAGCAGTTGAATTTATTCTTGTAAAAATTAAAAGGTATAGCTGTCGACATGTTTATAACGATAACTATGTTCTCTCTGATTTGCTTCACGCTTGGTCTTTTGACCAGTTCCTCGTAATTTTGATCCAAATCCATTGTGTAGTCTTCCTTTTTGAAAGTAATATCAAAGAAGTCCCCATCGCCTTTACACTTTCTAGCGTGCATCCTGAGTCCTTGTTTCGTATGGAACTGCTTATCGCAATTGTCGCATTGGAGCGAACCATCATCAGGATGTTCTATATCTATATGCTTCTGCTTCAAAGCGGCCGATGGAAGCTTCAGTTGGCAGATCCCGCATCTGGTCAGATGGCGGTTACTCCTATGCTTTCTGAGGATGTTGAGCGAGGTGAAGCTCTGTGGGCACATTTCGCACTGGTAACCACCTTCCCGGTGATAATTCTTCATATGAGAAAACAGATCACGTTTCTTGTTAAATTTCTGACCGCAGTCGTTGCAAACGAGACAATTCTTGGGATGTATATTGTTCACAGTGCGACACTAAATAACCGAAGTACGCGAACCTTTCACCACAGACCAGACATGTGAGATCAATCAATCTGTATTCCTCAATAGCCATATCGACACCTCTATCATATTCCAACTTGTGTTTTACGTATAAGTGGTTTAAAATCTCGTCGAAAGTTGGAAACGGTTCACTGCAGATCTCACAAGTGACCTCTGATACGTCGATTTTAATTTCCATATTCTGACCTCCCTTGAGAACCTTCAGGGAGTGGTCCTTCGTGGAACAGCTACCGTGCGATTTCGTGTGCTTTTCTGAGTTCCGAATATTCAGGCGACATCCTTACTGCAGTAAAAGCAGAGGTACTTCCCACGCCATTTAAACGGTATAATCGATGTATTGTTGAAGAGGATTTGAAGATTCTTTCTTCTCCTCATCGAGGAAGATTCGCATCCTTTATATTTCCTTCGTTTTATACCTGAAAAGAGAACGTTCTAGACTGTAAATGTACCCTCATTTCTATATCAAAAACAATTATAAAAGCATAAAATAAACAACTTCTACATAAAAAAGGATAAATTCTCCAAAAATTTGTACAGTTAATATATAAAAGGGTACATTTAAAGTTTATTAAACAAAACCAGAACGGATAAACCAGTGTAAAATTTAAATTCCTTTGAGATCAAAGCAGAGCCTTAACTCACATAAGGATAACATTAATCTGCAAGAGCTCAAAGAAGTAATTTAACAGTTTTGTTAAATATTGGCATTCACGAGTAATTGTAAATGCCAAGAGATGTTGATAACATATAAGACACAGTATTATATCGTGTAGAGAGATCTTAGAAAGATATTGTTCAAAAATTTAAATTGAAACCAAATTTTAATGCTGGTATCTTTGCTTATCCCACGAGCGTCTGTTGTCATGATGTCGATACAATAGCAATAAGCTACCAATAGACTTTTCTATTACGTTATTCTATTTTATTCATAAACATTTTATAGAGTCAGTCCTTACAAAGTCACTATCAGAAGTTGTAAAGGATTCCTTAAACACTTACAAAACAAAGCCATACAAAAACCATACATGTACACATACAAATAACACACGTGTTAAATCTTGTCAACACACACACACACATACAATAACAGACGTGTTAAATCTTGTCAACACACACACACACATACAATAACAGACGTGTTAAATCTTGTCAACACACACACACACACACACGAACACATACAATACAAAGTCACTAAAAGACCTACATAATTTAAGCACTAGAAACAATAACAAATTAGTCATCCCATATTTCAGGCTCAATAAGAAGATCAGTAACAGTTTTTTAGGTAATAGTGTTAGGGTTTATAAGTCCCAAAGCACATTACCGATTTGCCGGATAGTAAGGTCAAGCACTATGTCAAGCAGGTTTTAATATCTAAAGGCTATTCAAGAATGAATCAGTATGTGAACGATGGTGATTAAAAGGTAAAAGGTCTGTTAAAGTGTAAGCGAGATTAAAGCAGGACTGTATAATTTATTTTAGATAAATATTATTTTGTACAAAAATAGCATATCAATATAATGTGAATTGGAGTTTTACAATGATTATAATTAGAAGTATAAAAAAAAAACATAATTTTGCAGAAAGGAGAATACTTAAAATTACCTAAAAACAAAGTAATAGTAGACGCTGTAACCGACTGTCCTCCACTCACAGCACAACATTTTAAAATACTGAACCCTAAGTGGTAAATATTCCCAACCGGTGCGAATGAACAAACAGATTTTTGTATAGCGTTATATCAGATAGGAAGAAATAGCCATGTATACTGGCCATTTTTATATGGCGATGAATAAAGACAAAAAAAAACGTTTTTTTTTATTTATTGAATGAAAACTTCTCTAGCCGCGGTATGATTTAAAACTCGATGAGACGTAAAAACGACGATAAAAAGAGACAAACATATACATATATAGAATTTAACGTGCGAGGGGGAATGTGAAAGAATACATTATATAGTGTCTTTATATTCACCGTCTGCTCATTGCATATTGTTCTACCAAACATTTGTTCTGATTCGAACGTTTTATATATGTATATGTATGGGTGTGTGTGCATCTACGTGAAGTCTTAGGAAAAGGCGCCAGTGTGGTGTATTGTTCACGTGTATTGTTTTTATATGGATATATTATTTAAAATGATTTTGATTTTTTTTTTAATTTCATGCATTTATAACATCTGGATGATGAACCCTCATATGCAACCTTAAACTATTGTTCTGAACAAACGCTTGACTGCAAACCGAGCATATAAATCTTTTCTCATCACTATGTATCTTCATATGATCGCGTAAGGTTTGCCTCCTCGCATACGACTTCCTACAGACATCGCACTGATGTACCCTCTCCCCACAGTGCTTCACCATGTGCTTCTGCACGTGTGTCTTCGAGAAGAACTTTTGTTCACAGACCGAACATGCGAAGTTCTTCTCCCTGACGTGCACCTCCTTCAAATGAACCTTCATTTTGCTCATTATCTGGAACTGACTTCCCGCATACCGGACAGTTAAACTCCTCGCTTACGAGGTTGTGGACGATACGATGATGCTGTTTCCTTTGGGAATAATTCTGGAATTAGCTCCGTACAGAAGAAACACTTGAGTCGTTTGCTTTTATTGTGGACCTGTCGCTTCGTGGTTATTCCTACGGGTAAGAGAGTCAAATGTCTCAGCGCAAACGTTGCATTTGAAACCGGAGCCGTGGCTTAAAAAATGACACCTCAATCTGTCTTGGCTTAGAAATGACTTGCCGCATAACTCGCAGACGTAATTCCCGTAATGTTCGTTCATATGCTGGTTCAGTTTCATGAAGTATTGAAATTGTTCGTTACAAACTGCGCATTGGTAATGATCCGTTTTGATTTTATAAGGTATGAGGCCGTAACCGCAAGCCTCCGAGAACGTCCTTCCGTGAACGACTTTTAGATGTTCGACGAGATTGGTGAAATCCTCAATTACGGCTCATCGCAAAGTTTACATTTAATTTCTGAGACGTCAATTTTAACTTTCTCATCTCTCCTCAAATAAAGAACGGCGACTTTGATATTTGATTTACCGTGTTCATTAACCGTGTGCTCTTTGAGCAAATCGGAATTTTTGAAATGGAAATGGCAGTAGAAACATAGATAATTCTGTCTGTGCCATTTGAACGGTACTACTGTGGACGTTTCTAGTATTGTTATAGCGTTTCTCTTCATGAGGCGATTGCGTTCAGTGGCCGACATAGGCGGTTTTGTCTGAGCCTCGCCACGACCCTTTTTCACACCTATAAAAATGGAAACGGTATTTTTTGAATATTGACTCGTGTCTTTATAGTTTCCTCGCTCAGTGTAAAATATTTGCCATTATGACCGCATATTTTAATTTCATCACTTCTTTGCATGTCCTCGATATGATCCATAACAATATTAAAAAGAATCGTTGCTTAAAAAGTACTAAATGTGGCCCAAAACATTTAGTAACGTTGTTTCCGTTTGGACTTTGGTAAAAAAATATTCGAATACTGTATGTAATTTATTCACAAATATTTCATAACTTTGTTGAGAGTACGGTTCTGGTAGCTAATTTTCTCGCAAAACAACAGTATGAAGATATGGTCGGCAACACATATTGGTAAACAAGTCCTTTCAATGAAATCCACAGAAGTAGGTCCTATTTACGGCCTATTAGCATCACGGCCTAACGATACATTACATCATAAAACGAGTTTTAGTAACTTTCCAAAGAGCACTAGGAATTTGAAAACTTAATGTTCATGTAATTTTATATATAACAAATAGTAGAAAACTATGTATACAGTATTTCAATAATTGTTAGAGAAAATATTTATACCATCATACGTTACGGTATACATACACTATTTACGTAATTAACTTTTCTGAATCGCGATATAATAATTTTACGAGTGGTCATCATAAACAAATATTAATATAATATATGGAAATAAAACCTATGAACTAAAGTAATTGCACTAAACCATTTATTTATTATTTTTCAAAACAGGCGCAGTGGGTATTTTTATCCATTAACTGGTGGTAACCGTCGCTTTAAGATAAAATCAGTAATACACGTTTGTATCCATTATAAATAAGAAGGTAACCTTTGATAAAACGACATTCTAATTGGAATTAAACTTCAATAAAATGTGTACGGGCGGAAGATAAATAACATGTTTAAATTTAGCTGTACGTCGCATGAACGGACATAAATTATAACATTTTGCTTAAAATACAATTTTATTAACAGATTTAAAAAAGAACGAGGTCCTTAATTCGGTTGTATTTTTGAAGTGAAACTTCTTAAAAGAGGGCTTTAAAATTCTGATTGGCAAACTTTTTGTTTGATGAAAAATGGCGGTGGTAAACAATGTGTCGGGTAATTATAAAAACAACGAGTTTCGTCCGATCACCCAAGTTAAGCAACGTAGAGCACGGTCAGTTCTCGGACGGGTTAGCGCCTGGAAAACCATGTGACGTTGGCTTGTTTGTTTTATATAAAGTTGTTTTTAATCTTTGTTACCTCTAAACTTCAGTAAATAACAAACCAATTTGAAAATTTTTTTTTAAGAAAGAGGATATATTCAAGGCGGTCTCATAATAATTTCATTGCCATGGGACCTTCCGAAATTACATCAAAGATCTCTTCAAAATTGAATATAGTTCTCGAGGTATTGGTATTTTTAGGCTATGATCAAGGATGTTCTGGTGATTTTTTTGAAGTTAGTCTTAATATATCATGTCATAAAATAGTTATTTTCATTCAACATTAACGTTAATTTTCTCAAAAAACGTATTAATCGTACGGTACAGAGCGATACAATTTTCACTTTATATTAAAGACTCTTAGCAAACATAAGCCAAAATTAGTACATCGTTTTTAATAAATTTACACATACGTTAAAGAATCGCCAACACCATAGACCAGGAATGCTCCTAACCTCCATAATAGTGGTATGCTTAGGCATATCGCGTTCCAGAGTCAGCGTATTCGGACACAGCGTCGCATCGACGCGGGTTCGAATCCTTGCGAATCAACCGGATCGCCCGGTGAAGGAAACCATCGTGGTGAAACAATAGCATGGTGGTAGTATAGTGGTCTTTATCTAAGCTCACCGCCCGTTGCCTACCAAAGTTAAGTTGAATTTCAGTCGCCAAGCACGTATAGGTGTATCCGGCAGCTGAACTCGAGAGCGAGTCCGCGAGTATAGCGTGTTTCTTAGATATCACATTGTCAATTTGCTTGCTTCTTATGTCTCTGCATATTTATTGAAGCTAATAAAAATTGTAACGTGGTAAACTTATCAGTGGAATCGATACGTGCACACCGATAGGTGTTTGATTATTACCTTGAAAATAGCATCTAGGATGACTATGCTCTGTCTAGCATTTTATTACTTCCACAATAAATACAATATACTTTAAATTTCAGATGTGAACTAGTTACTCTCCTGTCTGTACTTACGACATCAATATACTTAACTTATAAACCAATATTCTTCAATTGCGAAAATAAGTGACAACCCTACTTGAGTGTAACAAGGACGAAAGAGAAATATATTTTTGATAAATATAATTTAATACGTCATATTGATTAGTAAAGATTAGGATATTTGTGTATTACCTTGTAAATGTGTGGAATAATTTGCCATTTCAGTTTTACACAATGTACTAGTTGTGAGTATAGAAAATATTATGTAATCGCATGGTTCATCAATCCAAATTTAGAGTCTCGTTTGAGCAGCGGCCGAGTGCGCACGCGCCCGCTCGCAGCTCTGACGGTCCGTTAAGTTCGGCAACTCGCGCGCAGTTGTCGGATATTTTCGTGTGTGTCCGGAAGTTTAGTGTGTTCGAGCGGCTACTGTCGATCGTACGCTCTTTTCAGAGCGACGGTGCACCTCCATTAGTGCACCATTTAAACCGCACTTTTCGGTGCGAAGCCGTGCACACTGTTTGCAGTGCGTCGAGTCGCCGTGCTACGCGTCGTGCCTCGTGCTGCGCTTCGAGAGTCGTGCAGCGCGTCGTGTGCCGTGCAGAGCGTCGTTCTTCGCGCCGCGCCGTGTGCAGTTTTGAAGAGAAGGTTCGCGTCGCGTCGCGTTTTCCCTTTGGCCCGGACACGGATTGTCCGTTAGATTTGAATTAGGCGCACCCCCCTGCCCCTCAGGCAGGGAGGTTAGTCATGTCTACCCCCGCGACCCCGCGTGCCCATCCGGCCCTTCCGGCCGTTGATGATACCGTCCACCTCGAAGAACTGTTGCGCTTCCACATGTTCGTCGAAAAGGAAGATCCGAATCTCGTCACGGAATATAACAGACTCCGGAAAGTCTATGCGCGCAACCCTCCCGGTAAGATACCGCGTTGTTTCTCCGCGAACCCTTTCGCGAATCTCCCGGACGACCCGTTCACGAGGCTCTCGGAATTCGATTCCGATGACGACTCGGACATGGACTACGATACAGTCCCCGCGACCGTGCCTGCGCCCGCGACCACGCCCGCCGATGACGACGGTTTCACAACCGTCACGCGCCGCGGTAGCCCGCCGATGACGACGGTTTCACAACCGTCACGCGCCGCGGTAAACGCCCACGCGCCGCGATTCAGACCGATAGCGACTCTGCTGCGGGACGTCCGACCCCAAAGCAGCCCAATATAGGTGGCGCTCGGGTGCCCCGAGCCTCTCCCACGCCCTCTGCCGCGAATTCGGCTCGAGCCTCGGCTGCGGAACCCGCGGTCGCGGCTAAGAAGCCACGCCTACCGCCTCCCGTCACCTTCCGTGACAAAGCTCGATGGGTAGAGATTTCTGAAGACCTTAAGTCGAAGGAAATCGTCTACAAGTCTGCCGTCAACACTGTTGCCGGCATTTCTATTCGTGTCTCGACCCCCGATGAGCATCGCGAGCTCACCAAATACTTCAGGGAGCGTAAGCTCCCTTTCTTCACCCACGCGCTCGAGGAAGAGCGCCGCCTCCGTGTCGTCATTCGGGGAGTTCCCTCTGAGCTCACCGAATACGACATCTGCGATTGCCTGAACGGTCAGGACTTCCCAGTCCGGAGCGTGCAGCGCATGCGCCACCCCCGTACGAAGGCCCCCTTCAACTTGGTGTTGGTCACTCTGGACCGCTCCTTGGAAGGCAAGGCTATTTTCAGCCTCAACTCAGTTTGCGGCCTGTCCCCTGTCTACGTCGAGCTTCCTCGCAAGTCCCAGGTACCCTCGCAGTGTCACAACTGCCAGGTGTACGGTCATTCCGCCCGACACTGCCACCTGCGTCCCAGGTGTGTCAAGTGTCTCGGGGATCATTCCACTAAGGAGTGCCCCCGCACTCCCGAATCCGTCGAGCCTCCGAGCTGCGTCCTCTGCGAGCAAACGGGTCATACCGCGAACTATCGCGGGTGTCCCCGTGCGCCTCGCTCGACCTATCACCGTCGCGGCGGTCGTGCGACCCGGTCCAGGGCGCACGGCCCGCCGACTCGGACGAATCGGCCTCCGCCTCCGCCCATACAAAGCCAGAAGGCTTTCCCCGAACTGCCGGGCACCTCCAGTGCGCCGGCAGCATCCGCTACTCCGCCGAGCGCGCTCTCCTGGCGCGTAAGGCCTTCCCCGCCAGCTCCCTCGGCTCCTAAAGCCAAGCCCCAGCCCCCAAAGGCTCTGTCCACTCCTGCGCCACCTATCGCGGTTTCAGCATCGACCTCCGGTATAGACTGGATAGCTCGCTTACTCTTGGTACACGATGTACAAGAGATAATCGCATTTAACGCGTTAGTTAATAGTACGTCTGAGCTCGGGCTCTTAAACGCTATCTCCGCTTTCCCGGCCGTCGCGACCACGGTACAGCAATTAACCCGCGCCGCGCATAAATAAATTCGCGTAAATCAAAATATCAGATCGAACCCGCGTGTTCATACATAATAGACCGATATATTAGGTTTTGTTACGTAATTATTTAGTTAAATCGGCACCGTGCCGTTGTACTTTATTTTTTAGCTCGATTCCCTCTCAAAAGATGCGTGTTTGCGCCCACGCCCGCGACTCTCTCTGCTCACGCCTCCGTGAGCGGGGGGTGAAGATTCGATCCCGCACACTCGTCGCGATTTTTCTTGTAACAGCTCGAGCCTAGGTAGTCCCTCGGTGTGGAGCCCTCGAGTATGTTACTCGCGCGAATACAGTGATTTACACATGTTCTACACTTACACGATCACCCCACACTCTTGCACATCTAGGCACTCAGTGGTGGGCTGTTTTTTTGCCCTTTTCGGACTGAAATAGGTCACGTAACACAGTAGTCAGATACCAAATACACATATACATTCGTGAAACATGCATGGTCACACATGCATTTTTCACGAATTCATATATGAGTATTGTATGGATAGATAGCTTAGCTAGCTTAGTTAGTTCGGGAATCCGGCGACAGCTCAAGCCGAGGTGCACCGAGTGCCCTTGAGATGTTTCGCCTAAAAACAATCGGGTGAGTGCCCTAAGCGCTCCCCTTAGTAGTCCGGTGGAACTGTGAAGGCGGAATAAGCCGGCAGTGTAGGTCAGTTCGAAAAAAAAAAAAAAAAAAAAAAAAAAAAAAATCCAAATTTATAAGTTTATTAGAAAATTACGAGCAACGTTCTTATCCCATTGATCTTTACTACTACCAAGGGGCAAACTTTCAAAAATCCTATTTCAGTTGTCTCCTGTTCCAGATGTGTATACAGGATACAAGGAACACCCGAGTAAAATTTCCTGCTTTTAGAACCTTCGACAACGGTTTAAGCTTGAGAATGTTATTAAATTGAAAAGGGTTACAAGCGGATAGAGCCGCTGGCGAAACCTAGTTATTAAGAATACAGCGAAGCTATAAATATCTGAGAACGTCTAGGGAAAAGACAGCCCGAATACCTAATATTCACAGTACACTGCATAATTATATCAAATACATACTGAAAACACGTTACTACCTTATGTTGAATTTCACACAATCAAAAACCGATAAAGTAGAACTGACGCATAACTGTACAAAAAAATAATAAATTAATAAACAGTACCCATAGATAACCATCTTGGTTATTTTAATAAAAGCTGAATTTAAACCAATCAAATTTGACAAAATTTACAAAAGATTCTGTGTTACCATATATTTATTACATTTTCTACCTCCGTTCTACTTTACCATCTTTGATTTTATGCAACATATATAATAATACATTATTTCGTTTCACACTAATCAGGGCACGCGAGTTCTATACTTCACTAACAAGAGCATTTAATTTTAACATACGAGGCTCATCCATAAATTACGTCACACATTAAGGGAAAAGTGTTAAATAACATGTGACATTGTGTGGCAAAGGAAGGGGACGAGTCATAAGATTCGTAACGTCACATGTATACATATAAAGTACTTTAACGAAAAGTTTTTAAATAAATTTTGACTTTTTCTTATACCCGTTGGGCTGGAAATCTGTCGCTAAGCACCTGTCTGCGTGTTCCGGCAGCGGCACTTGAAACCCAGTCCCGTTCTAGGTTTAGCGTGTTTACCAATTTAGACCATATCGCCATGTAACTTCACGTATGATTATGGACGCTAAATTGTTTTTTTTTTCGACCTGACTACACTGTTGACCTGGCAAGGCCTCTACAGTTTCACCGGACTACCTCGCTAAAACTTATAAACGAAAAAAAGAACACTTTTGGTCTGCCGGCTGGTACATATGATGTCATTGGTCTACCCCTTTAGATATACACTGAAGGACTGATACCGACTTTGATACTGTAAATGGATTCGAAATCCTTCGACATAAGATGATAACATCTTGTATCATTCATTTAATCTTCTATACCATTGATGTGCTGCAGGATTTCCAAAATACTATTTTTTTTTTACTTTTATTAATCATACGATAATCATTTACAATAAACACACTTTTACTCCTACCCCCATAATTTCTTTTTCAATTTTCATAGCGCACTTGCTTTGAAAAAGGTTGGCCACCGTTGTTCTATACTAATAAAAAGCAATTTCCGAATCACTTCAGAACGACTGCAGCTATTAACCTATTTTTTTTTTTTGCTGTCTGTAATTATCAAGAAAAGTTTGTATAAGAGAAAATGTCCGAAATATTAAGTGAGTGAGACAGAAGACAATAGAGAGGTTGTCACAAATATTGTCAGAATTGACAGAGTACCGTTTACTTAACCGTATTCCTTAATTGCGTGGTCATACTGTTAAGAAAAGATTTACTTTAATTTTCTTCGTATGAAACCGGGGCGTCAAACTAATTTATAATAAATATAAAATATATTACAAAATATTTGAGTCTGACCCCAGTAAAAATTTTAAACAAATGTAGGTGACCAGATATGACAAAAACGAGAATTCAAAATATTATGAAATACGTGACGTAACTTATGGACGTCTATTTTTTACTACAAAAATATCTTGAATAAATTTAAATACCTCATACAATAATTTAATCGACATATTTTATAGCTTTCGACTTACGACACGCGCCTAAATTCGCGTCAGCTGATTAATGTGAAAACGCATATAATTTGTTTTTACATGTAAATAGTCACCTACCTTTCGTTACGGCTTTTGATGTTTTCGGTTTTTCATCGACGATTTTCATCTTCTTCGGCGTTTTCACATCGGCGCTTTTGCGCGGCCTCCCGCGTTTCCCCTTCACCGGTAACGGGTCCACCGTTATATTATCCGTTATATTCGGAGTCTCCTCGCGTTTCGCCGATTCGTCTGAAATAGCGTTACGATTATTAATTAATTAACTAGCTATACCCGCGGCTCCACTTAGCTTACACTGCTAGTTATTATAATATTAGTTTTGGGGTCAGCACATATTATTATAATGTAACTCTAACATTATCAATATTTATATTTAGTTGACACAACAACGGTTATATTTAGCTTAATTGAAACTATATATTTATAAATTATATGGTATATTTTAGCCATATTACTGTAAAATTTCATTAAAAAAAGCCGATTCAGTAGTTTTGCGGTTAGTTGCTATAAAAAAAAACTTATAGGAGTTCTGTATAAAACACGACTGTCATGCACGGAGCAGACCGCGCGACTAAGCCGCGTTTTTTTTCCCAACTCTTTGTACTGTTGACCCGGAGGCCTCTACAGATTCACCAGACTACTAAGGGGAGCGCCTAAGGCACTCACCCGATTTTATATAGACGACTAGCACAAGGGCGCACGGCACGCCTCGGCTTGGGCTGTCATCGAGAACCCGAATCTGACTAGCTAAGCTAAGCTAAACCTATCCGTATCATCATACCTGTATGAGTTCATGAAATATACATGGATACCAAGCATGTATGTTTCACGATCCCGTATATGTATTTTGTATCTGACTACTGTTTATTTCAGTTAGAAAAAAGGGCAAAAAAACAGCCCACCTCTATGTGTGCACGTGTGTGGGGCGATCGGTGTTGTGCTGTAAAGACGAGTGTTTGAAAAATCAGTGTCACTGCATCAGCGCAAGCAACATGCTCGAGGGCTCCATTCCGGAGGATCGGGCCTCGGCTAGAGCAGCTCCCGAAGGGGGCCTAGGTATGTGTGCTGGATTAAGCCGCGCGGCATGGTACCTCTCTTATAAAGCCCTTAAAGGTCAACCCTTCCAGGTAATCCTCAGTTCTCGTAGAATGGTCTATCCGCTCTCTAACCTACTTCCGTTACTGCTATTCCTTCGTTCACCGCTTGTAGCGTAATCCCAAACCAAATATTTCGTATAATTGCTATGCTTCCAATTGTTTTCCTATGATGTAAAATAACTTACATCCTTCTTAAATCACTACATAGTATAAAACAAAGTCGCTTTCTCTGTCCCTATATCCCTATGTATGCTTAAATCTTTAAAACTACGCAACGGATTTTGATGCGGTTTTTTTTTAATAGATAGAGTAATTGGAGAGGAAGGTTTATATGCATAATAACATAAATTAAATAGTGGAGAAATACTGTTATTTTTGAGGTTACTCCAAATTGAACGCGTGTTGGGCCACGGGCAGTAATGAATAAATCAAAACTACTGGATCGATTTAATTCATTCGTTTCAGTGAATGACATAGGCTATATATTTTATACCCGTGCGTAGCCGCAGCGGCCCGCTAGTAGTCAATAAAATAGGAAAATAATTTTACATATATAACTAATAGTCAGATCGCCCACATAAATCTACTGCAGGATCATGGACCTCTTTCCGAAGTAGAGTAGGGAGCATAATCACCGCGGCGCTAGCCCACGCCGTATAGGCGATTTCAAACTCGGAGGAACAGTTTTATATTTCTGTGGTAAAACAAGAACATTTCCCAGATTCAGGTTCCTTCACGATTCATTCGGCAATATTAGCCCATAATGGTTCCAATTAAAAATAAGTAAATATACGCGAATTCCGATAAAAATTAATCGGTGCATGCCGGGGTTCGAACTTCCGACCACTCGACCACCACGACATTATCTTTCTTATATATAAAACAAAGTCGCCCGCCACGTCTGTCTGTCTGTCTGGATGTTCGCGATAAACTCAAAAACTACTAAACGGATTGTAATGCGGTGTTCACCAATAGATAGAGTAATTCACGGGGAAGGTTCTGGTATATAATTTGACAAGGTTTTGAGTAAATTGGTTGAAATCCATATAAATATAAACGAAATACGACTGACTGACAATTACATATTCTCCTACAGACACCGACAATCCCTGACATTAGGCGACCGTTGTTATAGTAACCAATAATATTATTCCCGTGGCAATAAGTATATTTTTAGAGGTGTGCAATTAATGCTACAATCGAACCTAATCGAATAATGATGTTAAATTCGAAGTTTGAGTAGAAAATTCGAACTATTCCTATATTTTTAAAGTAAGGTAGAATGATTGCACTAATAGTTATAGGAAAAATTACAACATTTTACGCTAATTTAATAATTCAAATTAAGAAAATGATAACGTCGAAAAAACTATTATTTAAACATCAAGATTGCCTTTGAAAAAGAACTTTAATTTACTATGTAATTAAATTCTACAATAATAAATTTCTATTAGTGAAAATATTTATTAAAAATATACTTTCTCCCTTAAACCTAAGTAATTTTATAGCATTTCAATTTTAACAAAATTTTGATAGAAATATCCGAAATATTTCATTTAAAAAAAATTAAAAAAATATTATAATTTTATATTTTAACAGGTTTCTAGAATTTTGTGCTCTTATTTTATATTACGTACATAAAAAAAATGTTTTAAATTTTAGCACTCAAAATTCATTAACAACCAATAATAACACATAGCTTTTACTATATTGGTATATTTTGAGTGGTCAATTATAAATTAAAAAATCGATTATAGTTTATAAAGAACATAGTCAGTTCCGTTGAAAAAAAAAAGGATTTTGATATAAGAATAAATGCCATTTAATTTCTTGAATTTCTAATTTTCGCTTTTCCGCCAGTTTTTGGCTAGAAATAGAGATACAGTAATTTTGAATGCACTACTTGGCTGGTGTCGACTATAATGGCGTTGCTGGTTAGTTCGTAACATTCTATAGTTAATGCTTATTTAACGCATAAATGAAATTATTTGAATAATCCGAAGAGTTCGAATTATACGTGTGTTCAATTCGGATTTCGAATCGTATAATTCGGTTCGATTTGATATCGATTAATTCGTTAAATCGCATATTCGCACACCCCTATTTATTTTGTGGTCATTGAATTAGTAAGTTTTCATTTAAAAATGACATTTTAAGTCAGTATTATTTCGAATTTTTGATTTGCAATCTATAGATATAATAAATATTAAGTGTCTATACATAATATCAAAATACCTACTTTTTACTGACTGGATATGAAAGTGTAAAAGCTACTTATGGTAAAAATCAAATTTTTAAATTTATTGTCAGTCTATATATCTGTTTGTTCCGGTTAATCTCCGAAATGGCTGGACCCACTTTGACGGAACTTTTACTGGCAGAGAGCTTAAATTGCAGGCTATATTTTAGACTAGCTGTTAGTCGCAACTTTGCCTACAGCGGAATATCCGAAACGGCAAAACCAATTTTTAAAGGACAATCGCTGGCAGATAGCTGACCTCATAAGGAGTGACTTAGGTTGGTTTATTTTAGACTAACTGTTACTAGCGACTTATTCCTGAAATATCCGAATAGATTGAACTAATTTTCACGTGACTTTTACAGACACATAGCTGATCTTATTAGTTAGCTGTTACCCGTGGCATTGTCCACAGAGGAATACCTGAAACGGCAACACCGATTATTTCGGGACTTTCACTGGCAGATAGCTGACCCCATAAGAAGTAATTTAGCCTATTTTATTTTAAAGTAGCTGTTACCTACGCCTTCATCCGCAGTGATACGAGTATATCCAAAGCGCTTTAATCGATCTTAACGGGACTTTTACTGGCATATAACTGACTTTATAAGAACTGACTTAGGTAAATTTATTTTAAACTAGCTGTTATCTGTAGCTGTGACTACAAAGTAATCCCCAAAAAAGATAGAACGATGCTTATGTGACTTTTACAGGCACGTAGTTGATCTTATAAAGAGTAACTTAGGCTATTTTATTTTAGACTAACTGTTACTTGCGACTTTTTCCTGTCCAATGTGGAATCTCCAAAACAATTCAACCAATTTTAACGATATTTTCACTGACATACAACTAAAATAATGAGCACTAACTAGAGCTATTTTATTTTCAACTAGCTGTTACTCGCGATTTCATCCGTGTGGAATATCTGAAACGATTTGACTGATTTTCACATGACTTTCACTAGCAAATAATTGAAGTTATAAGAACTAACTTAGGTTATTTTATTTTAGACTAGCTGTCACCCACGACTTCTCCCGCGTGAAATTTAGCAAAAGTATGCTATTCACTGTAAACATGTGCGTGAGGCATGCACTGTACTGGACTCCAAGAATTAATATAATTGTAATTAATATATTTGTATGTAATTTGCTTAATGGTGGTCATTTTGTTTTATTTACCGCGTTTGCGTCTACATAACTCATTAACCATAGCTTCGGGAAGTTAGAACCCCATCTTTCGCGTAACGATTTGAAAATGCGTAGAGGGTTTGTCCATAGATTTCCCATTTTTGCACAGCTCTATAAAAAAGCTACGAAGATTTAAATTGCGTAGGCCAGCATTAAAAAAACTATCAAAAAATGTTTAAATATCAAGGTGGATTCTTGAAATATGTCGTTTACTCACGTTTGCCCATCTTCTGACAATTCAATTTGTAGGGGGCGGCAAGTGGAGTGGGGAAAGGAAAATTGAGGGTTCGAGAATGTTGGAATGATGCATTTGAATCTATATCTTTTGGTCACGTTTGCCCATCTTTTACTTTTTTGGGAAAGTCAAATTCTAAGGGGTAAAAATTGGGGGAAAAGAAAAAGTGAATGGTCGAGAATTTTGTAATGATGCATTTGAATCTAATTTATTTGCACACATTTGCCCATCTTTTACTTTTAATCTTTACATCTTTTGCCCATTTTCTACTACTTTTAAAAGTCAATGTATCAGGGATAAAAATTGGGGAAAAAGTAAAATTGAGGGAAAATTCATAATTTTTCTTTGATTGCCTCCTTACTTACAGAGATAATATAAGAAGAATATGACGTTCTATACTCTAGCAATCATAAATTATGTTTTGCCTACCTCACGATTACTTTTGGAAAACTTGGACTTAATAAGGGCCATTCCCATACAGACGGACATTATAAGTAACTAATGGTGAACAATAAAAAAAAATGATGGCCACTATTTTAATTTGTAATTATAAAAAAACTACTTACAGATAGATATAGAGTCTTGAAATCTGGATGTATATTAATGCAAAATATTAAGACTTCAATTCTTTATGTATTTTCAATTAGAAAAATAATAATCAACTCTTTGTTTATAATTCAACATTATAATTAATAGGTATTTAAATATAGAAAACGTTTTTTCAATATTAGACCAGACACGTATTACCTTAACAGTTCCATTATAGAATTTCTTGCCGAATAGAGGAGCAATTACTTTTTGTTAGATCGCAAAAACTTAATTATCTTAATATTACATAAATAACATCTTTAAGAGAAATTGTATAACTTGAAATTTTCATTACTTTCTTACACAGTGTAAGTGAGTACTGAGGGGATTCTATAGTAAGTTAGTATTTACAAAATGTACGTGATATATTCAAGTAGATGGAGTTCGTGTCGTACCTACAAATGTTTTTAAAAGAGCATTTCTGTAATTCTACGTCTTCTCACTATTTTATATTGCTTTAATACAATTTAAAAAACGCGTGCGAAGCTGCGGGTATCAGCTAGTATACTTATATAACTAATAGATTTAGATAGTGGAGAGAATAAAAAAATTGCGAGTCCTATGATCTCTGTATACAAAATTCCAGTGTGCATTTATACACAATTCATCGACTAAACGGCTTGACCATTTTTTTTTTTGTACTTAACGGTTCTCGTGGATAATTCTTTTCTATATAATTGGAACCGATAAGATGGGTCGAAGATCCAATTCTTTTTTTTTTATAAATTCTTTACAACATTTACTCTACAATATTTGTACAATACTAAACACAGATAACAATATTTTTATAATTCTTTACCACAGTTACTCTACAATATTTGTACAATACTAAACACAGATTACTAAACACATTTGTACAACTTAGTGGTCAAGAACACACCATTTCGCTTTTGATTTCTAAAGGCGGTAGGGTTTATTCTAAGCCCGCCTAGCTAGCTACCACCTCCAAGTTGTGAACCTGTCTCCAAGCACCTGTTGGTGAGTTCCGGCAGTTGCACTTGAGAGCCAGTCCAGTGTGTAGGTTTAGCGTGTGTACCATCTCGGACTACATGGACATTTAACATCAGATGAAATTGTAGTCAAACGTTATAAAAAACCTATGAATAATTTAAAAAAAAATGTGAAGTAATTCTTACCATCGCCAAAATCGATCTCATCATCGAGGTACTCAACATCTTCCACTGGTACCTCTTCGATATTATCCTCGGCTTTCATTTGTGTTTGGTATATCAGTACTGGAATTGGCAAGTTGACATTAATTGGTAATTATACCTTAGTTGACAGACGATTCGTGTGTTTTTAACCGATTTCATACAGCTCGAAGATTATTTATTGAAAAAGTGGTATGTTTTAAAGAGGGCCCTTATTGTCAATAGACTTGGATTACGGCCAGAGTGCATATGTGTTCGGCGACGCGGGAAATGGTCGAGAGCGCGTTTAGAATGGCCTTAGTACACGCTCAGTGTTCGTGTGAATCAGTCACGTTTTCATAATGGCGTCCGCGTCATACGATATTATTGGAAGAAAATTGGTGGCTAAAATATGATAATGAGTCGAGACAAGGTTCAAGTGACATTGTGAAGCAACAAAGGAATTTTACGGTTTTCAACTCCCAGTTTTATTTATCTCCACACTCTTGCTTTAACTATTCAATTTTTATATAAAGAATGAGATAATAACCACATTTCTAGTTTTTATTATTGTATTGACGAAATAATATGTGTACGTGGTAGAGCTACGCTGAAGCTATTACTGGTTTGAGCATGAATGGGTCGGCTCGCGCGGGGTAGTACCACCCGACACACAGAAAGCCGACGTGAAGTAACAGTGCGCCCGCACTGTTGCGTTTCGTTCGGCCAGTGAGAGCGCCGAAGGCCCACATATTTAAAAGGCCGGCAACGCACTTGCGACTCCCCTGGTGTTGCTAGTGTCTATGGACGGCGGTGATCACTTACCATCAGGTGACCCACCTGTTTGTTTGCCCCCTATGATCTAAGAAAAAATAAATAATAATAATTTCTTCAAAGGATATCGCGCACGCGCTCGTGTCGCCGCTGGTTTGAATTGGCACGGTCCGCCGCTCGGAGCACGCTCGATTTAAGCGGGCACTCAGGCTGTACACTTAGACCTTGGATACACCAAGGAAACCAGGGAACTCCTCAAAATCGACTAGGAAATATATAGCGGTTGGGTTATTAGTAGATTTATGACAATCCAAGACTAAGTAGTTACCTAGCTTTGGACAAAAACGGTTTAGTGCATTTTATAGAGTAGATGTTTCTGTACTGTTTTTTTTTTTGTTAAAACTTTCTTGTTTCAGTGACTGCACTGTGTCTGAATATACGCACACTAGAACCCCAGTCAATATTAAAATAGAGGCACAATGACGCTTTTATTACCACGTGTTGGTTGGTACCCATGGTAGTCGCGACCTTGTCAGGATTCCTACCACCCCACAATATAATTCTCAGATTGACTACAGAAGAGGGTTTTAAACGGTGAAATGAACGGGTTTTTAAAGATTTGCCAACGCCCCATATTATACAGATGTCTATAACCTTCTGTTCACTTTGGCGTAACTACACAATATACAAAATACAAATAGAACATATCTTTAGATATATAAAGTGGTGGCGATGTAATTAGAAACACTTTTTATGAATAAAGAAAGAATAACTTCAAATTACAAATGTTCATAAAAAATATACACATTCAATAATTAATAATCATGCAATAATATACTCACTCAAATAAAAAAAACTCATTAAATGCATAAAATATAAAACATATCTTACTTTTAATTACAAAATGAGTATTACACATGTAGGAGTTTATTTTCTCTTACTGGCCGCTTGGACGCCTAATTAGAAACATTTAAAAAAAGCATCCATAACTCGTTTTTTTTTAAAGTAAAGAATACCGATTCTTTCTTTGCTTTTTCTATTATTTTGGCGGCAATTGAAAAGTTAATCTGAATTTTAATTTATTCAAAATTGGCAAAAATAACAATTGTGACGCGTCAACAAGGCAAATAATTGTTAATTAGCTTTTAATGCAATTGATCATTATAACACATGGAACTGTTGAAAATGTTCTTAGAAAAGCTCGGCCACTGAAAACCTCTCCCAGAGAAGATACACTAATCGTCCGTGTTACTATAAAAGACCCGATTAAAGGCCACGTCTTGCAGTGCTATTACAGAAAATAACTAAATATTATATAACACATATTAATTATAACTATTGGTAGGCTGTGGATAGTAGCTATTTCGTAAATAACAATACTAATTACTAATACTTAAAAAAACATTATTTTTTATACTTTTTTGTTGTTGTTTCTAATTAGTTGATATCTGAGAAGTGGAAACACCATGTTTTGTGCCAGCAAATTTCATAAACTTTCAGTCTTTCGGTCAATACTATTATACCTCAATCTAAAATCAGTTCTAATAGTAGACTGATTTCTTAAAGAAAAACATTATGAAAGAATACTTTGTTAACATCTAACCGACATGTCTTTAAAATATTTGACATATTCCACCCATATCATGTTTTTAAAGTTGTACCAAGAACCCCGAACCCTTACTTCAAGTAGTGACATAATATAGTAAAAAACATAACATACCTTTCGGTCTAAACTCCCCTCTCCCTACCAAGTCTATAAACCTTTTCTCCGATTCCAGGACTTGTTTCTTGAAGTTGCATGCATCACGGAGCCGTGTAATGCACACCTCGCATATCAGTCGGTTCGGTCCATTAGGGCCTTCATTATGCTGTGTGATCTAAAAAAAATACATACAAACATTGCAGTAATAAGAAATCCAGTAACACAAATAATAGCTGATACTCACAACTTGCACTGTGCTTGCACTTTTATTATCTTAACAATACAGTGTCTGTAGTGAGGACAAAACAACAAAAAAAAGTAAAAACATAAATACACTTCCCTTTCAAAATTTCTTTATAAAAAATATTTTTACCCCTACATTTCCCATCTTGTACTTACTACCACTAAAAAAAGCAGTTTCTGAAAACTTCAATAACTTTAGATTAAATGATATGAGATCGTGATATTTTTTCTAGATAAAGACTAAATGTATAATACTAGTGTGGGAAGACATTATCATCATGCATTACTGACCATCAAGTTGCATGAGAATGGGCATAACACAATGACTGTGCCTGCGGTTTTGACACAACATCAAAGAAATTTGGAAATGTTTAATTCAAGTTATTTTTCAAATAACTATAGTGTATGAATGTTATCTTATGCCCTTATCAGTTACTTTGGAGGAAATCTATGGTCATGACTGCAGTCTATTCCAGATGGTTTATACACACTCATAGTCTATAAGATGGTATATATGTTCATCTTAAAAAAAAATTAAATCACTCCTATATTTTCCTAAGAAACTTCTATCAGTAGATCAGATTCATAGGTTTTGAATCATTGCCAGAATGAGGCTAGTTTTAACGTGGAGCGTAATTGATTTATTACACCATCTTCTTTGTCCCTAACATATATGTTCTATGTTCAAGTATGAAAATCGAACGCAACTAGCGCTCGTTTCCATAATCATTTTCATAATAATAGACTTACACTCGCAAGTGAAAAAATAGTTCTTTCTTTATTTTACTTTACCACATCCTAGGGACATGGCGACTACAACAGATGTTCCGATCGTTCTAAAATACTATCGGCCTTAGTTCGATTCCTATTGAAACCGTGATCGCAAAGTTCTCACAGCGTCAAATGAGGATGTCGAACAAATTTATCAAATAAATGAAACATTATTTACGTATTTATTAAAAGACATACACTTATATCGAAACATTCCAGCAGCATATCAGCGTACACTTCGGTTTCGCTCATCCAAGCGTATTCCGTTCCCAAATCTTTGTAGCATCCTTCAGAAAGGCAGCACCGGCAAAGCCCGGGGCTCTCTTTCACTACTATCTCGTCATACTCCATCATTGAGACGATAAACTAACACAGCATTGTTAAATTACACAAATAGACTTGTTTTATATAAACTAGAAAGCGTCAATACCGCTTCTTGAAATTATGACAATCGCCATTTTGTTCTAGACATCAATTAAGATGCGTGAAAATAGAAATAACGGCGAATATTATATAGCAAGTTTAATGATCAATCTACATATTTTAACACAACGATTAAAAGAAATATAACGGTTGCAGTCTAAGGTGACTGCGAAGAAATATGGCCATAACTTGAACCACACTAGATATTTAATAAAAAATTGTAGAATCTTGTTTTCTGATATAAAAAAAAACAAATATTAACTTATTGAGTAATTCATTCCTAAGTTTTTAAATTATGTACGTGGTACTAGTATAATGTCTATGTGGTATATGTATGGTGATATTAAAACATTTAATTATTGATATTAAAACACTTACAACGTAAAATGACAGCGCTATAAGCAAGATAATGGTTCATAGTTCATACCTTTGGCATTCACTTTCGAAAAAACAAAACAAAGTAGCTAAAATTGCCACCATAAAATCATTCGATTAACACAAAAATTTGAAAGACTTGAACATTTGAGAATAAAAAAGATAATAAAATCGAAGAGATTTTGGTAAAAACACAGTTAGTCATGTTGCGATTATTTATTCATTATTGATAAACCTTCGGGTATTATTTTTGGTATTTAGAAATAATATTTATTTATTTTAATTATCAATGTTGTGATAGTTAATTAGCAATAAATATTAAAAATACTCATCTCTCTACCAATACTCCATACCAGTTATGAGAAATCTAAGTTGTAAAGCTAAAAAGGGAAACAGCACAAACTTTTTATTTTACTAAACCATTAAATTTTCAGTGCACGATGTCGTGAAATTAAAAACTTAATCCGTTATTTTGAGATGTGGGTCTTAAAAAATCAGTTAAGGGTTACTATTGAGAACCAATTACATTATTCTTTCAGGTATGCGACTAATATATTGTTTCTTATAAGTCGTACACAACACTAAACAAAACCATAAAAATAAGAGAAATTAATCTGTCACATTGATTGACATTAGAAAAAGTACAGTTTTTTATTTTATAAGCAAACTTTGTTTAGTAAATAAGTATTTGTAAAAAGCGAATAATTATCAATGTAAACATAAGAACTCGCCAAGTATGGAAGTGCTTAGTGAATGTCGTTGCTGCCTAGCTCGAGGCGTCCATAAAGATTTAAAATCGTTTTACGATTGGTCAAATAAGAGAGAAAATTATAACGATATGTTAAAAGAATGTTTTAATATAATGGTATGTTTTTTATTCCATTCGTTTAATATAATCGTATGATTTTATTATATTCGAAGGACTCTTCCTGTAGGAACATAAGTTAAAGACCGTCGTCATTCGTATAACAAGTGAACTTAACGAGTCAGAAATGTATCTAACTTTTTAAATAAAATAGTAGCCTGCTTTCCCCTGACTTCATTTGAGTGACCTTTTCTTGTTTTAAGTCTTATATTGATGTACAAAAACTTATTCTATCCATTTTACTTTTAGTAATGTACTATAAACTATATCATATTACAGATCACAGAAATACAGTCCTAATCAATCTTTTTGACCATAATGAAGCCATATAGCCATAAGTTCACAGTTGCATATATTACAGTTAAGAGTTTATTACAAAATAAAACTAAAATATTATTATAGGAATCTAAAATTTGCATCGATTCATCCATCAGTTGTCTCAATGTTATAAGTAATATATATATATTACGCTTTTTCTAAGTCCGTCTGGCTAGCTACCACCCTCAAGATGAAAATCTGTCACCAAGCACCTGTTGGTGTTGTGGTGATAGAGATTTTTCTAAGTCCGCCTGGTTAGCTACCACTCTCAAGTTGAAATTCTGTCACCAAGCACCAATTGGTATGATGCGACAGCTGCACTCGAGAGCCAGTCCTCATTCTAGGTTTAGGGTGACTACCATCTTAGACCACATCATCGTTTAACATAAAATGAGATTGTGGTCAAAAGCTAACCTCTAAAAGATTTAAAAAATATGTAATATCTGTTTATACCTAAATTTATGTTTCAGTGAGTCTATATTCAGAGACGTCAACAAGTTTACTGAGAGCTGTACATACTAACTGTAGGTTATAATATGGGGTCTCACATATCATTAAAGGAATTTGGTAACTTAACTCTACCATCGCAATACATTCATAATAACCTAATATATACCAGCAAAAACTTAGATAAGCTGGATTTATTAAAAGATCAAGACCTTTTAAATACTAGTAACAGTTGGTTCACAGATGATACTCACACAATAAGAAATAAAAATCATCAATAAATCAGTGCTAACAAGGTTCTCAATGCCCTTACAGTTTTTTTTTATATTAATTATCACAGAACTTCCATATTTATTAAAAAGATTTTTTTTTCTATTGAATATTTTCAAGGTGATCCCATTTTAATTAATTACCATTGGGCCTTGGCTTTCGAGATATATCAGGAAAGTTATCAAAATCGAATGGGAATTGTATAGTGATTTGAAATATTGGTAGGTTTATGACAATCCAAAACTAGGTAGATACATAACTATGCTCAAAGATGTTGGGCACATTTTTTTGGATCAGACTTTTTAAACCTGGCCGGTTGCTCCCGCGCACGGGAACCAACCAGTGGGCTGAATAAAGCTATTGCTAAACTGAAACTCAGCCAGCATTGGAAAATCATGCTATGTCCAATCACTGATACTGTGCTCTATTTGATACCACTGGTTGGTGTCAGTAGGTTGCAATGCGAGTTCCATATGTAATCCACAATAAAGTGGTCAATGCAATACTGTAACATAGATGTAGAGAGATGTGATCAAATCAAATCTATCCCCTATCCTCACTTGTGCCATACTTCAGTATACTATAAATTGTACATGGCCGCAACAACTGGTTTTATATTTTGTTAATTTTTTTTTTGTATACTCACACTGTTTCAAATAAATCAAAACTTGTTATAATATCTAATAATTCTATATTCTCTGATTATTTCCAGCTCTCTCCAGAACACTACTCGAACAGTATATGTGACATTTGCATACAGTCCTTGAGAAGTTCCCTCAGTTTTAAACAACAAGTACTGAGGACAGAAAGGGAACTTCTGGCCAGAGTAAAGGAAGTGACTGATGGTATGGTAATCTCTAATTTTTAAAATGTGAAATTATTTTATAGCGGTTTTAATTAAATAAACTACTTTAATACTTTTTTCTCGTCTGCTTCTCAGCCAATTGTTTTTTAAGTGTAAGATTTTTTAAACCATTATGATTTGAAACTCAATCAAAAGAAACAGCTACATTAAAAAGAGACATACAAGTATAGGACTCAACATGCGAGTGAAAGAGATAGAATACATTATACAGTTATTGATATTGCACTATGTAATACTTGCTCTGGTCCGAGCATTGTTTATGATAATGATATAATAATACGATAATACGTTAATGATATGATAATATAATATGATAATACTAGCACATTAGTTAAATTAATGTATAACATGCAGAATATTTGAACATGAATCCTATTAACTCTAATTTCCTAACTTATTTTATAAATGTAAAAGTGGCGAAGCAATGAAAGTTTCCGTAGTCGTTGTCAGTGGTACAGAAAAGGACATACGGTCGTTTTATCCATAGAAAATATACTATTCCCCTGACGAATGGATTTAACGTTAGCGAACTCGCGAGGAGTAGTTAGTGTTTATATAATTTAGTTAATCCAGTCTTTAATGTTCTCAGATGAAAAACCACTCTGTGTGAAGTTAGAACCGAAGCAAGACAGCGGTGATGATTCCGATGATTATACATTAGCGGAAGCAGGTGAGAGACCTACATTTGCTTATTATATTGTTTTTTTTTCTATATTTAAATGTCTATAGATATTAGCGATTGTCCACAACTTCATCCGATATTAAAAAGGATGCGATTGTGTATGGCAGGAATATTTAATGCAGTTGTGGGGTTATGAACTACTGCAACAGGAACAAGCTCTTACGTGTTTAAAGAACTGCAGTAACACTTACATTGATTTATGCTGTAGTTACAGTCATCTTAAAATATTTTTTGTTGCTCTTCGTACACGCTCCGATGTCCAGAATTGAACTCTGCTCGCGCACACCTCGGCGAGCTTATATACCTTGCAATAAACGAGGAGGGAAAATTTATGTAATGTAAAAGTGACGTCATTATTCGAACGATTCGACAAACTTCGAGATGGATTATTATTAGAATCCCGTTGTTGCTGGTTCCCATGTTCGTTCAGCATTCTTTGTTTGTTTACAACAACTACTTTATATACAGAGTGTACAAAATATATATTTTGTAGCTTTAGTAATATGACCTTAATCTGATTGAATTCTTAAGTGATGATCTGGTCTAGTGTCCTGACATGTCGGGGCGAGAGGGATTGATGAAATTTAGAGTTGTCGCTAACCAAGAGACCTTTAAAAAAAGCCCAACTATTATAGTTTTTTTTTTATGTTTTACAGTCACGCGCTTCGCTTCGATCTCACCTCATGGTCTTTTTCTTCACCAAATTCTAACATTCAAAGCATTCTATGACACTTCCACTTCGAACACGCTACCACACACACACACAAAACACTACCTCACTGTGAATTCCAATAGGCATGCATAGCATGATGATATATATGTTCTAAATACAGTTAGTAATTTGATCTAGGATTGTATGATGGTACGGCTTTTCCTATTTCCGTCTGGCTAGCACCTAGCTACCACCCTCAAGTTGGAAGTCTGTCGCCAAGCACCTTTGGTGTGTTTCAGCAGCTGCACTAGAGAGCCAGTCCCCTTTAGGTTTATCATGTGTCGGCAGACAACATCGTCCATTTAACGTCAGGTAAATCCCACAGTAAGAGAAGCACCATTGGAAGATATAAAAACAGAAGGAAAAGGATTATTGAAGACGAAATATGAAACCAAGAGGAGAAAATTGAACAGCTCAGTGAAGTCCAGTAAATCGGAGAGGGGTTGGCGCACAGAGAAAATAAGAACTATAGTCTCTAGAATGGCGTCAATAAGTATGTGATTTTTTGTAAGTCATTATTTAAATTAATTCAGCATTATTTTTATATCTTAGAGACTTAGTCCTTATATATAAAAAAAACTATCGAAATCTATCCATTTAATATAAAGTTATTACAGTTTTGAGAACGGCTTTTATAAGCATTACACGTTCAGTGTTGTGTGAAGTGGGGCAAGCGGTTTTGTGTGCATAATAAATAATAAAAATGAAGCGTCTGTATGTATTTTCAAAGTAACGACTTTTTACTGATTGGATATGAACATATACACGATACTGATAACAAAAATTCAATTTTTAAAATTTTTGTCTGTCTGTCTGTATGTTCCGGGTAATCTCCGAAACGCCTGGACCGATTTTAACAGAAATTTCACTGACGGATAGTTAATATTACAGCGGGTGACATAGGCTACTTTATTTTAGACTAGCTGTCATCCGTGGCTTTGTCTGTAGTACTATCTCTAAAACGGTTTGACCTATTTTCATGGGACTTTCACTGCCAGATAGGTAACGTTATAAAAAGTAATTAAAACTTTTTTATTTTGGACTAGCTTTTACCCATGGCTTTGTTTGCAGTACTATTTCAAAAACATTTGAACCATTTTTTTTCCACGGAAATTTCACTAACAGATACCTGATCTTATAAGAAGTAATTTACAATTATAAAAAAAAAACGCAAGCTTTTATTAATTTATCAGTAAAATTCAGTCCTTCCCTTCCAGATTCATCGGATATAACAGATATAAAAACGAAAAAGATTGTAAAGAAAAGAACGATTACCCTAGAACCATTATCAAAAATAAATCTCGTGTGGACGAGAACGACCCAAGACAAAATGAAGCACCGTGAGAACTTGCAGACCATTCTGAACTATTCGAACGCAACTCCGTTCAAGAACAAATCACTTCTCGGCTTCATATGCGGTTACTGTGAAGCGGCATACCCGGACCCGACGGATTTGAGGCAGCACACCGTGTCAGACCACAAGAAAGAGCGTCTAGACTTCAAATCGACCTTCGATATGACAGAATACAATGTTAAACTGGACATCGTAGACCTCGTATGCACGTTATGCGATAGTAAAATGGAAAATCTGACCACTTTGAAGGAGCACTTAGTCAAGATACATGACAAAACAATATACAATGATATCAAAGATCATATACTACAATTTAAACTGAAGAAGGGCGATGTTTTCGATTGTGCCATGTGCACATCGACGTATGAAACGTTCAAAATGCTTAAACAACATATGAACAAGCATTACAGTAACTATGTCTGCGGTAAGTGTGGAACGGCCTTTGCAACGAAGAGATCCCTGAACGCACACCGTAGCACACACCAGGAGGGCAGTTTTAAGTGTGATCATTGTGAGAAGGTCTTCGCGAGCAGGTCCAAGAAGTGCTATCACGAGAAGATGAAGCATTTAGGTGCTAGGAATATATCAAACTGTCCGTACTGTGATGAACCCTTCCGGAGTTACTACCAACGGAACCAACACTTAGTGAAAGTCCATAACAATGAGGCTCAGTATAAATGCAACGTGTGCAATAAATCGTATATATTAAAATCGCTATTAATGTATCATATAAAGAAGAATCATCTGATGGAGAAGAATTGCCAGTGTACTGAATGCGGTTACCGTTTCTTCAGTAAGAAAGCCCTGAAGCGCATATGGTGAAGCATACCGGAGAGCGGATATATGCGTGCGAAGTGTGCAATAAATCATATGCGAGGAAGTACACACTCAGGGAGCATATGCGGATACATAATAACGATAGGAGGTTTAAGTGTGAAGTGTGTGGATCGACTTTTGTGCAAAAGTGCAGTTTGAAGAGTCATCTTTTGTCGAACCATGGGATTAGTATGGCGGCGTGTGATATCACTTCATCATAGGACATTCACCGTGATAGACACATTTTTAATGTCTCGTCTCTGGTACTGATACTTTGAAGGGATGATAGTTGAGTGTTGAGCCGGAGTTTTCGATGAAAAGGGGTGTTAGAGCTTTTTTCTAATACTCCCTGGGTAACTAGCACCCACATATTGAAAATCGCCAAGCACCTCGGGTAGAGATAGATATATCGCGTTTGAACTTATTTCGTTGGTAATACTGAACACCTACCACAGGATTAATTAAATGAACCTGATAATGGACATCAGAACCGGTTACAGACCTTCTGTGGTGGGGAGAAATAGATATGTCGTGTTTATAGTCCTTTTCTACTTCTTTCCTCCTAGGTTTAGGAGGTCAAATACCTGAAAATAAAGTCGTTGTTTCTAGATTATAATCTAGTAAAGAGTCAGTTACTATGATATTTCTTCTAATTGAAACTTGGTCCGGCACTATAAGGCTAAGCACCAAATTGTAAACTCGATATTTCTGGCTATTATCTATACTACTCACTTAAATGTCAATAAACGAAATCTTGATCCGTGACTATAATAAAAAAATAAAAAGTTTTTATTTAACAAATTAATATTGCCGGATACAAAAATAAACTGTAGATCCCCGCACTAGGCACCAAATCCTGTGTCGCGGGTAATCAACCAAAACCAGGTTACAACTCTTTTTTTTTATATTATAGGAGGCAAACGAACAGGTGGGTCACCTGATGGTAAGTGATTACCGCCGTCCATAGACACTAGCAACACCAGGGGAGTCGCAAGTGCGTTGCCGGCCTTTTAATATATATGGGCCTCCGACGCTCTGACTGACCGAACGAAACGCAACAGTGCGGGCGCACTGTTACTTCACGTCGACTCACGTCTGTGTGTCGGGTGGTAGTACCCCGCGCGTCGGGCGAGCCGACACATTCATGCTGAAACCAGTAATAGCTTCAGCGTAGCTCTACCACCTACAGGAAACGCAACAGTGCGGGCGCACTGTTACTTCACGTCGACTCACGTCTGTGTGTCGGGTGGTAGTACCCCGCGCGTCGGGCGAGCCGACACATTCATGCTGAAACCAGTAATAGCTTCAGCGTAGCTCTACCACCTACAGGAAACGCAACAGTGCGGGCGCACTGTTACTTCACTTGTCGGGTTTCTGTGTGTCGGGTGGTACTACCCCGCGCGTCGGGCGAGCCGACACATTCATGCTGAAACCAGTAATAGCTTCAGCGTAGCTCTACCACCTACAGGAAACGCAACAGTGCGGGCGCACTGTTACTTCACTTGTCGGGTTTCTGTGTGTCGGGTGGTACTACCCCGCGCGTCGGGCGAGCCGACACATTCATGCTGAAACCAGTAATAGCTTCAGCGTAGCTCTACCAGCTACAGGAAACGCAACAGTGCGGGCGCACTGTTACTTCACGTCGACTCAGGTTCTGTGTGTCGGGTGGTACTACCCCGCGCGTCGGGCGAGCCGACACATTCATGCTGAAACCAGTAATAGCTTCAGCGTAGCTCTACCACCTACAGGAAACGCAACAGTGCGGGCGCACTGTTACTTCACGTCGACTCACGTCTGTGTGTCGGGTGGTAGCTACCCCGCGCGTCGGGCGAGCCGACACATTCATGCTGAAACCAGTAATAGCTTCAGCGTAGCTCTACCACCTACAGGAAACGCAACAGTGCGGGCGCACTGTTACTTCACGTCGACTCACGTCTGTGTGTCGGGTGGTAGTACCCCGCGCGTCGGGCGAGCCGACACATTCATGCTGAAACCAGTAATAGCTTCAGCGTAGCTCTACCAGCTACAGGAAACGCAACAGTGCGGGCGCACTGTTACTTCACGTCGACTCACGTCTGTGTGTCGGGTGGTAGTACCCCGCGCGTCGGGCGAGCCGACACATTCATGCTGAAACCAGTAATAGCTTCAGCGTAGCTCTACCACCTACAGGAAACGCAACAGTGCGGGCGCACTGTTACTTCACGTCGACTCACGTCTGTGTGTCGGGTGGTAGTACCCCGCGCGTCGGGCGAGCCGACACATTCATGCTGAAACCAGTAATAGCTTCAGCGTAGCTCTACCACCTACAGGAAACGCAACAGTGCGGGCGCACTGTTACTTCACGTCGACTCACGTCTGTGTGTCGGGTGGTAGTACCCCGCGCGTCGGGCGAGCCGACACATTCATGCTGAAACCAGTAATAGCTTCAGCGTAGCTCTACCACCTACAGGAAACGCAACAGTGCGGGCGCACTGTTACTTCACGTCGACTCACGTCTGTGTGTCGGGTGGTAGTACCCCGCGCGTCGGGCGAGCCGACACATTCATGCTGAAACCAGTAATAGCTTCAGCGTAGCTCTACCACCTACAGGAAACGCAACAGTGCGGGCGCACTGTTACTTCACGTCGACTCACGTCTGTGTGTCAGGTGGTACTACCCCGCGCGTCGGGCGAGACGACACATTCATGCTGAAACCAGTGATAGCTTCAGCGTAGCTCTACCACCTAGTAAAAAGCCCTACAACATTTATATAGTGTCAGTATCGTAAGTGACGTACTTATTAGTGGATAAAGTAAATTAAAATTAACAAAATAAATTAAAGACAAAACAGCTAATTTTATAGACAAAATAGCAATAAATATCTGAAAGCAAATTCGATGTTTGTATTTAATACTATATTAAGAACTAGTTAGGAAACGTACTCGTACTACGTGACCCATATTTGACAATATTTTAGACCCCTCCCTGTTTTTAGTGATCATATATGTAGTATATGAGACGACCCCCCTCTCTAGTTTTCATGTAGTGATTCATACATACAGTTTTCCATCTCCCTGTCTTTTAAGACCTATCTTACGAAAATATTGTCATTTTTTTAAATAAAAGTATCAAGTCTATTCAGGCGAATTACAATTTCCCCGGTTATCATCAGTAGTCGCTGTGTGCGTGGGTTGTGCGCGTGTGGTAGTATGCCTCGATGGTTAAACTTTAAATGCGATAAAATGAGTACACATCCTTATAACTTATAAAGTATGTATATAAAAAAGTTTGAAATTACAGCTCGAATTCTACCTTGTAATGTTGCCAACGTTTGACCACAGATTTAGAGTCTAAGATAAAAAATATGCAGAATCTTTAGGAGACCGAGTCTTCAGTGAAACCTGAACACGCCAGCAGGTGCTTGGCGACAGATTTTCAACTTGAGGCTGATGGATAGACAGATGGACTTAGAAAAAGCTCTACCACCATGCTGTGGTTAATTAATCAGCTCTCTATTACTTACCGACAATCTTGTATAATATACTAAGAACCGCCCACGACTTTGTCTACGGTGTTAAATAAATAAATTTAAAGAAGATTAATAAAAAAAATTTAAATAAATGTTAAATAAATAAATAAATAGAGGAAAAAGAATTGAAAGCAAAAATATACTTTGGTTACAAGATTTATTTGTAAACAACAATGCTATTCGTTTACTTTGCCTCTCCTGCGTATGCGCACCACACCGCTTGCCCCACTTCGAACGTCATTGAATGCGTAGTGCTTATAAAAATCATAGTTTCTTAAAACTTTATATAAAATGAAGTCAACCAAGACTTTTGAAGTGAAACTTCTTATGAGAAGGCTTTGAAATTCGGCAACTTTTTTCTGGAACGAGAAGTGGTTAGGATTAACATTGTGTAGGTCTGGTAGAGCGTTGAATAACATTGATTCTCACACAATCACTGAAGTTAAGCAATGTCGGGCACGGTTAGTATTTGGATGGTTAGATGGGTCGGTCGTCTGTCGGTACACCGTGGGGTTTTAGTCCGTGCGAGTCAGACATAACCCATCCTCTCCCCCGGGAGGGTGGGTATCCATAATGGATTTCCCCACGTAAAAAAAAAAAAAAAAGATGGGTGACCGCTTGGGAACACCGCATCACTTTGGCTTTTTGTTATATATTTCTTAAACTGTTAATTGTCTAAAAGTATAGCGGAAAAAAAAAATTGAAATGTACTGAACTGTTTTTGAATGATATGCGCACAACCGCAGCAACCTCTGACATTTTATTTAGATAGATACATTATCTTTATGTAACTCTGTGATTGCCAAAGTGATAAATATCGACTCCCAAGGGTCTATGGCGACTAGAAGAGGGGTCATGTCAGCGAGAAATAAATTTGAGGTCTATGAAATGAAAATAAGGGTCAACGATAATGACGTCATTTGAAACAACACATTACACATACTGCCTACTTAATATTTCTTTATAATACGAAGATATATCTATATGCATACACGATAAAACCATTCTTTCAAAACATATTCTAAGTTGAGGCATTGGCAATAAAATCCATATCAGGTAAGCAGGGTCTTTTTTTTTACAACTCGTCTTCCTATTAAAAGAGCCTTTTTTAAACTTAAGTTTTGCTTTAGTAGGGTAATTTTTATGGAAAACAGTAAGATTAAGCATACACTCTCGAGCTTGCCTTGTCTAAATAAGTTTTTTTTTTTTTGCGAGCGACTAGCCATGCTAATGTTGCTTTGTAAAAGTGTGCCTCTTTTTTGTAGGCTTGCGTTTCAAAACCAACTTACCACTTACAAGGCGGCATGTTCTTCTTCTTGTTTTGGCACCGAAGAAGCATTTGCCAGTGTCAATGTTTTGTTTCAAGAGGAATTATAACAGAATATTTACAAATAATATAAGTTTATTAAAACGTAGGAAGTTCCAAGCAAGTGTCTTGTGATAATTATAATGTTCTAACAAGATGGTGGTTTCCTTGTTAGAACTTTCCATGGAGTTTTGGTGGCATCTCAGAACGCATACTCCGTGGTATTATTTCTCATCCACTTCACTTGTGCATAATAACCGAACTATATTACGTAAAACACCACCAATATTACCAAATATAGAGTCTAGTAACACAAGATTATGAATAAAATATAAAAGCCACTACATGACAGACCAAGATCCCGGCAAAAACCCAGGCGGCATGTTAAATAATAAATGAAAACAATAATGAGTCGGGATTAGTGTTTGTTTTCTGGTGGCACGCGGTTTCTTCTTTCTGCGTCGCAGGTGCCCATTACCTTTACATCCTAAATTTGGGTGGAAAACCCCTAAATTAGGAACCCAAACCTGCATTTATTGCGACCATATTGCCTCGCAAATCATTAAAGCCCTCCCGATACATTCTTAATAATCTAATATATGTCAGCAAAAACTTAGATAAGCTGGAGTTAGTAAAAAAAAATTGGTTGTCTGTAATGTCGTTTTATTTTACGTGATTACGTCATAAGCAAACATTGATGAAAAATTGCATTCTTTTATAAATTAAATTGAATTATTATCACTGAATTACCAATAGAGTGGATGAGAGATAGATGCGTCACAAGCCGAACGCTTAGTTCGATCGCGCCTCTCTATCGCTTGTTCCGCTCTCTCGCTTGCACGCTCGGCTCAGGCGGAACGTGACTATGAATCATTGAGTTATATTATGTATGACGAAACGATAAATCAGATTGAGTTTTTTGTTGGTTCTTCTCGATGAGTGGGTTGTTTTCCGAACCAGCGCTAGTTTTGGCATTCATAAGCGTGTTCGTAGGGCCTAAATTGAATAAAGTATTTTTTATTTTGATTTTTTGACAGTAGGTTGTAATAAGAAACGTTAAAGCTTATGAAATAATTGTGGATTCTCTGACGGTCACCACCATTCTTTGAACATAGTGTATTGTTTTGAGGAATGTGAATACAAATCATATTTTATAAAGAAGACGCTGAAATATATAGATTATGGATTCGCTGATGGTCATGACCATTACCTGTACGCAACGTAACCAGAACTTATTTAGAAATAAAATGAAAACATTTATCGAAATATAAACACAAATGTATAGACCGACTCAAGATTCACCGACAGTCATTACCACTGTATACTGTATCTACAGTATACTATCAGGACTGTAATTTAAAAAGCTGAATTCGCTAACTGTCGCGGCCATTGCTCTGTGGCTAGATTAATATTCCCGTTATGATTTAAATAAAAATGGGAAGAAATAAAAAAAAAAAAACAATTTTACGAAACGACTCTTTGTATATTCTTTTCAACTTTTTTCCGTTTTCTGACATATGGTATATTAAAATGCTCAGTTCTCATATGACAGCCGAGGTGGCTGGTCGTCTTGAACGTTTTAAGGCATAATTTACAACGCAGATCTAATGGAGATCTGTGATGGATTTCTTGGAGATGCTGCATCCTCTGTCTGAATGTTGGGAACGATTCGTTGCATATACTGCAGACGTGGGACCGTTTTTTATGGTGGTGACGTTTATGGCTTCTAAGTCTTCCGGCGGTCGCACACAATTTTCCACACACATCACAATGCACCGATGCGTTTGACACATGAACTTGGCTATGCGCCTTCAACCGTTCGGACAACAGAAAACACTTTCCACACACATCACACACATAATTGGTGCTGTGCTCGTTCATATGTTTGGTTAAAGTCTTGAAGAAGTGGAACTCCGCGTTGCAGACCACACATTTGAACCTTCCATCGCTTAAATCGTAAGTCAATAAGCAGTCGGTCGGCTTCAGTAATTTCTCATCGTAGTTGAACTTCATCTCGTGCCCTTCGAGGTGTTTTACCGCATCTTCCATTCCTTTACAAGTTTTGGAACATATCTTGCATGTTATATTGCTTATGTCAGCTTTAATTCGGTCATGGGGACGAAGGATATTTTTGATAATCGACAGTAAAGTCACGTTCCCGTGACTTTCCTCTACGTGTCCCCTCAACTCTTCAACTACTACGTACTGCTTGTTGCAATAGAAGCAGTTGAAGTAACCTTTATTGGATTTGAAAGGTAGGATTGTCGTGTATTGGAGTAAAAGGCCGATGTTCTCTCTTGGACGAATGTGGTCAGTTCTGGGGCCGGTCCTTCTGTCCCTCTTCTTACCTGTTTTCATGAGGTTCAAATCTGCAACAAATATTACATAACCTGTATGTTGCGAAGGTAAGATTTAGTAACAATGATCGCTTATAAGTGGCATTCGTCGATTAATGGACTTATCACTATTTTATTCCGGTTGATCCCAGAACAGGGCACTACTACTACGTGCACAATTATCGTAGGCATTATTTCACTAGATATATGGTTATCGCATTCATGCTGAGCACAACTCTCGTGGTCTACCACCCGGCAAAAAAAGTGTTTTCTTTATACTAAATAGGCTATAGAGTTTGACCATAACCTCAGCTGATGTTAAATGACAATGTGGTCTAAAATGGTAAAAATACGCAAAACCTGGAGGGAGACTGGCTCTGAAGTGCAGCTGCAGGAACACACTAACAGGTGCATAGCGAAATATTACCAACTTGAAAGTAATAGCTAGACATGTGAGCTTAGAAAATACCCTACCGCCATGCAATATATTAAAAAAGCCAGAATTTTATTAATTCTTAAAGCTTCCAAAGTAACTCGTATTGATATGATAAAATGTCCAGTTGTCTATAACTTTTGCCGTGATAAGTTAATAGGCTCGCGTGACGGTGGCTACTGTCGTGAGCTCCTCATCTGCACACAACTAACCTTCAGGTAGAAATTTATTTATTTTGTTTGCAAATCATTTCAATAAAACCTTGAAACAAATATATCGTATATCATTCTAAAAAACAAATTGCAATATATACAATATTTGCACCGTAATAAAGGAACACTTATAATGACAGTTTAAGCCGAAATTGAACGGCGAATAAAGGCTTAAGTGATATTAAATCAACGTATGTTGTTACCGAGAACAGGCTCTGTCTAGTTTGGAAGACATTGGAAAATTATGTGTAAAATGTAACAGGTACATAAATAAAATTTGAATTTGAACCATGTCGACGAATAAGGAAGTAATGGTATTTTAAGATTTTCAAGAACACTGTATCAAATAAGAAATAACGCAATGTACGTAATTTACGGCTCTTTTGTTGTCTACGAGTTATATCTAGAACTTCAGATATAATCTGTACGATATATTTCACATAACTCTTTATTCCAGAAAAGGCCAATATATAAAACAAATGTCTCACCTGCCTTTACGATTTTTTTCATCGTATTTTTGCTTTGGGTTATTGCGGGTACAACAATATTATCTGAAAATTACGTACATTTATTAAAAGATTGGCTTTTGGATGAAATTTTGTGTAGATTTAAGAATGGTTTAAATTCACAATTGGACCCGGTAGGTGGCGCTGCGATCTGAATCTAGGATTTTTTATTTTCCTGACAGGGCAACGTAATCCGTCAAATCCGACAATATTATCATTAATTATAACTAAATTTGTGTTTTGCGCATTTATATTTAGAGAGGATGAAAATAATGGCGAGGATTTTACTAAATAATTACGTTATTTTATGGTTTAAAATATTCAAGTTATCACTTCACATTCCACCGTCAGCCTTAATAGTGAACCGAAAGCATTCGACTAAGGAAAACATCGTGACGAAACCATGGCGTAATGGTATAGCTTTTTCGATCCCCATTCGGGTAACTACCACCATCAAGATACGAATTCATCGTAACAAACCGTTCTGGTTGGTGCACTAAGCTCACTTCTGGGTTTAACCGATTACCGAAACCAGGGTAAAAAAAGAAATCCACGTACGTAAACCCAACATCATACCTCGGCAACTTACCGTCGTCAGAATTCTCCGCATGGTCCGTATTTCTCTGGGGTTCGGGTTCCAAGAAATCTAGAGGCGATTTTACTGAAACAAAAATGTTGATCCTGTCGATTAGTGTCACAAAATAGGAATATTCGTTGAATATGAACTAATATAATAAATGAGAATGTTTGTTTATTTGTAATACTTTCACGTCTTAATTGTTTCATTAGTTATGATGAAAATTTGCTTACACGTTGTCATAAAGGAAAAAAAGTATTGTTCCCGAGGGATAATACAAATTTGCATTAATGCGACCAAACCACAAAAACTAATAAGCTATACAATACTAAAGCATTTTTACAAATCTGACTGGTATTTCCAAAGATCAAACAAACAACTAGACAGACAATTTCTTGACCTTCAAAATTGTAATATCACAACGTAAACTTCGTCGTTACACATAAACATTGGACGAGTCATCGCACGTGGGAACGGAAACCCACCGTTAGCGCCGGAGGCCCACATATATTAAAAGGCCGGCAATGCACTTGCGACTCCCCTGGTGTTGCTAGTGTCTATGGACGGCGGTGATCACTTACCATCAGGTGACCCACCTGTTCGTTTGCCCCCTATAATATATAAAATAAAACCCGCGCATCGTCTCCTTATCGTAGGCACTTGATAAATATACAATTAACGGGCATAAAGTACATCCAGATTAAGTACAATCGGGTTTCGAACTCACGACTCTCAGCATTAAAACGACCGCTGAAACCACCACACCATCCATGTAGTAGGTACAGTAGCCAGTTGTAATTTATTGAGTAAAGTTCCAATGGTTTTTGTAAAAACAAAAACTTGCTTTATTTTGGGAGACTAAAGAGTTTTTTTTATATTATTCAAAAAAAAACTAAAACTTACCAATCTCGTCGTCGTGATGATTGTTTTGGTCATCTTCACACTTTTCTAATTTTATAGAGTCCATTGTATCTGCAATTATATATTTTTTTACATATCCAATTTCTTCTTAGCCTTATCCCACCTAAATAGTGGCGGTATATTATCTTTATCTCTTCCACTCTCGCCTGTCACATGTCATCTCAGTATTCACACCTTTTATACACATAGTCTATTAGCACACAATCCATCCACACCATTTTCGGTCTTCCACTACTCCTGTATCCGTCTTTCTTCATACTCAAACCTTTTCTAGTTACATGACTTTCATCTCATAATAAGCCCGTACCATGTTAACCTATTACTCCTCAACTTCTCTGTCACTGGTGCTATTTTCAAACTTCTTCTGACATACTCATTCTTAATGTTATCCATTCTGGTAACACCACATATGTAATCTTTTTTCATTCGGTTCTTTCGTAGCCCACCATTCGGATCTATACAACACGACTGGTGTTATCATAGACTTATTCAACATAACCACAAAAAGAAAGTCCCAATGATCGAGTAGTTCCATTGAAAGAATATTTATCCAATGTCCACCGGTTCGAACCCCCCCGGCATGTACCAATGAATTGTTCGGAATTAGCGGACATTTACTAATGTTAGGTTGGTAACACTACTGGCTGACGGTGAAAGTAGACTTCGTGAGGAAACCTGAACATAAGGAAGGGTCTTGTAGTACCACCATATGTAGAGAAATATAGAACTGTAGATTTCTTGGAGCCTGAAAATTCCAATACATCATGTTCTAGTGTTATTTTAGACCAGCAGTAGGATGTTTACAGACAGGCGTTATTAGTATTATACATCTGTATCTTTCAATTGCACCTCACGTGTCGCGTTCATCACGAAATCCTACATTTTTTTAATATTTTATAGGTCTTAGCGTTTCACCACAATCCCACCTTATGTTAAATATCCAAAATGACAGACACCCTAAATGTATAAGTATTTACTAATAGGGCAATGGTAAATTTATAAAGTCATCTCCGTTTATTGTTGTTTATTATTAATAAAATTCTAGAACAATCACCACTGTCGAGAGAGCAAGATCCGTTCAACAGTCACGACCATCGAACAAGCCTCTAATTACGAAATCCACAAGAGCAGTTAACATAAAATTGGAACAAGTAAATCTCTCATTTTATAGCTAAAGATGGCTTACAGGTTCATGTGATGATGCCTCATAAAAATCAATATAGATATAAAGTTTTATTGTCATGTGAAAAGTTAACACAGTGCCTGACAATTAAAAGTGATAGTCACCTGATACCAGAGTTGGGGGATTCTGTAGAAGCGTCATGTGACACTGTACCACTTGATGTTTGAATTCCAATGAATTCCGGAGCCTGGTGATGCAAACTTCGCATATCTGCTCCTTTGGTTTCAATTCCTCAGGTAACTGTGAACAATTCAAACTCATTCCCTTGTGTATAATTTAAACTAGTTAAGTCCCACATCTTTGTGATAAAGATGGAAAAAAAAATGTGGCAGTGGGACAAAGAATTTCAATTTGACAATGGTAGCTAGCCAAGTTAATCTTACCAAGACAATACAATTTCCTTAAGCTATGATCACTCCAGAGTATATTCAGGCACTGTATTAATCGATGTAAATTCAAATTCTGCAATAATCCGGAGCTTTCGATGAAGGAAAACATAGCTGTAAACCCATAGCACTCTTTGTCTAATGTCCGCCAGGTTAGCTACCACACTCAAGTAGAAAATCTGTCTTCAGGCACTTATATATGTTCACACAACTGCACTCTGAGAACAAGTCTTCCTTGAGAATTATCATGACAGAAGGACAAATCATCATTTAGCATCAGTTTACATTGCAGTTAAACACAATCATACCTGATATTAAATGAGGATGTGGTCTAAGATGGTAAACACGCTAAATCTAAAGCAAAGTGCAGCTGTCGGAATACATGAATAGGTGCCTGGCGACAGATTTTCAACTTGAAGGCAGTACCTAGCCAGGGAGACTTAGAAAAAGCCCTACCACCATGTTATTTGTGTTAACACAATATTTTTCATTACCACAACCTCAGGTTCAGTCATAAGGATCTGAATCTAAATCCATTGATGCTATCAACTATTAACTGAGCCATCATCCTTTATGAAAAGCAAGAGATCAATGTAGGATTAAAATGCATATCATGCTTCTTCAAGATGTGAATAATACTCACACTAAGCCCAAAGCAGTCTCTAAGCATATCTCCGTATACTTCAGTGTGTCCCATCCAAGTATACTCCATCCACATGTTTTTTGGACATGGTAGCTCTAGACAACAGCTGCATAGACTGAATCCCTCTGATCCTGGATGAGGTACTATCGGTGATTCTGATGCACTGGAATTGTGAATATATACATTTTAATACAAATCATGTTATGTTTTTTTCTGGTGGTATGGCATGACAATTGTAGCCTATAGGATTATAACCAATGTGCATTAGATATTACCACCACAATATTAGCATGCTTAATTACTGTCTTCCAGTCTATATTCAAACCCCCAACATGGAGCACTTCACTCATGTAATACAGTGAGATAAGATTCACAACAAAATATAAATGATTAACTAAATCAAAGTACTTTCAGCTGACTTGAACAATATATAATAATAAATAGAAATTAAGAACAGTATCAACACCTAGGCTGATTTTTTTAAAACCAGATCTCAAACTGGAGGACTGGTTTTTTTATTTTTTTCTAAATTCACAACATCATACATTTCATGGTTTAATAAAAAAAGTTAATACAAATGAAAATATAATTTAAAAATACATTTTACCCAAAACTTTTGTAATAAATGAAATTTTTTTAAGCTTATGCTACCAAAAGTCTATTTACCTGTGTGTCATGAGGTCTACATTTGTTTACGTGGAACTTAAACCTTTATGATTTTAGACAGTGCAAAGGTTAAGATTCTAATATGTACCTGCAATTCCCTTCAGGCAATGTGACCATAACTTGATGAGTTAAATGGTTGTATTGATTATTACTTGTCACTGAACATAAATTCACTGCTGATATTTCAGTATTTTCTTCCATCACTTCTTTCTTGTATATTATATTGAGCTGATTTACTGCAACAATAAAGATACAAACTGTTTGTTAACTAACTTAAGCCAGATTTATTTAATTATTTCTGATGTAATTCAAATAATTTAATTTTTTACTGCTCTATTTTTTTTACTGATGCACTTTACTGTACTTTTTTGTACTATACACTAGAGAGCTTAATGGCACATAGCATGATCTTTCAGAAAACTAGCCAGTATTATGAAGAAAAAATATTATGCAGGTAGTGTAAAAGTAAAAAAGTACAATTCTAAATAATAAATATACACACAATTATTATTATGAATAGTAATTATTGAGCATTACATATATTAAAAAGTTTATAATTATGGAAAATAAAATAAATGTAATATAATATTATTTGTTCAATTAATCTGTACAAAGTCATAATACTTTTTCTGTCTACCCTAATTTGGACAAAGCGCATTGACGACACACAGAATATATAAATGTTAAAATAAAACCTGTTTCTTTCGGCTCGTAGTTTTCTTGTTTTATTCATTTTTAAGGGCACTTCTAGATCGTTTATATTGTTCACATCCAAATATTATAGAAGTGATGATAATTGACTTACGACGAATTCAATTCAGAACACTATATACACGAGAATTATTATAAGAATACGATCTCAATCAATTCACAACGAGTTCCTATAAAAAAAACTTGATTGTTTTTTCGCTAATGTCAAATTTAACAGTGTGACCAGACTAGATATAGAATTATAGCTACTTTATTTTAATTATATAGCTGTAAAATTATCTTCTTTTATCATAACATACTATTTCTACTTTTGTATGTCTATCGAGCACAAAGGACATATTATTATTTTAAATCTATAAATTACTACATTGTAGTAGGAGGTGCTTCTGCAAATAACCGTTTTTAAGTTCTTCGACTAGAACGATAGGGTGGCACAGGGTACCAAATGTATCATACATTTTATTACATCTACGATTTATGTTTTACGAATATATTGTATATACAATAACGCTCGAACTAACAGCAATGCTAGTCCATGATTTTATGTGAAGTATTATTTTTCTTACCATATGAAAGACATTAGTGATACAAGTTTAAAATTTTATGTTTTTGTAATTTTAAGTTTGTGCAATTTTAAGTTTATTATTTTAATTTATCTCTATTTATGATGAGTTACCACTTTATGTGAAAAATATCTAAACGTTATGTATAACACGTTCTTGTCCAGTTTTAGGAACATACACTGTAACGTAGAGTCTTTTAGTTTTGACATCCAATCTTCTTTATTGCACGTTATTACTGTTATTGTCAAATGGCTAACTATTACGAAGTCTTTTATGATGACTTCAAAAATATAGAAAATTCTTTCAATAAATATTCCAGTGGATTTTTAAGCCATAACAGAATTTATATTTCTCATCCACTTCACTTGCGTTCCATAACTAAGCTATGTTATGCTGTGCTAACAAATTGACATAACATATGGTCAAAGAACACAAGATTACAAAAAAATAAAAGAACTTTATGAAAAATAGATAACTACTTAAAAAATTCCTTAGTCAGAAATGTACCTATGATGATTCTCCTAGTACGTAAGAACCAAATACTAATCTTGTCATAGAAAAGAATGAACTTCATTTTATTTTTAGGGACAAAATAATGATATAGTCTAAATAACAATAATTTACTTTTAATCAAAAAAGGAGATACCCATAGAAGAATCTAATATGCACAGGCTTAAAGGACGATTACACTGTAGCTTTAAATAAATTAAATAAAAAAAGGAAATAAATATGGCAACAGACTTCTGTGACATAAATAATCTAACGCTTTTGTTGTAAGTTGTTGATATGTAGGCGATATAAATATTTATGTCCGGATACCGTATTTAACTTGATAACGTTATAAAATTGTACAAAATATTTTGGTTTTATTCAAAATGTCATACGACGAATGGAAACTCGAGGACGATTTATGCCGGTGTTGTCATTCTGAAGGATCGTTTAAAAATTTATCGAAAGGCTATAATTTTGATAACGAAGAAGAAATTTACGTCGACATGTTAAAATATACTTTGGATATACATGTAAGTTATATTTCTTTTTGCTATGGAACATATTATTGTTTCGTAGCTCCAGGAAAAAGTTTGTTGACATAGTTATTTTGTTGGGCTATGTAGTTTAAATGTTATCTAAATTTATTATACATAAACAAGTCTGTTTTACTTCTGTTGAGTCGCTTAAACTGACAATCTCTCCAGAAAATATAAAGGCAGAAATTATGGTACTTTACAAATCGATATTCCTCAAAAGCCATGGTTTTTTAAATTTCCATATCTTAGTAAGGCTGTTACTTTCATCATCGTTTTCGTCTAGGTCATTCTTCTACACCAGTGTAATTATTTAGATAAATGATTAAGGATTAGGAATCATTCTCTCTGTGTAATGCGGCCTAGATGACGGTTCTCCTGATCATATATTCGTCAATTGTTCGAGAAACAAATTATCCCTGTATGATATCCTCCCTGCCTATATTCCCCGTCCTACTAACCTTATGTGTCTCTTAGCTGTAGGGAATAATAACCTTTCAATTTTACATGCCTTATCCTTATTTATGAAAATTAACAAAATCAAACTTTATTCTGATCATCTATGTCTCAATCCTTATATATCTAACTGTAGCTGTAATTTTTTTTTTTACAATACCTCGGTCTGAATATAAATTACACTAAATAATTATTTTCTTTTCACAAATTACATTTTTTAATTGGTCTCCTTCATTTATGACACTATCTGCTGCAGACAGCGCTCACTCTGTATCTACATGACATTGGCGGAAGTTATGTATTATCTAGACACAGGCGCCACAAATTAAAGATAGGAGAAGAAATAGTTGTAATATTTTTTGAAAGATTTATGAATGCCCACTTAATATTATAAATGCCAAAGATTGTCATCTGTTTCAAAGTAAGCCTCTGAACTGATCGCAATGAAATTTTGTATAGATGTAGTCGAAGAGCTTATGCAGAAAAAGGCTACTTTACAACCAGAACATGTAGAAAATACATGAAAAATCAAGACATAAAGTAACTGAGTCACTCAGATACTATTGTAGTTTGTACTATGACACTCAGTCAGCTGAAACTGCATCATCTATATTTCAGATAGCACCTGTATTAGGCGCATTGTGCACTGCAACATATACAATATGTGAGCCATGCATATTAAAGCTTCGAGAAGCAACTTCTTTCAAGAAACAGGTTCTCAGATGTGAGGAGAAATTTAGAGATATGTACACTAGAAATTTTATCAAAGGTATGTTTTATTCATACCTCTTCAATAACTATATAACTATGGTTATATTGTTAATAATTATATCCTTCTAAATTGTTTAAACTATCTTAAGATAGTTAAGTTATTTCTTAATATAACTCGTGGTTCAAATTTATTACTTGTAATTTATACATTTCATTTTTATCTACTTAGGTATAATTTGAATATATTTTTAATTTATTAATCATACATATTTTACACTAAATATTGTCATAAATATTATCATTATTGTCAATCTAGTTAAGGTCTCTGTCTACTGTCAGAGGTTTTGTACTTATTAATGTAATTATTAATTATTATTAACAAGAAAGAAATGAGGGTAGCATTGAGGGCAGTATTCTTTTAGGGATGAGAGGGTTGCTTAATAAATAGATCAGTTCAAACATGTGTCAAAATAATTTTAGATTTAGCATTTGCACATTTTTTCGAAAAAAAAAAATATCTTAAATCTATTGAACTTTTAGATTGTAAATTAAAAGAAACCATCACTTTTTTTTTTAATCTCCATATAAGAAAAAATTAAATATAATCTTGTATGTACATACTAATTTTACAAAATAGTTAAATCGATTTTAATGACACTCTTGTTAAATAAAAAGCAGTAAAATTTGTTCTAGGTACATTTAGTATTAAAAATACAACCGTTAATTTTTCACACAACAACGAAGTTACAAGTACCAGCAATTATTTTATAGAAGTGAATGTAAGATTAATTTATTTGAACACAATTATGTTATTACCTCTCTAGTTTTATATTATAGTGCAAATATATAAATATTGATACGTTTCTTTGTAAGGAGTTAACATGTTCTGTGCCAAGGGAATTTTGCTTGACATGTCATTCAGGCCATTGTATATATTGACTAAAAATTTATATATAAGTAATTCTTTTATTTTCAATAGTTTTCACATTGTGTAAATGTAAGTAAGTAGGGTAAGTATCATATCTGTTGTTTGTGGTACACGTGGCCGAAATATCAAGTTTCACGTGTACCATTGGCGGTACACGTGGCACGGCACGATTTTGAAGGATCTCCTTCAAATCGAATAGATAATGTATAGCAATTGAGATATTGGGGTTTTATTTTTTGTTAATTTCAATTAAGCATATGAAAATATTCCACAATTCTGCCAGTGATGAAAAGATTTTTTTCTCAAACGAATGAACTTATGTAAACGGAAATAATAAAAGTAAGAAACTGAAGAAGCCTAAACTGAGAAAAAGGACAAACAATTGAGCCATTCTATAGCTTGACATATTATTTGATGTTACCTGGGACTTCATTTGCATCCTTGATTATGGTAGTAATATATATAATTTTTTTTAAATATATTATAGGGGGCAAACGTACAGGTGAGTCACCTGATGGTAAGTGATCACCGCCGTCCATAAACACTAGCAACACCAGGGGAGTCACAAGTGCGTTGCCGGCCTTTTAATATATATGGGCCTCCGGCGCTCTCACTGACCGAACGAAACGCAACAGTGCAAGCATTGTTACTTCACGTCGGCTTTCTGTGAGAGGGTGGTACTACACCGGGCGAGCCGACCCATTCATTCTGAAACCAGTAATAGTTTCAGCTTAGCTCTACCACCTACAAAGCAATAGAGAGAGAGAGTAGAGGAAACAATATAAGCTCCACAACCCCTTGCGCCACTTTTCCAGGGCAGGAAAATAAACACAAGTCACTAAATTTATATGTAATGGAGGCATCGTGATTTTTTATCTATACATATAAATAAAAATGAAGTGTCTGTATGTAATATCAAAATAACGACTTTTTACTGATTAGATATGAACGTATACACGATACTGATAACAAAAATACAATTTTTAAAATATTTGTCTGTCTGTCTGTTTGTTCCGGGTAATCTCCGAAACGGCTGGACCGATTTTGACAGAAATGTCACTGACGGATAGATAAACAGCGGATGACAGCTAGTCTAAAGTAAAGTAGCTTTACTTTAGACTAGCTGTCATCCGTGGCTTTGTCTGTAGTACTAACTCGAAAACGATTGGACCTATTTTCATGGGGCTTTCACTGACAGATAGCTAACGTTATAAAAAGTAATTAACGCTTTTTTATTTTGGACTAGCTTTTACCCATGGCTTTGTTTGCAGTACTATCTCCAAAACGTTTGAACCATTTTTCACGGAACTTTCACTAACAGATAGCTGATCTTATAAGAAGTCATTTACAATTATAAAAAAAAAAACGTACGCGGAGCAATATTAGCAATAGCTAGTATAATAACTATGTAGCTAAGATGCGAATTATATAATTTTTTTTTTTATCATATAAATAGTGTGGTTTCTATATTATCGATTGTAAAATAGATTCTTGCAAGCCTAGTGGCAGCTATACTGTTTGATATAGGCCCATAATGATGATGTTAAGAAGCTGAGAGTAAATGTTAAATATAGCTGGCGATATTAATGTTTCAGTGGCTGCATCAGCCGATTTGGAAATCAAAGCTGAACCTCCGGAGGAAAATGAGGGTAAAGATTTGAATTTTTAAATCATTTAGAATGCCTCAAAGTACATGTATTAAATTTTTATGACAACTAGCAACTGTGAAATCTTAAATAATATTGTAAATGTGAATGTGGATGTGGAATTTAATTATTATGCTTTCGCGAAGTTAGAGGCAATAATCAAAACCAAAAAATATTTTATTCATATTGGGACACTAAGAAGGCACTTATGAACGTCAAAATTACCACCGGTTCGGAAAACAACCCCGTCATCGAGAAGAACCGGCAAGAACACTCGATCGGGTTCATCTTTTATTTAGATATATATTTAAAATACATTACACATTCCAATCGTTATTAGTGGATGCACAGAGAGGAGTCAATTCTAGACATCACCATCGTTCACATAATGATCCAATCTATAATAACCCTTTGACACCAAAACCCGCTTGATTGGACTTGACACTTGGACACTGGACTTGAATGGATTGCTAGTTTATATATCGTATATACTTTATATATATATATATATTGAAGTTTTCGTTCCTTGTCCAGATTAATCTTTGAAAAGATCCAATCAATTTCGACGTGGTTTTCACGGGTCGATAATGGATTTTTTAAACTATTATCAAAGATATATGTCATTGTGCTTTAACATTCAGGCTAGGCAGTAATGAGAAAGATATATCAAACATAAAATCGTTAATTTGGGGGGGGGGGGGGGTGTCAAGTTATGATGTTGGAGCTTTCGGTGAAGGAAAATATCGCTATGAAACCATAGCTTAGTGGTAGGACATTTTCTCAGACCGCCTGCTAAGATACCACTCTTAAGTTGAAAATCTGTCGCCAGGCACATGTTGGTGTGTTACAGGCAGCTGCACTTGAGAGGTAGTCCCCCGTCTATGCTTAACGTGTTTATCCTCTTAGGCCACATCGTCATGCATACAAGTCTACGTTTAATTGAAGTTTCAAATTCCTCAAGTTTAACTTAGTTTTCGTAAAGAAAGAAATTCTTCTTTGAATTTTATTTTATAATTATTAGTGTGACTTTTACAGGTGCCCAACAAGACATCCCTTATATGGACAGTGATGATTTTCATATAAAGGATGACGATCATGACAAGGAAGATGAGGATGAAGGTAAATTTTAGACATTTCTATAATACATTTTCTGTACCCGTGTCAACTCTTCAGCACAAATATGATTTTCTATGTTTTGTTGATTAGACGTCAATGAGTTAGTATTACCAATAAAAAAAACAGGGTGTGTCGTAAAGATGAACTATGATAGAAGAGAAACTTTTGTAAGTTTCACTTATAATAAAAAGTACAGCAAAAGCTAATATCACGTGGTAACCCATTTAAGTTCTGACCGCGCCCGACGATGCTATGCTTAGCTTCAGTGATCGGACAGGACACGGTGTTTTCAATACTCTATCCAACAGTGTTTACCCCGACCACTTGTCGTCACAAGAAAAGTTTGCCGAATAGAATTTCAGCGTCCTCCCATAAGAAGTTTCACTCCACAAAAATTTGGAGAAAGTTAGTTTTTGGTTCGCCTAATATTGAAACTTGAAAAATTTAATTAACCAGGTCGATTTTCTTTAAAAGATATCACAACATATAAATAGGTTATATGAAGACTTACATAGTTTCTGTTTCATTATTATTTGCCATACTTTTTTTATTCGCATAAAACCCAAGATTTTCACAAGTCGTCGGATTTCAGTGACTTGAAGTTTGTTTTTATTAACGTGTGTGTAAAAAATCCTCATGAACACAGCACCTTCTCGGGAAAGAGAGTCGGTAGTGTGAGATACCTACTCAATAAAACCCAATGGTGTACCGGTTGGCGCTTTGACGCTCCAGCGGTCATAATAAGCCCTCGTAATAGGGAAGCAAACTGGGTACACACCGGTTACCTGCCCTCGTCAGATGAACCTGTCCAACGAGGAGATGCCCCACCCATACGGCCCATCCCCTCAGGCCTGGCTAATTGATGGCTTGGACCTAGCTCAACACAAGCTAAGTGATTGCTAAGTTTGCGACTCCAAACTTAAATTTTGAGCTAAGTCCGAGCGCGTTTTATAGATTTCACTCTAAGATCCCGCCGAAAACTCTTTTCAGAACTTATAAGCAAACGCGTGAAACACGAAGGCAGGAAGCGATCGAAAAAGACTCCGACCAAATCGAAATCGCAGCCGAAACCAAAAAAACCGCCCAAACGGGGTCGACCTAGGAAAGGGGATGAGATTGTCGCGAATGAGAAAACCGAAGGTAGGTGTAATATTTTTTGTATGTTCACAGTGCCAATGGTTTATTTTGATAAAGTTTCTGCTGATATTACATCATTAGCTTTTGCTCGTGGCCTCGCTCGTGTTAAAGTTTAATACCTATCTCTCGGGAACAGTATACATTTTGTGTACTATTGGATACATTTGGTTTACGATTGGGTACATTTGGTCAGTACTGGGTTTTTAGTCTAATATATTTCCGCTGAACCGTATTTATTTTAAAGACAAGTAGCCCATGTTCCTCATTATAACATGAGCCATCTGTCAGTGAAATTGCAGTCAAAATCGCTCCAACGGTTTCGGAGATTACTTGGCATAAATAAACAGAGAGAAATAAATCTTAAGAACATCCATAATAATCATCCGTACATATTGCGTTTAATAGCCCATTTATTGAGGAAGATCAGATTGAGGAAGTACAGCACGCTACCACTTCCTACGGATGGAACAATTATTATAAAAAATATAGATTAGAAAATACGATAAGCTAGGAAAATGTAACAGTGCAAAATGTACTGGGTATTGTGTGTGGACTGAGTGCGGAGTAAATTTAGCACAGTTGAAACCGTGAGGAACAGCTAGTGTTATGTTTATATCATAAAGGTCCTTTACAGTAGGGCTTTTTGTAAGCAATGCTTGGCTAACTGTCACCCTCGAATTTAAAAATCTGCCGTCAAGCATCTGTTGGTGTGTTCTGACAGCTGCACTTGACAGTTAGTTCCCCTCTAGGTTTAGCGTGTTTATCATCTTAGACCAAATCGTCATTCGACATCAGGGGGAATTATGGTCAACCTGTAAAGTATTTAAGAAAACAGGATTGTCTCAAACGCCATCTATCTGCTCATTATTTGTACTACCTCCTAAGATTTAAATGTTTGCTATTTATCTATTAAGTAAATTTGCCTTTAACGCCATCTATATTTTTATCGTTTAATATTTCACAATTTGGATATTGACAATCCGATTCTTCGAAGTTTGGGTATGGGATTCACAATGTCTCGTAAATAATGTACGCATTACACGATCTATTAAGTCCTGTATTGATTTTTGACTTATCGACTATAAGTTACTTTAAATCTCATACAACGCTCCGTTATATCGAACTAGCTTTTGATTTGAATGATTCACATAAAAAAAAACACAGATTCATGTATACGAGTTTATTGGCGCAAGCGACCGATGCAGGCTGTTGCGCGAACGTCAATTGATACCCCTCAGTTACATAAAGTGGGTGAGCACTGAAAAAGCAATCTTTTTTCCTGTCAAACCTCCAATAGGATTAGGAATAGGATAGGATTGATTAGTTCTGAAACTTTGCCAATAGGTAATGCTATCGGACTTGAAAAAATATGAATGCGTAACATTTGAAAATACATGAGAAGCTTTAATTGAATAAACCATATCGCCTGATTTAGTTTATATGATGCTTCATCTGTATTATCAGAACCGGATTTAAGGGTAAAGTAACCAGGGGGTTTCAACTCCTGGGATGAGGGTTTTTGGCAGGATCTTTGAATGTCATGTAGTGACTTTTAAAGTTACTAGCGGCCCGCTCCGGCTTCGCACGGGTATAAAATATATAGCCTATGTCATTCACTGAAAAAATGATTGAAATCGATCCAGTAGTTTTGATTTATTCATTACTGCCCGTGGCCCGCACGCGTTCAATTTGGAGTAACCTCAAAAATAACAGTATTTCTCCACTATTTAATTTATGTTATTATACATATAAACCTTCCTCTCCAATCACTCTATCTATTTAAAAAAACCGCATCAAAATCCGTTGCGTAGTTTTAAATATTTAAGCATACATAGGGATATAGGGACAGAGAAAGCGACTTTGTTTTATACTATGTAGTGATTCATAATCTTGCGTTATTTGACTCTATATTTTGTCATATTGGTGGCATTTTATGTAATATATTTCGGTTATTGTGTGCAGGTGAAGTGTATGGGAAATAATACAACGGAACATGAATATTGAAATGCGATAAAAACGCCCGGGAAAGTTGTAAAAAGAGGACAGCCATCTTGTTAGAACATTAAAATAATAACAAGACACTTGTAGTATTATTACTTATTCAACAAATGCTGTAATAATTTAGGAAATTGGTTGCCGAATATAAAATAAAACAAAAACTCCTGACCTCCAGCGCCACGATGGAAGTTTTCGAATTTGATAAAGAAAGATTCACGACGCACTTTTTTCTACAATATTTAGAAACATATTCATAACTAGTTGTGCCCGCGACTTCGCCCGCGTGAAACGAAATAAAAAACACAGTGATTAATGAAACAATTTGAATTTATATTTGTATATCTTGTATATTTGTAATGTGTCAGGCTAAAAACTAATAATGGTCACACCCCTTTGTCACTTCAATAATAACTCAAAATTAGGGCATCCAAGTTACTTCGATATGTGTTATTCGAAGTGTTCGTTGTCTTCTAGAACTCCCAAACTTTAAATCCGGCCCTGACAATAACATAATCTGAATTTAGCTGAAGTGAAATTGTAAATAAAATCAATATATAGATTATTTGTAAAAGTGGGTAATTATGAAATTCGTCGCGTTGGTTCCGAATAACTACAGGCGAAGGTATGGAATCGTTCGTAAAATAGTACAGCTTTTTGCGAAGACCGGCTAAAGAGCTTGCGGTTTCGGTGAAGAAAAACATTGTGATGAAACCGTAGCACGGTGATGGGGTTTTTATTGGGGTTTTATGGGGTATTTTTAATAACTGCCTGGCTAGCTACGCCACTATTGACTTGAAAATCTGTCATTCAATTGGTTGTAGCTTCCATCGACAAGGTGGAAGTTTGTGCCCAATACGTATTAGGTGTGGCAGAATTTTCTGTAGACCTCTTTAAAGTCTACAATTGCATAGTGCATTATTTTGGTGTATTTTACGTGGTTTACCCAGCATTACCGATGTGTCCGAAAAATAGTTTTTGGCTTGATTACAAATCCACTTTGATTTTATATATATAATTTTGATACATTTTTGCAATGATACATATCTACTAATTGCGTCGACATATTTTTAACTTGTCCACAAATAACTGGTATCTCGTCGAATTCATTCTTAAATTACTTTGTATTTTATATTAGTACGTAGAGACAACATGTTGTATTTGCAATGTTCTCTTTAATTTTTCATTGTCTCTTTTTGTTACAATTTGATATCTTAAAACTCTTTTACCAATTTTAGCGTTACTTTTGCCTAAACTCAGTGAGTGATATAGACCTATTGAATATTATAAGCTTTTATTTAACTTTCAATGTCTGTTTGTTAGTTTGGTTAGGTCAAATCATGCAGGCTGAATTATGCCCGGTTTCTGAAGCCGTCAGTTAAACTATCAATAGCTATTGATTCAATAACGTTATCCATAAGACAAGCGGCGTTTAACTGTCAATGTTTCTGTATACAGAATGAGACGTAGACTGACATTTCTCGTGTCATTTTGTATTCAGAAACCCAATTTGACAAGTTATCGAACCGATAGCGCTATTAAACAGATAAACTACAGTTAAAAATGCTTCAGAAACCGGGCATTAGAACCAGTTTCTTTACACTTGCGATTTTGTAATTTTGCATGCTTGTTAAGTACCTAGGACAATACAACAAGATGAAATATAAACAAAATGGCGAATTTCATAATGGCCGCCGTACACGTTGAAGAAAAATTCTAATTAAGCTTTTTTGCGCATTTGAATTAAAACTTCTATTTAAAAATACATTTTAAATTATTAATTGATTTAAATGATAAAATAATATTAATTTAGCGTTACGTTATTAGTGATGACCACTCGAGTTAAAACTTACGACTGGGTTAAAACCCATTTACCGTTCATTTTATTCTAGGCCGTATAAAAACGAATTATTTTACATGTTTAAATTAGAAAGATGTAAAAGAATTTCCTTCCTTCCGGTGAAACCATCTAATATGTGGAATATAATTAATGTTAACTGGATTTTAACGTATTCGTAAGTTTTAATCTGGGTGGTGGTTACCCATCAGTATAGGTTATATAGAATTATAATCTTAGGCTATATAATAAAGACACAAAGCACTTTTCCTATTCGCCAAACATTAAATGCAAACGTTATGTCATGCAAGTTTTACTGTAAAAAAATTATAGAGTAATGTCTCAAAACAACTGCGAATAATATTATACACTTTTATTATTTTAATAAAAAATGGAATCTCATTCCAATTTTTCGCCAGCTTTTCTTTCGATTGACGTTAATAAATGTCTTCTTAGCGCCTTCTTAAGCCCACATCATCGTTGAAATGAAGACAAGTTAACAGTTACATTTTTTCCGACATATTGTGATATTATAAAATAATCTCAAGGAGAGTTGATGATGTCAAGCGCGCACGGCCGATCGTAAATATGAGCCAAATATAACATGATAAACATATTGTGTCGACCCTACTTAGGTGGTATAAAGATACGATAATGACGATGAAATGCCTTCTTAGGGCCTGAAACTCACTTGTGTGATTTCGATCTATTTTGTACTCTACTTAGTAGTATTCTATTTAATACATATAAAAGTAATATATAACAACTCGTCAAAGCGCTATCTGTGATCATTAAAATTTTGTATTAACATGAAGATATCATCCAAATAAATTTAAGGACTACCCGCAGTTACTTAACAATGCTTACTTGAACTTTTAGTCTAATTTGTTTGAATTGTGTGAAGAAACATTCTGAGAAGTGGAAAGTAATTAATAATTCGAAAAAAAAAACCACCAAATTGGATATCAGATGTATCAAGAACGAAGCAAACTTGAGAGGTGGAAAGGGCGAATGAAAATAAATTATGTTTTCTGTCTTCTAGGCGGTAAGGCGGCAGTGTCGCCAAAATTCCGTCTCCAAGACAACGATTACAAACGGGACGGCGACATGTACTCATGCAGCCGCTGTGATAAGCGATACGACAAGATATTCTCACTGAAATTCCACGTGAAGACGAAACATTACAAGATACCGAGGTTCTTCTGCCCGTATTGCATGAAGGAGTTCATGACTCCGGCACCGTTGACCGTCCATAAGCTAGAGGAACATGATGTCGATGACCGGTTCAAGTGCAACGCGTGCAAAGGCACGTTCAACACCAAGGTCCAGTTACGAAAACACATCAACAACTTTCACATGCTCGGCGAGAAGTATAAATGCGATTTCTGCGACTACGAATCGTTCTCCTTCGAGGGTATGTACAAACACAAGTTCAAACATAAGACCGTGAAGGACTACCACTGCAGGTTCTGCAAGAAATCGTTCCTCAGGAAGACGACATTGGATTTGCACGAACGAATCCACACCGGGGACAGGAGGAAGGTATGCAAGGTCTGCGGGCAGACGTTCGTCCAGAAGGCTAGTTTGAATTATCACATGACCAAGTATCATCCGGAGGTGAACTTTTGAAGGTTCTTCATCATGAGTTGGTGATGATGGAAATGATGAAAGTTTGTGTGCTGATGGGAAAGTAGCAGTATCACTCGAAATAACGGAAAAGCATCGCCGAAGAGGAAATAATAGAATTTTAAAATAAGTACACTTTGCAATTCAAATAAATCAAAATAGGAATGGCTGGCGTAAACTCGAACAATGCCACAGACAAAACTATTCACGATTACAGAAAAAAAAATGGGTTGTTGGTACGTTTTATGTGATGAATTTTTTTTATGTCTTGTGAGTTACTCCAAGATTACAGAGAATTTAATAAACTATGGTTTTGTATACACTTTTATTAAAATGAAGTTATATTAAATGCTTATTTCATCTCTCTCGCTCCCTCTATAGCAACCTTGTTTTTGGTATGGCATACGTATGTTTTTATTCAAATTTCCTATTTAGAATTACACACATAAAATATGTTGTACTATAGTCGATGCATTTTAAACTGAGTCGTCGGGTAATAAATGTGACTTGGAGTAGGAATGTGCACGCAATGCAAGCAGTTATCGATACCTAGCTGCCTGCGCACGCGCGCTCGTTGCGTCATCGTGACCTTCATTAGCACTATGACTCCTGATTGGTCGTTACGAGTAAGGTTGTTGTTTTTCTATAAATATAAGATTTACAAACTTATATTTTCAGATTTAGCATATTGATCGTACCTATTCCGTTATCGATATGCACCTCTACAATTCTTACGCACATCACTACACCTCTCCATAAGACCTGTGAGTGCGAACGAGACAGACGGATAAATATGATTTATGACCCGAAGCCTCAGTTCATAATGCGTCGACTATAGTATTTGTTGTTCTAAATGTGAGATAGAGAACAAAATACAACATATCCTGTTGCCAATTGTCAACAATTCGTGCAGTCTGTTGGATTCCGTTAAAGCGAAAGGTCATCTTAGTGTTTTGAATGAGATATTTTAAATTGCCAATAATTTCTTCGATACGTGTCAACACCGTAAAAGTCTCTGTAAAAGTATTTCGTTTTTTATTACAAGTTATAGTGTACGAATTCAAATGGAACGTTCTAGATTCGGGTGATATTAAAATAGGTTTTTTTTTACATTGTACTGGGCCTCTTTTTTTTTTAACATGGGGAAAATCCGTGACGGATACCCACCCCGTCGGGCAGCGGGCGGTGGGTTACATTGTACTGGGCCTAGCTTGACCTCAGTCACACCTGATATAAAGTGAGGACGAGGTCTAGGATGTAGCGCGTCCGCTCAATAAAACCGGATTCACTCTTCTTTTGAAGACCGTAATATTATATGTTTCGGGAAAAACAGACGCAGGTAGCGCGTTCCATTCCTTCGCGGCTCGCATAATGAATGAAGATGCAAAGCGCTTCGTGCTGATGTATGGTAAAAAAAAAATCGACTACGAATGCATATAACCCTGTACGGCGTCTCGTAGCCCTGAGATGAAATGGAGACGGTGGAACGAGCTGGTGCAGATCTTATCCACATTCCCCAATAAATAATATTAACAACCGATTCACCGTCCAATTAGAGATACCAGCCGCTCACCGAAAACGACGCAGGCACATCTGCAATATTTTCAAACCGATAATAAGCAAGAAAAGACGTAAGATCGGGGAAAAAACGACATCTTATCGTTATGGAGAACATCATCATATTGTATTACTGTACCCAAAATAAGTTAGAAAGGAAATACCAGTTAAATAGTGCACGCAATAACGGTGTATTGGTTAAAATATAGGCAAATGTCTCTTAGTTAACAGTAAATGTTGTTTTTTTTTTTTTTTGTTAACTCTGTCAGCATTCAAACTGCAATTGTGTTTCTTATAACCAAAATACTACATCAATTAAATTTTTGTAGGGAACACACGAATATATTTTCTTTGTCCCTTTAATTTTTGTGCACGTACGAGCTCTAGTACCGTTGGCTATTCATTATTTAGAACAGGGCTGTCCACACTACATGGGACCCAGGGCCAACAAAAATGACTCAATACATTGGGGGGCCGCAAAATATTTATAAAAATAAAATACAAGTAACTTGAGAGTAACCGTGCGTAATGAAAACTTTCGTCGCGTTGAATGACAAGTGACAAAGCCCAATAAATGAACAACGCGCGGTGTCGGGTGTACCTATTATACGTTCGGGGAATTCCCCGAGTTCTCGAGTGAATAGTGTTGTGTGCGGCATAATCGAATACATATCCAAAACATTTGAATTTCGTCGCAAGAAAAATAATTTACTCATTTAATGTATTTAAGCAAAGAAGATAAAAAGATTCTGCGGGCCGCAATAATACATGCCGCGGGCCGTGGTTTGGTCAGCCCTGATTTAGAATATTGACTGATATTTAGTGACCACTTTTCAACTACAGAAGTACATACAGTTCTTAAGAAATGATTAAGTTTAATGACTAGAATCAACTGAAATACTTACTGCGTTCAAATTTACCTTTAAGTCCGACAAACACAACGTCGGGCACAGAATGATAATGGCATATGAACAATTAGACCAAACATCTTTCATTCATTATCGTATAGCAAATTATAAACATAAAATATTTCATTTTCTCTTATTATCTATGTCATATAATACAAATGCCGTCAAATAAATCAGAAAAAGTACAGACCATGGGTTTTTCATCCTTGACATTTTACAAAACTTGAATTCGATAATAGCCATATTGAGATTTTAACGGGATCTTAAAATCTCATGTAGTGGATGTTGTATTTATTCATAATCTTGTGTTATTTGGTTCTATATTTAGTAATAATATTGGTGGCGGTTTACGCAATGGACTTTGGTTATTGTACACAAGTAACGTGGATAGGAAATAGTACCACGGAGCATAGATGGATTCTGACTTGCCACAAAAACTCCCTGGAAAGTTCTAGAAAGACGGCAACAATCTCGTTAGTTCATTGAAAGGATCGCAAGAAACTTGTAATATCAATATCTATTCGACAACGACAGTTATAATGTACGAGAAGATTGGTTGCCAAAAATAAAATAGCCATATTTTCCTTGCCGATGACAGTTTTGATATTCAAGGCTGCGCATGTGTAGGATCTAATCGCAGTTTTATACTATCATGGGCACCGGCAGCAGGGTGCTAAGAGGTGCACTTGTAGCCCTCTGCCAAAAAAAAGAATACATTTTTATAAATGAAATTACTGCATGAATAACCACTGAAGGCGTTTAAGTTGCTGTCCTTATTTCTTCATCAGCTTGTCAGTGAATTCACTATCCTCCGTTAGTCTTTTCCTGTGAACAATGTGCATTACAGGCCGCTTAGCCTCGCGTCTTCCATCGTTGATCGTTGAACGATACCATATCTCTCTACATACTTGTAATATTTGCTTTTGAAAACGTAAATTGTAATCCAACCATAATATTCAATTGTTTGAGGGTCAGATAATTTTACTACTATATTGTTATCAGCGCTATTAAGACGCCATAATGAGATTCGTATCTGTTAAGATATGGTAATATTATATTTTAAATTATTGTTGTTAGATAAGTGGCAACACTGCCTCCCTATTTGGAAAAGTGTCAAGATTTGCATATGTTGTTATTGTACTCTAAGCAATAAATAGTTTTCTCTACACAATCCCTTTTATTACCCAATGCGCCAACAGTATCACCTAAAAGTTTTAGCCCATCCCTGCTCTTGCCAATATGTACTCGTGTGTTAAAGCTGCAAATATCGTGTGCAGAAGTATTTGAATGTTGCATACATGATGTTTGTTAAATAAACGCAGTTTGTGGGATGATTTGGCGAAGGATTAACATTACTTTAATGTTAAGTTTGTTTTATCCTAACTCTGCTGTAACAGAAAAGTTCGCTGCAATAATCAAAAAAAGGATCGCAACTAATGCAACTCTTTTTTTAGGCGAACCGCGCCGGATAAAGGACGATTATTACACGCTCGAAATGATCGAAGGATCGAAAAACTTCACATGTAACACTTGCAAACGCGTTTACAAGAGCTTGCCGTGCATAAAACAGCACTACCAACACGTTCATCTAAAAATGAGGCCAAAGTTACGCGGTTGCTACTTATGCGACATCAAAGTGCCGGCGTACTTGAGAGCCGCCCATCTGGAGGAGGCTCACGGCATACCGGCGCCGACGTGCGGCGCTTGCGGAAAGAAGTTCGGCTATCCGAACCAGGTTTTACGGCACCAGAAACATTTCCACATGGGCGAGAAACGGTTCAGATGTCGCCACTGCGATATGATGTTCTCGTCCCGAGCGAATCTAACGCAGCACGAAATCAAGCACTCGGAAGATAGAGGCCACAAGTGTGAATATTGCGGGAAGGCGTTCAAATGGAGGAAGAATTTGAAGACTCATATAATGATGCATTTAGACGATAGGAGACACATCTGTTCAGTGTGTAATGAGGGTTTTGTTCAGCAAACTAGTTTGAAATATCATATCACAAAGAGGCATCCAGAGATGGTGTAAATAGTAGGATGTTCTCTCTCCATATTTCTCATGAAACTTAGAGACACTCGACTCAACTCGTTTAGGTTTAGAAAACAATACAAAATCTTAGATCAGAAGCAGTCTTACTAAAACCGGCATGTGTGAATTCTCACTCGTATTATCTAAGAAGATAGGATATAATTAATTCCTTAGTGAAGTGAATGTTACCGTAACCTTGAGGTACTGCTTAAACTGAAAGTGTGTTGAGACGTAGAAGATCATAGAAAGTTATGAGAATCAGCAGTGAACTGCCTAAAAACATTCCTAGTTAACATTGAGTGGCAACGTTGTAAATAAGAAGCGAGTGGATATTAAATACCAGAATACTTATATGTATCACGAGTCAGCATTTTCATTTCCATAAGAACCTATAGAAGGTTCCTGTCAAGAGATTAGACCAAGTCACAAACGACAGACGGACGTGGATCAGATTTCTAAATTCTGTATTAGTAAAATTTATATTTCAATAAAAGTGTTTTATTTTACCGATCCCGTATATTTCTCTACTACGATATTGATGAAGGAATGGGAAGATATTTGTAAATTCGTGTAAAGTCAGCGTGCGTTAAAGATATCTTGTATTTTAGGTGGAACAAGCGTCGATGACTACCTGACCATTGGCACAGACCCCCAAAAACAGCACTCTTGCAAAGCTTGCGAGGTCTCTTATTCCCGTGTATCAGACCTACGCTATCACGTCACAAGAGCGCATCTAAAGCAGAAGTTTATCAAATGCGACAAATGCTCTGAAACATTTATGTATCACGGCCAAAGGAAAGTTCACATGTATCGATCACATGCTATGGAGACACCCGAGAAGTTTCACTGTGAATACTGCTCGAGGCAGTTCCGGAGGAAGAATACCTTAGCCGAGCACATGCTCGACGTGCACGTCGAGAGGAAATGTAAATTCTGCGAGTCGAGATTCGTCAGGAAGAAATATCTGTTCCATCTGAATGAGAAACATGGGGTACCGATGCCCACTTGCGGGATTTGCGGTTTGAGAACCCTTATGGAGAGCTCCCTGATACGGCACCAGAGGAACGTGCATTTGCGAGAGAGGACAAAGGCTTGCAGGATATGCACGAAGACTTTCCACACGGAATCGAACTTGAAAGACCACATGATAACTCACTTTAAAGAGAGAGTGTTCAGATGTAACGTGTGTGGGAAGGATTTCGCGAGGAAGGAATGTTATAGGACTCATTATAGGATCCATACTGGGGAAAAACCGTTTGTTTGTCGGTTCTGTGGCATCGCTTATGTACAGAGAGCTAGCTTGAGATTCCATGTGAGGAGTCGTCACGGGAACGAGAAAAGTTGAAATCCTTTTTTACAGATAACAAAATATTTACTTTTCAATGTACAAATACGAGGGTAAATTTGAAACAGGATTGATGACGTCATAAGAGGTTGGCGTTTTCTGGAACTAATCCTAGAGGAATTGGATCACGAATATAGCTACCTAAAGCATCCCTACAGGACCTTGGTGATTAATTGAGAGTGGTATAGCTAGCTAAGCGGGTTTTAAAAAGAATTTCCTACTATCATGCTACGGTTACGTCGATCGGCGCAGGGGCCGAGGTTAACCACTAAAGCAAAATAGTACTTATTGTTACAGAACAGTTACACAAATAATAAATCGAGCCCTTTAGACGCTGAATGCTAATGATGATAAAAGAATTTAAAGTTTATAATCAACTAAATATTATACAATTTTTAATTAAATGAAAAAAATATTTTATTACCATTTTTTTTTAATCTTATTATCACTTGAACAGAAGTACCAGGAAGAACACGTGACTTTATAGTTTTCGATATATATATATAAGAATGGTATGACATACATACACTATGGCGTTTCATCATCATCAGCCTGTAAGATACCCACTGCAGGGTCATAGGCATCTTCCCAAAGGAAGATATAGGGCATAATCACCACGCCAGCCTACAACGTATTGGCGATTTTAGACACTGAGAAATCCACAGTTTTATATTTTTCCCACATACGGTGGTACTACAATTACGTTTCTCAGGTTCAGATTTCCTCACGATGTTTTCCTTCATTGTCAGCCGATAGTGTTACCAATGTAAGGGGTTCGAACCTGCGGACATCGGATTGATTCCTCCAGTCAAACTACTGGAGCACCACGACTATAGCGTATAAATTCTATATAAAAAAAGAGTTGTTTACAATGGTATGACGTCAATTCAATGTCAATGTCTAAACATTTCTAATGCTTCATCTGTATGTAAATTAATAATCAATTTTAAATTAAAAATGTAAATGTAAGAAGAACAATCATTTTTAACAACTAATAGATCATTTATTAGCCGACTCGCTTTTGATTATTTCTAGATAATTTATTAACAGAACATTTAGAAGTAATTAATTAAGTCCCACCACTTTTTAAAACATCCGACAAACACATAGAATGAAAAATTTATTTATACAGATGAAAAGGGTTCTCACATGATTCAATTTGAAACACATCGAAGACAAACTGAAGGCTCTGTACTTTTAAAAATAAAAATAGTGTAATACAAAAATAATGACGAAACACTCTCTCAACCTATAAGTAATACTTGATGTATGGTGGTCGCGCACACGGATCCGACTGCTGTATACAATATTTAAGCTAGAAGTTCATGTAAAATGATGGAAAGAATTATTTTCTCGTTCAATATTTTCAGTCGATTCCTTTTAAATAACCTCTGTTGTTATAACAAATTCTTTATAGCAACATGTTACCGCGGAAACCGTATCTGGTCAATTATCTGGCCAACAAGAGAGTTCGCCAAAAATTTATAATATAAAAAAATATTTAATAATTGTATGATTTTTTATTTAATATTCAGAGTTTATTAAAATACATATTAGGAGAAATTATGATCCGCGTAAATAATGTAGTGTATTTGTTTCGTTCAATCCTTTTATCCACCGCTTCAATCTTTCGGCCAACTTCTTCCAAGGATCATATGTAATAACCGTATATCAGAAATACCAAAAATATGCTAATTTAAGTATTATGGCTTGCAATGATCTGCGAAAAAACAATTCGTAGGAGTATCAATTGATAATTTGAGGTTAGATTCGGTTAAAAAACATTGATGTGACCGAAAGATTGAAGCGGTTGGTACAAGGATTCGATGAAACAAATATATATATTAGATTATTGACGGGGTGTTACTCATATCATTTTCTTATAATATACACTGTAATATATATGAAATAAAAACAGTATTGTGGAGAAGTATTTTCATTAAAAAAATAGAACAACAAGCCAACGTCACGTGGTGTTCTTAGGAGGTTACTAGTCCAAGTACCGACCTCGCCCGAAGTTCGGACGCGAACCGGTGTTTTCAACGCTACCCGACGCAGTGCTTACCCCTACCTCTTTTCGTCAAATAAAAAGGTTGCCGAACAGAATATTACAGTCCTTCTTTAAGAAGTTACACGTAAAAAAGAAACAATTAAAATCGTCAAATAATATTGTAAATTTTCCGGGAATTGTCTTTTCGGTGAATTGACATCAACCTCGTGGAGATTTTACGCCATTTAATGGTATATTCTTGTGAACCTATTTTGGATCTAAATAACAAGTAGGTAACTCCTTTGTCGTGCGGAAGGAAATTTCTCAATATTGGCTTTTAATTCCTAAGCATTTTTTTTTCCATTACAGACACTGTCCATGATTACCACGAACGCTACAAGATAGTCGAAAATGGTGGAAACAAAGGATACGTGTGTCGTTATTGCGGATTAGAATGTACAGACGCGGAAGATATGGCGTCACACATCCGTGACGAACATAATTCTAGGTGCAAAGAACTCCTTGCAAATAATGATAACATCGTCAAGGTACACAACTACATTGAAGCCGGTCCCAGATTCAACGTACGACTAGACAAAATGCTCAGCTACATCTGCCATATTTGCTCTAAGGAGTACCCGAATGAGAACTCGTTGAAACTCCACAAAAAAAATTATCACATTTTAAAGAAATGCCCGGATTGTGATTTGAAATTCACGCGGAGGAACTTGCGCATGCATCAGCACGAAGCCCACGGTGTACAGATACCGACGTGCGGTGTCTGCGGTTACAAGAACTGGGTTACGGCTAAGGTTATCGTACACCAGAGGAAAGTCCACATGAACGAAAAGAACGTGTCCTGCGACCAGTGCGACATGAAGTTCTTCGATCGCATCAGCCTTGGAAGGCATAAGGTTGCGCACGGAACTGATAGGAAATTCGAATGTTCGTATTGTCATAAGAAGTATCCAAGGTTGAACACTTTGAGGCTACACGAGAAAATACACACTAAAGTTAAGGACAAGATCTGTTCCATATGTGGACAAGGATTCGTACAAAAAGCTAGTCTAAATTACCATATGAAGAAGCACCATCCAGAATCGTGTTGAATGTTAATGCTAGTTGAGATTCGAATTGGAACAGACATTATGTCTTAATCTTAATATCGAGGGCACTAATTTAAGTTTTCCCCACAAAATACTTAAAGGTATTTGAGTTATATATAATACATTATATCTGATACCCGCGACTTTGTATGCGTTGTTTATGTATATATGTACAATATATTTTATGTACAGAGGAAAAACAAGGAAAAAGATTTATTAACTCAGATTATTAAAAGATTTTTTTTACTTTCTGTATAAAATTTCTTTGTAAACAATGTTATACGTTTATATCCTCTCTTCTGCGCATGCGCACCACTACCGCTTACCCTACTTCAGCACGGCAAGAAAACACATAGCTGTACCGTGCAGTGTTTATAAGAATCATAGTTTTTTTTTTTACTTTCATAAGTTTATGTGAAATGAAAATATCGTGATTTCTTTACAGATAAGAACCAAGTATCTCAGAAATAAAACTAACTTAATAGAATCATATCCAGAAGTTTTTTTGCGTAACGCGTTTCACTACTACAGACCTCAATCATTTGACTAACATATAAGATAGGAAAGACCAATAATTTTATAATTAGATAAAAGTTTAATTGTATCCATAGATGTTATGATGAATATTTTACCGTTATCTTTGGCAATATTAATGGAAAAAATGTGCGCTATTATATACTATCTCCCAACTTTATCGACTTTGATTTTATATGACTAACAGTTGCGAATAATTCATATAATCCGATGCCCATCGGTTTCTTTAAGAATTGGCATATAACGTAAGTACTTAGTAACATTCGTAGACCAAAGTTTGGTAAATTAACATAAGATGAAATGAAATGACATTAATTCAAATAGATTATTGTTTAACAGATTGCTTGCTATATAACGATATTATTTTTAATAAACCGAGTTTTGAAAACAAAAAGCATGTAATCTAATTAGGCCGCGCTCTGTTCCTCCCGATGAGCTGATATTCCGTTAGGTAAGAACATTTTTTTTTGCTCAGGCTTCCCTTTTTTAGATTTCTACCCTTCGACACAGATGACTACACTCTTTCATATGATTTGAAGTGACGATGGCTCCGTTGATAGTGTACTCGACTCTGTGTCGATCGATCGTAAGGTCGAATCCTTGGGACTGGGTCAGAGTTTTCCGTGAAGAAAAATATCGCAAAGAAACTAAAGCATGATGGTAAGGTGTTTTCTAAGTCCACCTGGCTCCCTACCACCCTCAAGTTGAAAATCTGTTGCCAAACACCTGTTCGTGTGTTCCGACAGCTCTACTTGAGAGCTAGTCCCTCTCGTAGGTTTAGCGTGTTTACGATCTTGGACCACATCGTCATTTAAAATCAAATGATATTGTGGTCAAACGCTAAAGCCTGTAAAAGATTAAAAAGGACTCATTTAGGGGCCTTTAAATTCTGTCTTAAACAGTATCGTTTAGGAAAAGAACTTAATATGACAGTGTTACTTCTGCACTGAAATTTTGTCACTTATCTGGATTGAGGGTTAATTTTGAAAATATCAAATTTTACTTTTAACATTTTAATATTGACTTTTTCTTGTAGAGAATCAACAGATCACCATTCTGGTTACCGTGATGTACTCTGATATGATTCCGAAGACTGCACTTCTGAATGAATGCTTGTCCGCATTCTGCGCAGGACCATCTCTTGTCGTTCCTATGTATCTTCATATGTTCCTCGAGGGTCCTCGATCTTCCATACCTCTTATGACAGACGTCGCACTCGAAATTCCTCTCACCGGAATGTACAACCGCGTGACATTTCAAAGCGGACCGAGACTTGAACATCATTGGGCAAATATCACAGGGGAATTTGCTCCCACTAACTATATTCAAATGTTCGGTCTTTATGTGAACATTCAAACTACAAGGCGTCGTGAACCTCTTCCCACAGACCTCACAGTTCAAATTAAGCTTTCTTCCGTGAACGGTCTCCATATGCCTCAATCGTTCTTTGAAGGATTTATAAGTCTCGTCGCATATCGAACATTTGTAGACGACTTTCTTATGGTTGTAACGTATATGACTCCTTAGGATTATGTTCGAAGGGCAGACTTTCCCACATTGATCGCATTCGATGCTCGATTTGTCAGAGTGCCTCAGCTTGTGCGCCCTAAGTCTCTCCGGCAGAAAGAAGCACTTCCCGCACTCCTCGCATACATAATTCGCGCTGTGCTCGTTCATATGTTTCGATAGCGTTTTGAAGAAGAGGAATTCTTTCTCGCAAATGCTGCAACGGTATCTCCCGTCACTGAGATTATAAGGTAAGATGCAGTCTTTCGGTTTCAACCTATTCTCGTAGTTAAAAACGATATCGTGTACACCGGTTAAGTGTTGTATCAAATCTTCCACCTTTCCTAATCTCACCGAACACAATTTACAAATGATAACACTACAATCAGCTTTAATGACGTCCGGTCTCAAAATACACTTAATTATCCCTTTAGAATTAATATTGCCATGTATCTCCGCCATATGTGATTTTAAGTCATCGAATACGACATGCTGTTTACTACAATAGAAACAGTTGAAGTAACCCTTGTTCGATCTGAACGGTATGAGGGTGGAATGTTCTAGAATGAGGCATATATTTTGTCTAGTCTTCATGTAGTTTCTTTTTCTTTTATTGTTCTTTTTATACTATCGCCTGCAGAAAAGAGATCAAACTATGTTTCAATTTATCACATTTTAATAAACTTTATTACTTCATTGCGGGTATGGAATTGAATAAAACTCACCAAATTGGGTAGTGTTAGGTCGAGTCTTAATCAGACGATCGCGTAATAAGCTGCAATAATAAATATGTATTTGTTAAGCTGCATTGTGTCTGCTCATTTGATCAAGCAAATATCTGTAACTAGCAGGCTGTTTCAAAATATTATATTTGCATTCTATAGTTGTTTATTAAAGAAGGTTATAGGCTGTTGAATGTCATACTATGGCTCTTAGGAGTCGAGCACAATTACCATATTAAGTGTAGGTCAGAGAGTATCCTTAAACGAGAATATAGTATTATTACCAAAAGAGAGTGCAGCCACGGTGAGGAGTATCAGAAGCCGAAGTTAAATAATAAAACGAGAGTGGATTGGCGGGAGACAAATAGTTGCAATCACAATTAGTTACAGCCAAGATCTAAGCACAATCATGTTGTTGATATCATAAGTGGGACTGGCTCTTGGATACATTTAATTTGAACACCCGATATTCCGCAATGTATTTCCTACATGAGCTAGCCGCTCGATGCAATTCCACACTATCACTATAAATACAAGAGTAACTCTCGTCTGTCTGTTATGTTTTCATGTTTCAAGCCGCCGAAATAATTTTAATGGATTTTCGTATAGAGTTAGATTGGACCTTATTTTTTTATATGCTTTTATTTAGCTTACAACGGTTGTTTGTTTATGTCAAATCTTGCAAATGAAATTAGCACCAGTTCCTATAGACCTGTGACTCTGTAATTTTGCATGTTTGTTCAGTCCTGATATGGCAATACACGAAAATGAAATAAAAACAAAATGGCGAATTTCAAAATGGCAGTCATATACATACTGAAAAACAAATTCGATAAATTCTTTGAACGCATTTTTATAAAAGTTTGCTTATAAAAAATATGTTTTAAATATTAATTTACTTATAATTGATTTTGATAGTGGTCGCTAACAAGACGGGCATTACCGGTTTCCGGACCAATACAACCCACAGACCTTCAAGAAACGAACCTACTCCTTCCTCAAAGGCCGGCGACGCATCTGTGATACCTCTCGTGTCGCAGGTGTCCATGGGCGCCGCTGATTACTTACCATCAGGTAACCCGTCTGTTCGTTTGCCTCCAATGTCATAAAAAAAAAAAACATACCGTACTATACTTTCTTGACTGTATTTCTCTTTGCCTAAAACTTACGATTAATTGAAGGAGACGATCCCAATTCCCTATTTTTGATACATTATGAACTAATACATAGAAGGCATCAACTCACAAAGTTTGACGTCATCATCGTCGTAAACTTCCTCCATTTCCACTGTTGTGACGTCGATGGATGTGCTATTCTCGTCTAAAACTAAAACATCAAGAAGTAGGAATGAACTATGTTAAAATAATATTTGAATCTATGATGAAACATCGACAAAAAATCGATTTTTTTATTAATTGATGACGTATTACGCTCGCGTCCAGACTCTAGATGTCTCTACATGTTATATCGATATTTTGGTTTTGAACTTGTGCAGCCCATTATACGATTGATTAATCCTTAAACAGTATAAAAATGTATATGATTATTATTCAGAGTGCCAACAGGTGTAAAAACCAGACTAATGTTAATAATTTAAATTTACAAATTATAAGATTTAAATCATTCAGACCATAATCGATTTAAAATTATAAAAAATAACACAGTTATTCCGTTCTATTGAGTTTTTATTATTATCAAAATAGTGCAAGCAAGACGCTTTTGAGATTGCAAAAACGAACCTAGTGCATATAGATCATGAGTCATAAAAAAGATCAGAAGATAATTGAAATTACCTTGATTTTCCAAATAATTATCAAATGTCTCTTTGGCGAGTCTATCTCCTTTCACAGAAGAGAATTTAATCGATTCCGGTGTAACTCTTTCCTTTACTGGAATACAAAATAAATTGGGGTTAATTTATTTTACACTAGCTTTCGTTAGGAGGAGAAATATTTTTAAAATTGCTTAAATGTATTCTGAGTTAATACATAACAATAACAATCAAAATAATATTTTTTAATATTAGTTTAGATGGGCAAACAAATTTCTGATCATGAAAATGCTTTAACCCTCAAAGCTTGGAATTTAGATGCTAGTCAAAGGGAGTTAATAATGAAAATAACATCAGTAGGACATGACATTTTTGTCCTCCCGTATCACTACCAACATACACATAGTAAAATCCCGTCGCAGGAGATTTATTACAAAGTGTGCGCCGATTCGACGTTCGTTTGAATTCTTGTAAATGGGCCAGAGCTTTATGTCAAATAACCATTGCATGGTGATGGGCAGTTTGCTACGCTCGATTGCCTACCTACCACCCTCATGTTGAAAATCAGTCGCCAAGCACCTACAAGTGTGTTCCAGTCAGCAGTAGTACAGCTAGCATTTTAGACCACATCATCATTTAACATCAGGTGATATTGTATGCTCTATAAACTATTAAAAATAGAAATTACAGTGTTAATTATCAATTTTGTTAAATCAATGTTTTGGCTGATTATCAATTTCTTTGTGGTCACTTTTATTCTTAGGTAGTACTGTACATACTATCATACACAGTGCAGTCACTGATGCGTTGATAATATAAAAAAAACGATTGCTTGGTGTTGAGACTAGTTACAGACCGCACCATTGATATAACAATTGAATAATGAGTACTACCTATATGATACATGATCTGTTATCCCTATAAACTTTCGAGTAAAGTAAGTAGACCTTACTTGTAATTTGTTTGACCATCTCCGCATAACACTTAACCACTTGCCGTCTAAAGTACATAGCGCTTCTCAGCATGGTGATGCATAGCTCGCATATATATATCCTGTTATTCTGTTCTCGTGTCATCTAGAAAATCATTAGTGACTATGTGAAAATATTAATTATTGAAATCTTTTTTACCAATGTTTAACAAAAAATATTATTAGGCTTAGGGTAAAAAAACACTGGCACGAGATGTGATAAGAGGAGTCATATTATAACTGAATAATGGATATTACAGTACAAAACGTACAGCCAAACCGAAGCACTGTTGTAGCATATCACCGTAAACCTCGGAGCATCCCATCCACGTATACTCTCCCCACATACTTTTCCGACAAACCGTTTCGAGGCAACAAGAACAAATTCCATCATATCCTGCTCGATTAGTGAATGGTTCTTTGCTGTAATAAAAAATATAATACGCTAATAGATAAAAAATATTGGCCGAGTCGCATCACGGAGAGATTTCAATTGTTTTTTGTAAATATTAAAGTTTTTATCTTTTCGCAACTACGTTGAAAATTAATTCCATACATATTTCTATCTCGGTGTACATTATGCTCTGTTTTTGTAACATCCATCATTTCATTCTTCTTAAATTATGACACCGTGTGTATCATTTATTTTTCACACTAATCGTACATAATCTAACAGCTGATACATGTAAACAATGAAAGTGTCACCACAGACTATATGTCGAGAAGCATCATCGCCACAGAGCACACATTTAATATGGCGTAATACCAGAGACTAATAAGCAAAAATGTTGTTTTGCTACTCCTTAGTTACATCGTAGTTTTTAGGAGAACCTTTTTCGTATAGTAGTTTTTATTTTATACCAGTCTTTTCCTACGGACATGGCTCGTATTAATGTACATTTGAGGTATCCCACTAGAACAGTTTTTTTTCTGTGCCTATGAATATGTGTATGCAAAATTAAGTATGATCGGTTAAGTAGTTAACACGTAAAAGTGTAACAAACGAACAAAACTCACTTTTCTATTTTTAGTATTAGGATGGATAACCTTGGGTTGCTTTACACTATATTTTGTAATATCGGTGTCATCTTATGTAATATAGACCTTTTGTTGTACACAAGTGAAGTGGATGGGAAATATAACTACAGAGTATAAATTCTGTAATGTCATAAAAACTGCCTAGCAAATTCAAACAAGAGTTCACCATATTGTTGGATCTCTAATTATATGCTAAATCTATAAAAAACATATTAGTACGCACTTTCGTCTTTTTCGATGAAATGATGTGCTAAATTTTGTGTATATACAAAATAATTTCATATCCATATTATCCTTCTACGGACAGTGTTGCACCCTAATACATAATTTATATGATATGAATTCTTTTTTTCCAGGATAGACTAGATTTAACTTGTAGTACGTATAAGGCGACGTTCAATTCTTATGTACGTACCGAATAGAGACGAGTGTTTAGGTTTTTCATTTTTTTCTTATTTTTGATAGCATCGAGAATGGGAGCGTCAAAGCGATGATTACGTCAGCAATATTCACGCAATATAGTTCTCATCAATCTTTTTGGCTGCTTTGAATTATTATAGGAATTAAAAATTGGTATTTATTTATCCTCCAGTTGTCGCGAAGTTATATACGTATAACATAATGTTTGTTTATATCTAAATTTGTGTTTCGCGCATCTATGTTCAAAGTGGTCAAAAACATTGCTAGTACTGTATCCTTTATTTATTTTATTTTTGGCAAACAATCTTCTAGATCAGGGCTGTCCAAACCACGGCCGCGAGCCGCATGCGGCCCGCGGCATGAATTATTGCGGCCCGCAGAATCTTTTTTATCTTCTTTGTTTAAATACATTAAATGAGTAAATTATTTTTTTGCCACGAAATTCAAATGTTTTGGATATGTGTTCGATTATGCCGCACACAACACTATTCACTCGAGAACTCGGGGAATTCCCCGAACGTATAATAGGTACACCCGACACCGCGCGTTGTTCATTTATTGGGCTTTGTCACTTGTCATTCAACGCGACGAAAGTTTTGATTACGCACGGTTACTCTCAAGTTACTTGTATTTTATTTTTATAAATATTTTGCGGCCCCCCAATGTGTTGAGTCATTTTTGTTGGCCCTGGGTCCCATGTAGTTTGGACAGCCCTGTTCTAGATGATTACTGCCGTTGTCATGTACGTAATAAATACTATAAGCATCTTGTCATTATTTTAATTTTGTAACAATATGGTGGCTCCCTTGTTAGAACTTTTCAGGAAGTGTTTGGAGAATTCATGCTCCGTAGTATTCTTTTCTATCCGCTTCACTTATGTACAATAAACGAACTAAATTACGTAAAATGTCACGAATATTACAAGGTATAGAGTCCAATAACACATTATGTTTAGAAAATAAAAGCCACTCCCACCAAAAACTTCAAGAAGACTGTAGGTTTTTTTTATTTCGCAAGAAACCAGCTCGAAATTTTGTAAAAATTATGCCAGTATTTTCGTAAACATAGGTAGAGGCTTTTGCTAAAAGGCGACGAGAAAATGACTAACAATTTCGCTTACATAAACATATTACATTCGTTATATATGTGACGTCTACAAAGTTTGTACACAGATTTCGACGTTATCAGAACAGATTATAATCTATTTATTAATGACAACGATAACTAATTACCTACAATATTGTAATAAATAAAACTGCATTTTGAGGTTATTTAGTAATTGTATAATACACAATTTTTAAAGCTACTCATTTAATAACTTAAACAATATCTGAAATTAATCACTCTCAGTTTGACAACGTTTTATTCGAATTTTTGACGGTGATATTTTTTGTTGATTATTGTTACAGCAATTAATAATGTAATGAATTATACCTACACAATAAATAATAAATACTTGAAGGCATCTCTACTGTGCTTTTTTTTCGAACTGAATTCTATTTTTTTTTCTTTACAGTATTATAATAAAATGGCGACTGAATGTCAATCTGTCGATATTTTCGAATACCTATCTCCCAACTGTCTTATGTCTCATTCACACATTTTTCTATATGGATCTTTTTAAACCCAAATCTTACATTTTTCCTCGTACGTCTCACTCTGCATCCTGATACTTTATATTAAGCAGGCCTTAATACCCTCCTTTCACCTATATATACTCTCATGAGACTTGTTTATACTAAGCAGGCCCTAGAACCCTCCTTTCACTCTCATGCGCTCTCATGTGTTCCCTTAGGGTATAACTCCTCGCATAAGATTTACAACACACGCTGCAAGTATAAGCTTTAATGCCCGTATGCTTCAACATATGTTTCTTCAGACCGTGATTAGTTATAAAGGCCATTCCGCAATCCGTACACTTTTTGTTCTTATGCCCATGGGTTTGCCTTATATGTGTAGCCAGATAATGTTTTATATTATACTCTCTGGAACAAATCGGGCATTTGAACTTGTGCGTGATGCCATGATCTTCTGACATATGTTTTATACGGTGATTGTAATGCTTCATCGGTTTAAAACATATCTGGCATTTGATGATACGCTTCGAGTGAACACTCTCCATATGGTTCGCTTTGGACGTTTTAGTTTTTAGCACTTTCCCACACTCCGTGCACGGATATTGGCCGTTTTCATGGGTCCGTTTGTGCACTTTCAATCGTTTCGTGTTCATAAACGATTTGCCGCAAACGTCGCATATACAGTTCGCGTAATGCTCGTTCAGGTGGGTCGTCAATGTGCGGAAAACGTGATACTGTTTACCGCACAAATGGCACGTGTACGGGCTGGCGTCCACTTTGTAATCCGCAATGCACTCGTTGTATATAATCTTTTCGTGCACTTCGACAAAATGGCGGCGCATCGACTCGATATCTGTCAGTGTCAAATCGCAATGGCGGCATTCCAAATTCGAAATCTCGATTTGTAACGAGCGTGGATAACGTTTTATCTTTTTCAATTCTCCTTCGATGTCAGCGTGAGTTTCTGAAGTATGCCGTCTCAGTTGATTTATTTCCATAAAGTCTTGAGTGCAGAAGAAACATTGGAACCAGCTCTTGTGGTGTCTGAACGGGCACGCTGTTGTATCTCTGAGTACGGTATCGCACGTCAGCATTACGCGTTTACGTTCTGACACTTGTTTGAGGTTATTTCGTAATGGATGAGGCAGCCTTCCTAAAGAGTAAATTTCAACACTTTTATAATAATAATTACGTGTGCATTACTTATTTAATAGATGTATTTTTATCTGATGATTGGAAATAAATATTACATTATCTACTACGAAATGTCAAAATTAACGAGATTTTATAAAAAGACCATAATATAAGAGCCACAAAGCTGACCCAAAAACCTGTTCCCAAGAGGAAGGTACTAGCATAATCATCATGCCATGCCACCCTACGGCGTACTGGCGATTACAAACTTCCGAGAAATACACAGTCATATATTTTCTAACATACGGTGGTACTACAGGAACATTTCTCAGAATCAAGTTTATTCACGATAGTTTGCTTTACATCTGGCAATAGTGTTACTAATGTAAATGAGTTAATGTATTTGTATTCCAAAAAATAATATTGCTATTCATAGAGGTTCGAACTTGCGTACCTCGAACCGATATGCCATCCATTATCCCCCTGGACCACAACAAATTGCAAAGAATAAATAACCTAAGGATTACAGATTAGAGCATATCACCAATTCTACACCTAAAACTCACCGTCAATTTCAATCTGTTTTGTTGCCTCATTTTTGCACACATCCAGTGTCTCATTCCCATCTTCTTCAAAACCAGCATTGACTGCGAGTTCACCAACTTGTTTCCTCATTATAACCGATATTGGAGTGTCTGAATCCTGTCTCATCTGCTTTTATAGTCCTCTTCTTTTTCACTTTCAAATTCGTTCGCATGACGGATCTTCTTTTCTTTACACTCATTTTTTTTATATCGAATTTTCGAGACTCACTCATTCCTTTCCTAATGTCATCTGTGAATCAAAATCTATATATTTTATATAGTCATCTTCTACACCTTTCATCTTATTTTTACACTTTATAGGTTTTATCGTTTGTATGCAATTTCACCAGATATTCAATGGCGATGTGAACTAAGATGATAAACACGGTAAACTTAAAGGAGGATTGTCTCTTAAGTGCTAATAGCTAGTCAGGCCATCATCATGCTGTGGTGTTATCACGTAATGATTCGAGCCTACTGAGCGACCATCGTTTCTAGGTATTGGGAGACAGTAATCCATTTGCCGACCGAATTGGGTACCACGATACACCAAACGTAAAGGTTACCATAGTGACAGGTTTAGGCGCGTCACGATCCAGGATCAACCATACGGGTATACACCCAGTAATAAAGGGGGATAGAAGGGTATCTGACTACTCCATATCCAGGAACCAGTAATGAAATTGGGGATGGAAGGGTGTCTATAGCCGACTACTCCACATGCAGCAACAACCGGTATATACCCAGTAGTGAAGGGGAGTAGAAAGATGTCTATAACCGACTACTCCATACGATTGCTATCATCATGCATATAATTACCATGTCTCTTAATTTGTCACGTTTCGGAATCAGCCGATAAAGGGAGGTTTACATGCCAGGTATGACAACGATCGATAACGGATAGTAAAATTGTAAATCTCTCAGTGATTGCAGTTTATTTTTAGACTGCGCTATGCTTTCCATCTGATACAATACATTAACACTGGACCGTTTATTAAAAATCTGTAAACCTATTTAAAGCCACTGCAGTTTTAAAGGGGGGGCGGCCCTTGGGGTGTTTGGAGAGGGGTGAATTTTTTATTATAAGATACACAATGATGAATAATTATATATTATTGTATATTTTCAAAACTCATTTATAGTCCTCAGACCGCTCTAAATATAAATGCGTAGAACACAATTTACCTATAAAGGCGTATTATGTTATATGCATAACATCGAGACAGTTCAACGATAAACAATTGCCAATTTTGGATTCCTATGATATACTCGTATATTTTTTTATACCTTATAGATAAACGTTTTGACCACAATCTCATCTGATATTAAATGATGATGTGGTCTAAGATGGTAAGTCACGCTTAACCTAGACGGAGACTGGCTCTCAAGTGCAGCTGCCGAAACACACCAACAGGTGCTTGGCGTCAGATTTTCAACTTGAGGGAGGTAGCTAGCCGGACGAACTTAGAAAAAGCCCTACCACCATATTTTAACTTTGGTTTGTATTGAAATCATCCATTCAAATCAGTTTATGGGCTACTCACCATAAGTTTGTAGGTCATCTGCAAAATAGTATGGGCTATTTCTATCACCTGTGGATTGCGTTTCAGTTTTAAAGTGTTCCTCAGCAATATCTAAAACATACAATCTATTTATATACATACAATGATAGCAATTATAATGATATATTCCTTTAATAAAGTCATTACAACCAAGGTCCTTTTTAATAAAATCCACTGTATGTTGTAATTTAAAGGGAATAAAGTTCTCTATAAGTCAACCGTTTATTACAACAAATCTCCTATATAAAATCGGGTGAGTGCCTTAAGCGCTCCCCTTAGTAGTCCGGTGAAACTGTAGAGGCCTTGTCAGGTACCAACAGTGAATACAGTTCGAAAAAAAAAAACAATGACAAATCTGTGCAAAGCCGCGAGCCAAGCTAGTTTTATATAAATAACTGACTGATATCCGCGACTTCATCTGCTTATTAATTGTCTTAACAATATATTAAAATAATAATAAGTAACATTGAAAAATATACTTAAAACTGAAAGCAAAAATATGCTTACGGCGACGTCAGACTTACGTCCCTTGAATTTAAAGTATACTTTCGTAGGAAATGCATTCGGTGTTAGCAACTTTGGATATAGTATCAATTTCGGGTATAGCTATTTGTTGTTATGAACTACTTGTGACAGATTATGACTGAGTCAGCAAAGGCACAAAGACTCATTCACAAAACGATTAAGCTTTCTTATCCTTTGCTTAGATTTCCAGATGGGATGCTTGCTTTGTTTGTAGGTAGGACTACTTAGCACGTGTACAAAGTTGAAGTTATGAGTCAGTTACATAGCAATTTCCAGTGTTTCGTAAGTTTATGAATATGGCACATAGACGTATATTTCCCGTTAAAGGATAAACATATAGTTCGCTAAATAAATAAATAAATGTACATGACTTTCTGCTATTTGGATATAGCAGATATAGCGACATTAAAGAGATCCCTCTAACGTCCATATGTCCATATACCTTTTTGTTTTTTTTTGTCTGTAATATAAAAATTGTTCTATATCCTTTACCACCTCTCAAACTACATCTATATATACAGCCCTCTATTAATCTTTTTGTCCACTCTAAATATAGCCGTAAGTTCAGTCTCGCACATGTCTAGAGTTTAATACAAAACAAAGTTAAAATATTATTATAGGAATCTAAAATTAGCATTTATTTATCCTTGTCTCCGTGTTATACATATGTACTTATATCTAAGTTAGTATTTTGTGCATGTATGTTTAGAACAGTAAAAAAGTTTAGAAAGGACTACATATTATTTTAAACATGTAGAATATTTACATCTAGTGTGCTCAAAGGATCGATAGGAAGGTACTTTTTGAGTCGATCTCGAGAAAAAAATATGGATACTATGAGAACTATTCACAGAATTTGTTTTAGTAAGTTAGTAACTAAAACCAAATTTAATTAATAAACAACTAAAATTTATTTAATCTACAATTAGGCCAGAATAACCCCCTCAACACTTTCTTTTATAATTATTAGCAGGAGTTATCTACACCTTCCTAGAGGACTATTTCTTTTTCCTTTTTTTCTCGAACTGACTACACTGTCGGCTTGTTAAGGCCGCTACAGTTTTACCAGACTACTAAGGCGAGCACTTAAGGCACTCTCCCGATTTTATAGGTATCTAGCACAAAGGCGCATGGCGCGCCTCGGCCTAAACTGTCGCCGAGTTTCCCGATCTAACTAAGCTAAGATATTTAGCTCATACATATATGAATTCGAGTGATACATTTATGAATTCGTAGAGGACAATCCTGTAATTTAGAGTCCATGGATGCTAGTCTAACAATATTGAAATAAGAATGCCTGGCAGTTCCAATTTAAGTACCCCAGATTTAAACAATTTCCATTTATAACTTAACAATTTATATTAAATAATAATATCAAATAAGAATATTAAACATTTTTTTAAACAACTGTACCTTTCTTACTAGAACAGTAATCAATAAACAGTCGCTCTGCACTCAGAACTTGTTTTTTAAAAGCACATGCTTCTCGGAGATGGCCCATGCACAATCCACAAACAAACCTGCTCAGTTCCCATTCCTTCAAGCAGGTGAGCTGAAATAAAACTTGACTTATTATTCTGGTATCCTATATTTAATTATTTATGATGTAATAAAAACTAAACACATTCTAGTGAATTCTCGAACTTTCCACAGGGGCCATAGAAAAAAGAAACATTTCGACAACTTTTTTTTTAACTGACTATATGCTATTGCCGAATAATAGGCATAGTGATTATAGCACTCAGGCGCTTGGCAAAAAGTTTAAGGGGGCCAATGTGGCTGAACCTGGGTTGAATGCAACAAGGTGAATTTTACTAAGCCAATCATACCTATACAAATAAGTGAGGCATGCATTTACTTTGACCAATTGAAATAATTATTTTTATAGTTTATGGGTTATTGTGATGTTTCATTTACACGAATTGTAAAGTTCTAATGTTACATACTTTTTGCATGACAGGGTAGTAGAACGACAGACAGCATGACACACAACAGAGAGTAGTAAAAACATCCACCAATACTCACAGAATTTCCTATTTATAAAATGAATAGTAATATATTTTTTATACTCAAAAGCAACCATTATCTATTAAAATATCTTATATCACATGATTCCAATTGTTAATTTATATTTATAACTAACATCATCCTCTTCTTACCCTTTTTTCATCTAAGTAGGGTCGGCACAACATATTTTCCTCTTCTACTCTCCCCTGTCAGATGTCATCTCAGTATTCACACCTTTTATACACAATCATTCCTCACACAATCCATCCATACCTTCTGTAGTCTTCCTATACTCCTATATCTGTCTATTTTCATACTAAAAACTTTTCTAGTTATATGGCTTTCATCTATCCTTATGACAAGCTAACCTGTTACTCCTCAACTTTTCTGTCTCTGGTACTATTTTCAAACTTCCTCTTATATACTCATTCTTAACCTTATCGCCTCTAGTTATACCACACATTCATCCTAACATTTGCATCTCTGCCTAGCCTGAATAGTCTGCAAGCAACTCAGAGAGTCTGTCAATATAATAGATTGGTCTAATTTATGTGATAGTACATATTTGATAGCTTCTAATATAGCAACTGCTTCACCTGTGTAGGTAGAGGTAAAAGGAGAGCATTTGTAGCTTAGGATTATACTGGTATTTAGTGATTCCACACTGCAGGCTCCTACATAATCTGGGGGCTTCGACTTTGATGCATCAGTATAGAATGAAATCCAATCTTTCTAATTTTGGTCGATTATGTGCTTGAATTCCCAACTAGCATTGGAGTTGTTACTTCTCTATACCAATCAGGTTGAATATATTCATATACGTTAATTTGATATCACAATTATTTATAAATTTATTATTATTTTCTTGTTTTATTATAAAACTAGCAGGGCAGGCAGGACGTTATCCTGCCCTGATAATAAAAAAATATATACTTATGTGCATGAAACGCTTAAGGCGTCTTGCCTTTTTCCGATTCTTTCAACAATTATCTTCAACCAATTTACAAAAAAATCTTATCAAATTATGTACCTAAACCTTTCCCGTGAATTACTCTATCTATTGGTGAAGACCGCATTACTATCCGTTCTGTAGTTTTTGAGTTTATCGCGAACATGCAGACAGACAGACAGACGGGGCGGACGACTTTGTTTTATAATATGTATTGATAAGTAATTTTAAAATGTGAAATAAAATATGAAGTCATGATGTATACCGCAATTCCATAACAGTCTTGAAGCATTTCATTAAAAACTTCTTCGTTTCCAGTCTCAGACAAATATGAAGCAGTCAGGTCCCATGAACCGCTTGTTGATAAACAGCATCTACACACATCAGGCTGTGTTATCCAACTATTTGTGTTTACCTCGTCCATTGATCAAATTGAATTAAATGGATTTAGAAAATATTTTTTGTAGACAACTAAAACCCGCTATAAACACAGAGTGCATTACTACAACCTGTAAACAAACCTACATATGTCAAAGCTGTGCTGCCAGAACCTTTTATTTCTTAATTGCATTTAATTTCCAGCGATGTTACATTCTTGCCACATAAACAGCTTTTTTTATATAAGTTCGGGCAAAATGACTGTCCCTGATGGTAAGTACGATACAGTCCAAAAACAGCGGCGACTGTAGGTGTTAAATACCAACGGCAGTCGTCGCCATCATGCCGACCTGCAGAAGTGCCTCTTCAGGCCTGGTTTGAAGGACCCGATATCATAAGAGGGAGGCAACACACTAACCGGGAGGCGATTCCACATCTTCAAAGTACGACAAAGATAAAAATTTTCGAACCTCTTCGTTCTTGTCGAGATGGTTGCTACTGTGTATCTGTGGAGACACGTACCCGCCCGTGTGGTTCTGTTGCTCTTTTTAATATTAAAAAAGCTTACTTAATGTTAGGGCAAATTCTGTACTGTACGAATTCACGGCGGTAAGAAAACGTTTAGGAGAGCCTCCGGCTTCCAGGGAGATAGAGGTAAGGCGTAAGGAAGGGAGGGTAGTTGCAACAGAGCGGTGGCGGCAGGATCTGGCGGACGCGCGGTATGGGCGATATACGGTGGACGCCGTCCGCCCGGTCCTGCCGCAGTGGCTTGATAGGGAGTGGGGCTCCCTGACGTTCCGACTGGTGCAGGTGCTGACCGGCCATGGCTGTTTCGGCTGGTACCTGCACCAGATCGCTCGCAGGGAGCCGACCGCCGCATGTCACGAGTGCGGCGCTGAGGAAGACACCGCGCAGCATACTCTGGCTGAGTGTGCTGCGTGGGAGGTGCAGCGCCGCACTCTGGCTGCGGCGGTGGGAGAAAATCTGTCGCTGCCGAGTGTGGTTGCGGCCATGCTCGGCAGCGAAGACGCCTGGACGGCAATGGCCTCCTTCTGCGAGGAGGTTATCTCACAGAAGGAGGCAGCGGAGAGGGCCCGAGAGGCGGACCCTCTCAGTGGCCGTCTTCGCCAAAGAAGGGCCGGTGGAAGAAGGCGGCGATTTGCCCGCCTTCTTCCACCTCCGTAGCCGGATCTGAGGGGATGGGCCGGGGGGCCCATCTCCTCATTGCACAGGTTCGGCGGACGAGGGGAGGTAGCTGGTCGTGTACCCAGTGTACCTCCCTATAAGGACAGAGCCCGGCGGCCATCTTTCGCCGGGCTGACCGCTGGGGGCGGCATGGTGATAGCTCAGCACGGTCCCATGCCGCCCCAACTTAAAGCGGTGGCCGGTACACCGTGGGGTTTTAGTCCGTGCGAGTCGGACATAACCCATTCTCTCCCCCGGGAGGATGGGTATCCATAATGGATTTCCCCACGTAAATAAAAAAAAAAAAAAAAAAAAAAAAAATTCTGGCAAAAACTGACTACACTGTTTACCTGGAAAGGCTTCTACAGTTTCACCGGACCACAAAATTTTACTCTGGTATAAATTATTCAGTAATCAGCAAGAGTTTTTTTCCTGTAGTCTAAGCTTTAATGGCTTCGATGCTTGCAACGTAACATCTATGTTATAAGTTTAGGGAGGACATTTTGCTGTGTATCGAAAACATACAGTCAGTGGCGTAAATATACCGTTGAGGTCTGTAGCAAATTCAAGAGACAAAAGCCCTCTTTGTGTTTACTTGTTCAACCAAGGTTAGTAATATAAAATAATCTATTCAATTTTGGTAATAAATTTATAATTGTATTAACTGAAAACATCCCAGAAATCGACAAAATTTGAAAAGAATAATCTATTTTTTATGTTATTAAAATTAAGGCAACGTCATTTCTATACGTTTACTATCATTACTATTGTTCTATATAGTAATCTTTTTGACTACAAAATTTTGTTGACAAAACATTGCTTGAACCTATTTTTATGTTATTTGTCTATTATGCAACCTTATTGTTTTTTTTTTAATTTATTCTGTAATTGACTTACGCTGGTAACACCATGTGGTGGCTTCACAGCTTCGCCGAAACCTTATTATAGAACTTACAAACTTACTTATTGTGGAAACTACAAAGCTTTTATTAGTCTTAAAAGAGGCTAAAACACGAGACAAAGTTAAAAATTATTTGTAATATATCGTTGTATAAAGTAAGGCCACACAAATATTATTATTACTATTTTGTACAATTTTGGTTCATTTACTAGTAACTTTAAGCGTAAACAACCTTTTAGGGAAAAACAAAGAGTTTGTAGTCAATATTTTAATTTGTCAGAATCCTTTTTTTCGGTATTTCCGTAAAAATATTAATAACTAGCTGACCCCGGCAAACTTCATACCGCCTAACAGTAGGTTCTTTAATTTTTTTTTTAATCCTTATTCTGCTATTTGCGGCCATCGTATAAATATTGACATAATTAATATATATACGATACTAACGTCACTCAATTGTTTTGCCTTCCCGGAACCTTTATGCTATAGTATTAAAGTTCAAATTGAGTTTTAAGTATTATTACGAATCGTTTGTATGGGAGTATAGAAAAGTGTTGTTTTTAGACTTTTTCAGGCATTTTTTTTAATTTTTCTCTCCGTAAGATTCATCCTCGTACTTCAAGGAATATTCTAAAAAAAGAATTAGCGAAATCGGTTCAGCTGTTCTCGAGATTTGCGCTTAGCAACACATTTAGCGATTCATTTTTATATTATAGATGAGATCTGAATTTAAATTTTGAACCATTTAATTATCGATGCATAGAATTGCTAAGCCTTGTAATTTTTTTCCCATAGAATTTCGTAGATGTTTTTTGAGTTTATATAAAACTGATTTGTAAAATTTTTGCTAAATTCTGTACTCGAGGCCATATCGGGCCAGAGGATCATAGTTCCCTTTGACTTGTGAACGTAATTTTATTACAACACTTTAAACTTTATTACTACCGATTAGCCTATATTGAATCGCGTAATTATACGCACACAACCTAGATAATACTCTTCCATTTGTCAGTAAAAGTCACATCATATCGATTCAGCCGTTTCCGAAATTACTCCGAAGAAACAATAGACACTTTAATTTAATTGATATGTATTGATTATTTTCTACATTTAATCATTTATGTGTATTTTTCATAGTCGGTTTTAATAAGATTCTGACACAGACATGCTGTGATATTATATCATTGTACATAGAAAGCAAAAAAAAAAACACTATGAAAAACCGATTTCATAAAAAAAACTTTAACTTTATAAATTTTAACAATAATAAAGAATATTGTTTATGGAAAGAGTGTTCAATTTAATATCATTAACTAGTTAACGTGTGTATATGTAAAATTGAATTCTTCATTTGTGGATCAAAAAAGTTAATAGTGTCCAAAATATTGCCTATTATGCAATTCTTCTATTTTCAATCTTGGATAATATGGTTCTTACAAAAACACTAGTTTTTCTATCAAGAACACTTTTAAACTGCGATATACATTTCATAAACAGCATTGCTATAGAGTGACAAATCATGGAGCAGTGTTTAATTAATATCAGTGTCGAGAGATTGCGAATCTGCTCATAGTTGTTAATAAAAAGAGCAATCTCCAACAAAGTTACTAACAAACTCGGTAGTTTTCAAAATCACTTATGAAAGACGGCAATCTCCATTTATTTTATAAAAAAATATTGGTTTATTTTCTTAATACATAAAAAAAAATATTATTTTAAATGATTGAGAAATATGGTTATGAAGAGTATTAAACAAAAAGGTGAGTATTTTATTAAAGCAACATTTAAAACTTATGTTTCTTTATTTTAGTTGCTAGAAAAATCGAGAACGCCGCTTTTTTTAGTAAAATTGATCGATTCTGACACATCTTACGTTCAGAAATTCATTTGACTGATTTCTCTTATATTTGTATAAGCACCATTTATCGTGGAACCACAAAATGAAACAGCATGTACGTATTTTTAACATTATTAATTGAGCTAAGAAAAAAACAGCAAATTGATTAAATAGTTCAAACAGGAGATAATTAATACAAATAAATGTGCAGAGATTTTCAAAATGGCGGGTCTTTTGACAGGTGTCAAAAATGGCGACTCTTTTGCAGAAATTAAATCACATAAAACTATTTTTTGAAGTACTTAAAGTATGCAAGGTTGGGGAGATACATAGCTTAGGACCAATTCCTGGGATTATTAAAATATTAGCCAAATAATTGCCATCGGTTTGCAAGTCGCTAGTATCTTGATAATCGTAAATACAATTGACGTAAGGATAGTATTATCAGTGTACATATTTTATTACCGGTATTGAAATTAAAAGGGGAAATATAGAGTTTACAGCTTAGATATGTCCATGCCGAGCAACTTCTTGTCGAAGATAAATTCTCCGAGCGCCGGGTTTTGGTTGAGCATTTTCTTGAGGGACGAAATCTTACCGGCGAGGTTACGTGTAGCCGTATACTGTCCTGCCAAAAACTCGCCTCTAAGGTAGTCCACTACCTGTAATAAGAAACAAGCGTCAAGTAATCATATTTTAAGGATTATATCTTAGGCAAGACATATCATATAGTTTTCATAATGGCCAATTCAGTTTATATACTCGGTTATAATTAAAAACTGCTTTTCAATAATGGTTCTTTAGGACTTTTAGTTTATATTAAACTATACATATGTCGGCAACTGTGCCGTCATTTGCACCTAGCAATGAATCTGTAAACAACCCGTGCACCTCCAACCCCACAGATCGCGTTATTCAAATACCCTCACTCTCCCTACTACTCGTTGTTTCGGTATAAAAGGAACGGAGCGACCGAGTTCGGGCAATCGTGGCTCTGGCGTTGTACGGTACACTTATTGTATTGTGCTAGTAGCCTTATCCTAGACTCTTGATAACTCATTTGTGTTGTCACGATTAATTAATTCGTTACCCACAGTCTTAAATAGACGGACTTAATAATAACTGATTATTATTCAATTTTGGTTATAAAGACCCGTTATATCGCCATATTGGTATGTCTTTAATTCACTACATCGACACGCCGACCTTCACATTCTACACACATGTTTTTTAGCTAAATAAATACATACCAAGTCGTCTCATTCTAATCTCTCCGTGATATTATTTTCCGTTCACTTGTGTACAATAACCGAACTATATCACGTAAAATGCCACCAATATTGCAAAATATAGACAGACTAAGATCCCGCCAAGAACTCGTATCTACTACCTACATTGTAGTCGTTCAATTCCTGGGCATCCTCGCACGTTTTGATGATAGTCCTGATGCTTTCCGTGACGCTATTTTCTAACACCAGGGCGTATTCCAGCGCTGCGACGCCGTTCACCCATTGCTTGGCTTCTGTGGGCTAATTATGTGAAAATATTGAATATATCTTATTGTTTTGCCTATTCTTACTAATATTATAAATGAGAATATGACTTTGTTTCAACCATCAGCAGAGTTATGTTTGAGGTTCTATTCAAATTGATGTCAACATTTAAATATTACTAGCTGTGCCCGTGACTTCTTCGTCGGCGTGGAATGGTATACAAAACACAGTGATTAATGAAACAATCAGAATTAATATCTGTATATCTTGTATATTTGTAATGTAATGTGTCACTAATAATGGTCACACCCCTTTGTCCCTTCTATAATAACTCAAAATTAGGGCTTCCAAGTTATTTTGATGTGTGTAAAAACCGTCGGCCATGCTATCGTGCTGCATCTATCGTCATACAGTCAGATAGTTTGTAACACACGATGGTAATGTGTGCCCACACCTAAAGTTATTGCGAACATGGTCAAAACTTCGTGATGATTTGCGCAGGTATAGGAGTAACATAACACTAATGTTCTAATTTAATAACTGTAAAAACAATATTAACCCCGGGACTGACCAAAGCCATAAAGGTTTAAGTGCTATACAAACAAATGTAGTCCTCATGAGGCAAAGGTCAACAGAGTGTTGGCAGCATAAGCTTAAAAAATACTTGATTTATTATAAAACTTTGAAAAATAACAAATGATGTAATGTAAAATTATAATTTTTACACAAAAATGTATGCTTGAGCACAGCGCCGCACTCTTGACTGCGGCGGTAGGTGGTGATTTGTCGCTGCCGAGTATGGCCACAACCACGCTGCTGAGGAAGTTATCTCGCAGAAGGAGGCGGCGGAGAGAGTCCGAGAGCTGGACCCTCTTAGCAGCTCTCTCCGCCAAAGGAGGGTCGGTGGAAGGAGGCGGCGCTTTGTCTGCCTCCTTCCACCTCCGTAGCCGGACCTGATGGGGTGGGCCGGGGGTGCCCATCTCCTCATTGCACAGGTCCAACTGACGAGAGGAGGTAGCTGGTTGTGTACCCAGTCTACCTCTCTATAAGGACGGAGCCCAGCGGCCACCTTTCGCCGGGCTAACCGATGGGGCGACATGGTGATAGCCTCAGCACGGTTCCATGTCACCCCAACCAAAAGCGGCGGCCGGTACACCGTGTGTTAATGACAGTGACAGAAATACATAATTTTCTTCTGTCTATGACACAATGGCGTAGCTAGGAGTTTTTGGCGGAATCTCGGGCATGTAGTGAATTTTATACTTTATTTATAATTTTGTATTATGTGACACTATATTATGTAATATTTGTTGTGTTTTACGTGATATAGTTCGGTTATTGTGCACAATTCAAGTGGACAGGAAAATAATACTACAGAGCATGTTTGTTTTTGTAACGGACCTACGCTCTTGACACCTTTTGGTGGCTCCACAGCTTAACCGAACTACTATGGAGCATGAATTCTGAGATACCACAAAAACTCCATGGACAGTTCTAACAAGGAAGCTACCATCTTGTTAGAACATAGAAATTATCACAAGACACTTACTCCAAAATTGGCCATTATTAAAAACCTGTAACATATTTCAAATCGCATAAAGCAGAAAAGTCTATTTTATTACGTGAAAATGGACAGTAATAGTCTTTGATGAGGACTGGGTTGCCAGTAATGAAAAAAGAAATGAAGACATTATTGTGGTGCATTACGAACTATCGGACTGGGTGACGATAGACGCAGCACGATAACGGGGTCCACGGTTTTTACGCACACTAAGCCCTAGGTCCCCAAACTTGTTTGTCTCGTACACCACTTACGATATTTTTCGGTTATGTGTAGACGTCCTTAAAATCCGTAACGGATACCCACCCCGTCGGGCAGCGGGGGGTGGGTTATGTCCGATTCCCACGGACTAAAAACCCCATGGTGCCTTCTCACACCTATTTGGCCGGGGAGCAGGAACTGCCAAAGGCACTACTTCTGCATCCCCGGCAGGTGTCGGCCCCTCATCAGGGGCCCGTCTGAGGGATCAGCATGATAGACCCCTCAGGAGGTGGCGGGTGTTAAACCCCCCGACGAACTGTGGGAGTCGCACGGCACAATGCGCCTCCACCACGCGGGCCTGTGCAGATAGACACTGCTCAGGGCGACGGATGTGCCCGCCCGTCCCGTCGCACACAGGCCCTTTTTACGGCGGCATTAGGTCGTCGCCGACCCGTCGCCGCCGTGTTCGTCGACCGCGGGAGGGAAGCTGGCTGGTCCGCTCCCTCTCCCTCTCCGCCGCCTCCTTCGCGAGCATAACTGCCTCACAGTAGGAGGCGACGGAGATCCACCTGGTCTCGCTCTCGACCATCTTGACGATGACAGTCGGGAGCGTGAGATCGGGGCCGATGGCCACGACGAGCTCACGGCGTGGTTCGTCCCAGGCGGAACACTCCGTGAGTGTGTGCTGCGCGGTGTCCCTCGCGCAGCTACAATGATGGCACCCCTCCGTCAGCTCCCGGCGTATCCGACACAGGTAATTCCCGAAGCAGCCGTGCCCCGAGAGCACCTGTGTCAGCCGGAAGCTAAGGGTGCCATACCGCCTGGTGAGCCATTCGACCATGACCGGCCGAACGGCTTCTATAGTAGTCACGCCCGAGCTCGGTCGCTCAAGTCGTCGTTTCCATTCTTCGATTACTAGGATCTGGTGGAGCTGGGACCGGAGCGCCTCGATTTCCCGAGGTGCGAGTCTCCGGCCCCGCTCCTGCGCCTCCACGCGTCGACGGTATAGTGACGCGTGGGCTCTTGCTTCCAGGTCCCAGGGCAGGGATCCGGCTAATAGGGAGGCCGCCTCGTGGGAGATCGTGCGGTATCCGCGTATGGCTCTGACGGCCATCGTCCTATGCGTTTTACGCAGTTGGGCGTTGCTGGTAGCCGTCAGGCCATAAGCCCACACGGCCTAGACGTCCTGGGTTAACCTCATATTGCCTTTTTTCCAATTCGTCTACTTAAAATATGTTCTGTAAAAGTTGTTTTATCACTTATGTGCATAGATTTGTCTTCTTATTATAAAGTAACATTATTTATATAGACTGTATGTGTATATATATGCATTGTTTCAAATACGTCAATTATCGTTGACTCTTATTTGCATCTCATGGACCCCAATTTTTTTGTTCGCTAACGTCGACCCCTATGCAAGTCCTCATAGATCCCTGGGGGTCGATATAAACCATATTGGGAATCGCAACACTAAAGGAACTTACAAAAGCAAATTTTGAGCTATTATTCAAATGACAAAAGCGTGCGAACGTTGTTCTACGCCTTTATCATAATTAATTTTGAGGTTAGTTTTTAATGCGACAAGTCGAATTTTCATTACGCAGATATGGGACTAGGATTAGGTAATAAATCTTAACCGTACGGACACGATTTCATTTCCATACATGAGTGAATTGTTAGAATTTCATCCAAATCCCTCGTATATTGTATGACTTACCCTAATTTTAATAAGTTCGTCGACATCCTTAATAAGCTCACCCCTCATAAGCATGTAATCAATCAACTTTATCGCGTGTTCTCGTTCTTCATTGGCCGCCTCGAAGAATAGTTTCGCGAATCCTGGACGATTTATCTAGAAAAAAAAATACTGAAAAAGTGTTGATATATCTAAGTGTGTATTAGAATTTGTAATTAATTACAGACAATATTAAAAAAATTACAAAAATGTAAACCGACTTAAAAACTATCAACTAGAACCTCTTTGACCGTAGTTCATTGGTATCTATCTAGTTTAGTGTCATAAATGTACCAATTCCAATTACCATACATTTCCTTTTGGATTTGGAGGAGTTGCCTCCTGTATCTTTAAAATATAAGGTTCTGTACTAATGAGGTCAAAATGACCCTGTTTATAATTAATGCAACCGAATTGAGAACTTCCTGTTTGAATTCTGTTAAAAAAATCAAGAATATATGGAGTAAAATATCGGCGGGATCCAGGAATGTCATGCAGTGGATTTTATATTTTATTCATAATCTTGTGTTATTTGGCTCTATATTTTGTAATATTGTTAGTGTAATACGTAATATAGTTCGGTTATTGTGCACAAGTGAGGTGGATGGGAAATAACACCACGGAGCATCGATTCTGACTTGCCACAAAAACTCCCTGGACATTTCTAAGGAGACGGCCACCATCTTATTACTTTATAGAAATTATCGCAAGAAATTTGCAATAAACATTACCTACTCCACAATGGCAGTCATAATATACTGGGAGATTGCTGGCCAAAACCAAAAAGAATAGAGTTTCATCAATAGAGGCAACATATTGTTCTTTTTATTCTATTGACATGGTTTTAATGATTGCCGCCCGCTTTGTTGCGTTAAATTTTAATTGCCTGTATTTAAAAAAAAAAATAGCAAAGGGAATTCTGAAAATAATGACTAGCCTAAAATTATTTACGAAAAATTCCGCGTCGAATGGTTACTAAACTCAAAAGAATTGCACTTTTATTATATTTAGATAGATAGAATAAAGCAAAGCAAAGCAAAGAAAAAAATATTTTCATAGCGGTCAAAAAGACTCTCGAGGACTATAATAACAGTATTGTCTCCAAGTCTTCGATCGTACGGCGGTGGAGTGAACAAAATATACATAAAAAGAAATGGACTAACAACTTACCACATCACGAGAGAAATATGCGCCCATTGCAAGATAATGTAGCGATGCTGACACTAACATTTGTATCTGCTGCCCCATGCTGCTGGAACATGCGCGGGGCATGGTCGCCCATACGGAAGATATCTCCACACGGTTCACATGACCTATAGAAGAAACCATAGCATACAAACCGTTCTTAGTTTATGAATATTGATGACTTGCTAGCTGGTCGTCACATACGCACCACACCGCATGTCATATTTCTCCAGGACAGAAAAAGGCACGTTATTCAACGTGTAATGCACATAAAAATCAAAGTTTTTTGATCCCTCGGTTGATTTTTAAGACCCAGGTCTCAAAATGGCGGATTGTTTTTATTTATTTTTTTATTTCACGACATAATACATTGTAAATATAATGGTAAAATAAAACGTTGGTACAAATGAAAAAAAAAATTAAAAAACATTTGACATAAATATTATAACTTTACAATACATCGTTTGTTATATTTCAAAGTATTGCAATAAATCAAGTTTTTTTTAAATTATGCTGTCAACAGTCTGTTGACCTGTGCCTCATGACTTATGAGGTCTACATTCATTGTATAGAATGCAAACCACGATAGTTTTAGTCGGGTTTTAGGGTCGGCAACGCGCATGTGATACCACCGGTATTTCAAGCGTCCATAGGTTGCGGTGACCGCTTATCATCAGCCGGCCCGCACGCTTGTTTGTCACCATCGTGACATTAAAAAAAAAGTCAGTCCAGGGGTCAAAACCTTTTAAATGCTGTTGATTTTAACAAGTAAATATATCGTGATATTTTTTTAGATAAAGACCAACATCTAAGGACTTTTTGGCGAAATTTTAGTCTGTCATGTAATGGATTTTATATTTTATTCATAATCTTGTGTCTTTTGACTATATATTTTGTAATATTGATGGCGTTTTAGGTAATATAGTTTAGTTGTTATATTGCATAAGTGAAGTGAATGGAAAATAATAACACGGAACATGAATTCTGAGATGCCAGAGACACTCTCTGGGAAGTTCTAAAAAGGGGTCGCCATCTTGTTAGAACATAGAAATTTTAACAAGACACTTGAAAAAAAAATTATCTAAGAAGTATAACAAAAGAAATATCTATATCTATCCATTGGTTTTTGCGTGATTTATTTTATTTTATTTTACAATTTTTCGGAAACCTTACAGCTAAATAAACATTATAAAACAAAGTTTTTTTTTTTTTCGAACTGACTACTCTGTTGACCTGGCAAGGTCTCTACAGTTTCACCGGACTACCAAGGGGAGCGCTTAAGGCACTCGCCCGATTTTATATGGGCAACCAGCACAAGGGCGCACGGCGCGCCTCGATTTGGACTGTCACCAAACATCCCGAGTCTAACTAAGCTAACTTTTTTTTTTTTGTATTATAGGGGGCAAACGAACAGGTGGGTCACCTGACGGTAAGTGATCACCGCCGTCCATAGACACTAGCAACACCAGGGGAGTCGCAAGTGCGTTGCCGGCCTTTTAAATATGTGGGCCTCCGGCGCTCTCACTGGCCGAATGAAACTCAACAGTGCAAGCACTGTTACTTCACGTCGGTTTCTGTGAGAGGGTGGTAATACCCCGGGCGAGCCGACCCATTCATGCTGAAACCAGTAATAACTTCAGCGTAGCTCTACCACCTACTAAAGCGTAGCTCTACCATCTACGACTATTATTTCTATTATTTTATACAAAGAGTAGGTTACATGAAGGCCATTTTACAAGTTTTCACAAATAGTAGATGTTCGCACAACTGCAGACCCCCTTAAAAAAATTGCCTAAATATGATATTTTTTCATTTCTATTAATGTCGCCGTTAAGAAAAAAAAAAAAAAATTTCAATTTTTATTATAACAATTTATGAATTTTGAACCGTATTGAAAAAATTTTGCTATCATATGTTTTTTCTTCTATTTCAAAACTTATATCCATTCCTCAATTTCTAAGCCCGCTCAGGTAATGCGATCGCTATAACAACTATTGCTTTTCGATTTTTCAAAATTTGAAATCGTTAAGCGATTTAACAACTGAATAAGTTCGGGATGAGATTTTAGTTGTTTTTTTTTTTTTGATATTTTTTGAAAAGAGTTATGAAAAAAATCTCAATATTACCGGGAAAGCTACCTTGAGGGGTACTAAAGTATATTACAAAATTGAGGAAATAAAAAAAAAACAATTTTTTTTTCAAATCGTCCGATTTGGCGTGGAACGCTTGATGCATGGCTTTAAAAAATAGCGGTATGTAGTTGTTCACGCATCACGAAAAAAATAATCAATAGATGTCGATAATTTTTGTAGTTTTCCTTCTCAGACACTTGATCTATATCTAATAAAAAAATATCACAATAACTTCATTAAACATAAAGTTATTAAATTTAAAGAAACTGCCAGTTCTATAAGCACTGCGCGTTCAGCTATGTGTTTTGTTGCTATGGAGATACGGGGCAAATTGTGTAATGTTTTTATTTTTTCTCTGTACATAAAATATGCTGTTAATATTATAATAGACAGTGCAGACGAAGTCGTAGAAAATGTGAAAACGTTAAAGATAAATGCGTATATTTTTTCTAAAAAGTACATTTAATAACACATATTTACAAATAGAAACACCCCAATAAACTATTAAAAAAAGTTAGGGCTATTAAAAAAAATCGTAACTCTTTTTTGTTTGGGTAAAAAAAATGGAAAAAATTCGATAGGCTCGAAAAAGATATAAAAGTTCCTGAAAAATCTGAAGAGTTCGTGATCAAAATTGGTCGATTTGGAAGCCCTATATACAATAATTAAAAAACATATATACATATTTGATTTTAATTTAGTACCTAATATGAATATCGTAGATATCACAGCGTCAAAAAAAAAATAATTTAGACAGTTATTAGTACATAGCACCAATGGAAGCCGGAACGGGTCACTAGTGCATAAATATTTAAAAAAGGATCTTTTAAATCACTAATTTGAGGTTACTTTTACTAAATATTCCGTTCATAATTCGATTATTCTAAAAAAGTTTTACTCACATTGTGAAGCGATGGCAGGCGAACATACAGCCAGGAGACTTACAATTACGATAAATAAAATTTTCATCGTTACAATTAAATTTTAAGAAATATTTTTTAAATTAATATTGCAATAATATTTTAATAAACAAACAGCTGAAAGAGATGACTTTTGTATTGCGACAATTTAAAAAAAAATTAAATTAAAAAAATAAAAACAATTTTTTCTAAAATACACAGGTTGTTCCAGTCGATAGGTTTTATTTGAAGGAAAATAATTAACTACACAAGAGTAAAGGATACACCCATTATTGAGAAGTACGCTTCAAGGAATGGTCCGGACAAGCGCAAACGGTCATTGTTTTCAAGTGGCTCGCCAGTGTTACCCCAAAACAAACTCGGAATTAGCCCAAGCGCGACTGAAAATTCCCCTAAAATATTGAGAGGAGTTTACAGTACATCCCCAATATACATCATTAATCCTTTGAGCTATTTCTGCAGTGCCGATGCCATAGTGGAACTTGTATTCGTAAATAACTCGATATTATAAAATATCCATTTTGTGACATTAATAACATGATCATGTTAAAAGAAATGAATCACTTTGCAATTTCGAATTCCTAACCAAACGCCATATTTTAGATCAAAATGACCAGTTCGGCAAAACGCCAATTTCATATGTACGGACCTACTTATAATTAAATACGCACAATATTCACACTCGAAATACTACACGTATTATATACAAAACTTACATAATATTAAAATATTATTATAATATGTAATAAAAAAGCGTAATAATAGTGCACCTCCTGTCAGACAGTAAACGTGGTTGATGACGGCTACAGTCGAGTACAAACGATTCAGCGTCGCCGACCCGAGCGTGCCGGCTAAAGAAGTTTTCACTTCAATACATGTTTATTTAAATAATTATTCACTTCGCGTATCTCTTTTCTTCAATTATTTACCGAAGCTAATAATAAACTCCAAAATGTGGGGAGACTCCGTAACCCGGCAACATAAAATTACAACATCTTTTCGTGTTCCGGGTTTTGTAAGTTCAAATTTCCTCTAAAATGTTCTATCCGTTTATTCTTTCGTACTTCTCTTACATCGACACACGTCACTCTTCGCGTTGGGAATCACTTCCTATACTATCTATGGCTTCGCGTTCTAATTTAATATTGGCCAATACACTATTGCTTTGGGTGAGTGAATAATTTTTTATACTTGATCTAAACTATTATTTTAAGAGAAAAGGTTCGATTTTTCGTTTGTTTGGACAAACTCAAAGCAATATTTAACTAATTTTATAACAAATTCTTACACCTTTTTTTTAATTTATTTACGTGGGGAAATACATCATGGACACGCTACCCTCTCGGAGGAGAGAGTGGGTAGTGTGAGACTCTTACTCACTAAAACCCCACGGTGTACCGGCCGCCGCTTTGGTTGGGGCGACATGGGACCGTGCAGTTCTATCACCATGTCACCCCAGCGGAAGGTTTCTGCCGGGCGTCGTCCTAACAATGGGGGGCAAGCTGGGTACACACCAGCCACCCCCTCCTCGTCATCCGAACCTGTACAATGGGGCGATGGGTCCCCGGTCCATACCCCCAGGTTCGGCTACGGAGGTGGAAGGAGACGGATAAAACGCCACCTCCTCCCACAGACTCTGCATTGGCGGAGAGGGTCACGCAGAGGATTCTCCTCGCAAACCTATAGAAAGTGAGATTATCAGCGAGTACCATGAGTTGCGTTTTATTTTCAAAATCAACAATAACACGAGTGAAGCCCCGAACAAAACCTAGTACCTTATAATTCTACTAGCCCGTGACGTACTGTTGTTTCGTGGGAACTACTTCATTAATCAAGATTAATTATTAGTATATATATATTATTTTACTTCTATCTTTACCACTTAACACCTACAATACGTTTGACTATTTAAAATGATTTTGTTTAATTTTATGATTACTGCCTCTAACTCTTATGAAAAAGCGTAACGATACGCCTAATATATACTTATAAATCTCAATAAATATCTATGGGTGTTCCACGCCACTTCAGACGGTTTGACGGTTTTTTTTTTCTTGATTTCCTCAATTTTGTGATATGTTATAGTAGTACCCCTCAAAATAGCTCTCCCGGTACATTTTGAGAATTTTCAAAAATCGATAATGAGTGGTAGCTAGACCACAGGACTAAAATTTAAGAATAAATAGATATTTAAAATAAAAGAAATATATAAAAAAATCGAAAAGGGAAAAGCGAAATCAAAAAACAATTTTTAAAACTCAATTTAAAGTTTACAATTCAAAAATCATTTAAAAAATAAAAGTGAAATATTTTGTGTATATTTTTTTCTATAAAGGTCATGTAAAACCTAAAAAATAAAAAGTTGGAACATTTTTAACAAAGTTATGAACAAAAAACTAATAAAACGTTCTTTTTTATTCAAAAATTTCTTTACGAGTTTTAATTTCTTTTAAATTTCACGACATCGTACATTGTAAATAAAAAAGTTCGGAAAAATTAAAAAACAATTTAAAGTCATAATTTTACAAGAAATCATTGGTTTTAGTAACAAATCAGTAATTTTTTAAGGTTATGCTGCCAACAGTCTGTTGACCTGAGCTTCATGAAGTCTACAATTGTTTGTATAGAACTTATACAGTTATAGTTTTGGACAGTCCAGGGGTCAAAATCATATCAACCCTTTCGGATATTAACCCGGATAAACAAGAAATACTTCCATTGCATTCATATTATCTTTAGGTTATGTAATTTTCATTTTGTCGTATAATACGACAAATGACAATTGAAATATTTTGTAACATGATTTGGCAAAGGCGTCAAAATGAAAAAAATAAATAACCTTAAAGCGAGGTAAATGAACTCACGTGGAACTATTACAATGAAAGTAAACACTTTATCAAATTTATTCGTATTTAAAAATATAAATATAATTACTCAATAGTACTTCAACATCATTTTACCCTTTTTTTTTTAATTACGTGGGATAATCCTTTATGGATACCCACCCTCTCGGGGGAGACAGTGAGTTATGTCAGACTCGCACGGACTAAAACCTCGAGGTGTAAAAGGTTGGGGTGACATGGGATCGCGCTGAGGCTATCACTATGTCGCCCCATCGGTCAGCTCGGCGAAAGGTGGCCGCTAGGCTCCGTCCTTATAGGGAAACATCATTTTACCCTTATCCCACCTAAGTAGGGTCGGTACAACATGCTTTCCTTTTCCACTCTCCTCTGTCAGATGTCATCTCAGTATTCACACCTTTTATACACATCATTTTTCACACAATCTAATCATACCTTTTTCAATCTTCCTCTAATCCATAAGATATGGGTATATCCACCTTCATACTCAAAACTTTTCCAGTTACATGACTTCTCTTCTCATGACATGCCCGTATCACGCTAACCTATTACTCCTCAACTTCTTTGTTACTTGTGCTATTTCCAAACTTCCTCTGACATACTCATTCATAATCTTATCCATTCTAGTTACACCACACATCTATTTTAACATTCACATATCTATCGCATGTAACCTTTTCTTATCCGTCTCTTCCATAACCCAGCACTCAATACTACTATGAAGGGTAGATATAAGTAGAACCGTCTTATATGGGAGATATGTTCACAAAGTATCCAGCTCTAAGCACTAAACAACAATAATTATTAGTTAGGATAACGTCACTTTAAGAAAATAGAAATAAGATAGTAAGTAATAAAGAATCGATGAATCGATGTCCATAAGAGGACAACAAGTATATAAAAAGAAATTTGATGAAACAAAAAGAACTCCTAAATAAAGTATCTGATCATGTCAGAGGAGTGATTCCTTGAAAAAAAATGGCACTAAATAACAGTCCCAAAAAACACTTTAAAATGGCGCTAGTATAAGAAAAGTTTAGTCCATAGTAATTTAGTAAACATAACCTAAAATATTTTGTTACGTTTTTGCAATGGGAAAACACTTTAAATATGTGAACGACGGTGACGTCTGGAAATGACGCATCCACCAAAACCGAATGTAATTATTTATAACTATGTTTTAAAAATGTGAGTTATAATATGTTAATGAAAAGATAAACCCGATCGAGTTTCTTGCCGGTTCTTCTCGATGACTGGGTTGTTGGTCCGAACCGGTGGTAACTTTGACGTTCATAAACGCCTTCTCATGGCCTAAACTGAATAAAGTATTTTTGATTTTGATTTTGAAATAATATGTGTAGTCATTTGTGAGTACTTACCGTAATAAAACTTTTTTAAATAATTGAACAATAATGAATCACGGTGCTACTGTAGCGCCATCATACTTCAGCACATATTGACGGACATATTTACATATACATAAATGGTTCTCCTTACCTCCACACTTCATGAACAGTAGTTATAAATTTTAATAAAAATCAATGGCGTTAATCTGTACCCTTAGATGAAGTAAAAGTCTTTTTTATTTTTAACCGACTTCAAAAAAGGAGTAGGTTTTATTTTCGACTATTTTTTTTAAAGCTTGCTACCTCATAACTTTCGACTGGGTAAACCGATTTTTATGTTTTTTTTTACTAACAATTGGAATAGAAAATTAGATGTTTCCCGGCTGCAACACTGCTGACTCTTCTTATGACTAAGGAGCAAACCTGTAAATATTTAAATTTGTAGATATATTTTTACTAACAATTGGAATAGAAAATTAGATGTTTCCCGGCTGCAACACTGCTGACTCTTCTTATGACTAAGGAGCAAACCTGTAAATATTTAAATTTGTAGATATAGAAGAGCTGTTAAAAAAAAATGTTTTTGTATGGAAAAAAATAGTTTTTCGATAAAAATTGTGTTGTGTAATATGTTGTGCCAATAACTATTATCAAGTAAGCTTAAGTCAATTATACAATTTTGTCTAAATTATTATCTACTAGCTGTTACCAGCTGCTCCAAATGCGTTTTTTATAATTATAAATTACTTCTTATAAGATCAGCTATCTCTTAGTGAAAGTTCTGTGAAAAATGGTTCAAAGGTTTTGGAGATAGTACTGCAAACGAAGCCATGGGTAAAAGCTAGTCCAAATTAAAAAAAAGCTTTAATTACTTTTTATAATGTTAGCTATCTGTCAGTGAAAGTCCCATGAAAATAGGTCCAATCGTTTTGGAGATAGTACTACAGACGATGCCACGGATGACAGCTAGTCTAAAATAAAGTATCCTATGTCACCCGTTGTAATTTTAACTATCTGTCAGTGAAATTTCTGTCAAAATCGGTTCAGCCGTTTCGGAGATTACCCGGAAGAAACAGACAGACAAAAATTTTAAAAAATTGTGTTTTTGTTATCAGTATCGTGTATACGTTCATATTCAATCAGTAAAAAGTCGTTATTTTGATATTACATACAGACACTTCATTTTTATTATATGTATAGATGTAAACTATAAAGTAGAATAGGTATAGGTTTTTATGAGAAGCCTTTTAAACACAAAGTTTAGCTTCAAATATAGTTGTATTTAAAATTACAATATGTATATTTTTTATATGTGGTTTATATTTTCTAGGTGGTAGAGCTACGCTGAAACTATTACTGGTTTCAGAATGAATGGGTCGGGTCGCCCGACGCGCCGGGTAGTACCACCTTCTCACAGAAAGCCGACGTGAAGTAACAGTGCTTGCACTGTTGCGTTTCGTTCGGTCAGTGAGAGCGCCGGAGACCCACATATATTAAAAGGCCGGCAACGCACTTGCGACTCCCTGGTGTTGCTAGTGTCTATGGACGACGGTGATCACTTACCATCAGGTGACCCACCTGTTCGTTTGCCCCCTATAATATATATTAAAAAAAATGATAAATACATATATTATTTTTAATTGTAATACGAAAAACTTGTATAAAGCTTAAGTAAAAAGATGGAATTTGGACTCAATGCATTGTTAATGGTTGAGTAGTGTTATCAAAGTGGGCCCATCTGACCATTGCACAGGTTCGGCTGACGAGGAGGCGGCAGCTGGTGTGTACACAGCTTGCCCCCCATTATTAGAACGACACCCGGCGGACACCTTTCGCTGGACTAGCCGCTGGGGCGACATGGTGATAGCACTGGACGATCACATGTCGCCTCAAGCAAAGCGTCGGCTGGTACACCGTGGGGGCTTAGTGAGTAAGAGTCCCACACTACCCACTCTCTTCTCCGAGAAGGTGGCATGTCCATGATTGATTTCCACACGTTAATAAAAAAATAAAAAGTGTTATGAAAGTAGTAAGAAAAATACACTGAACTGTTTCATGCAAAGCTCTTTACAACTTATAAATAAGGATATTTTTTGTGATTAATCTCACAAAAATATACGTAAAGGTGTATTGCAAAAGTCTAAACTGACTCGACTTCATATATATAGTGAACTGTGTAACACCTAGTTAAAACGAATTTGACTTGACTTCACGTATATATAATTAGTAGGTGGTAATAATTAGTAGTAATAATAGTACAATAGTATAAAAGCCATAGACAAAATTTCGTGGCAATAGACGCACAGCATATATATATACCTATAGGTACACAAAAGTCATTGCTGAATGCCGCGGAATTAAAAAAAAAATTTGGTATTTTTAAAAACACGATCCGCCATTTTGAGATATGGGTCTTAAAAAGTCCCCGTTAACGTTAAAAAAATACAGGAAATAGATAAAATTTTTACATTGTTTACTCCATACGGGAATAATAATTAACAAATAACAATGAATATTTGCTTACGGTTTCGTTTCCTATGTATTTTTAATTGCTAATTAATTTTATCTGTATGTATTTTGTACGTTTTTTGTTATATTTATTTTCCTTAAAACTCCTATTATCAAACTAATGAAGAAACCATATAGGTAATTAAATATATATTATATGCATTACGGAATATATATTACTCATATTATATGCATTATAAGTTTAAAGAAGAATATTGCTTTTTTTTCGAACTGACTACGCTATTGGTCTAATAGGCCTTTTCATCTTCACCGGACTACTAAGGGGAGCGCTTAAGGCTTCAGTAATGCACTCTGTGCTTAAGGCATTCACCCGATTTTTTTATTTTTTTTCGAACTGACCTACACTGCCAGCAATATTGCTTTCACAGTTTCACCGGACTACTAAGAGGAGCGCTTAAGGCACTCACCCGATTTAATAATCATTCACCCGATTTTGTACTGAGAGCTTTATAAGGATTACAATTAAACTCAATATACAACATTCTAGATGGCGTTATTCAAATAACAAATAGATATAACATAAAAGTAAATTTTCGTGTAAAAACAAGGAGGAAACTAAGCTTATAGAGGAAAAATAAATAAATTAGAACGTGTACGTCACAAGTTGTCTGTCTCCGCAAGATTCACACATAATATGAATTCAATTAAATGATAATCTGCATCTTGAAAAGTAGTTTATAATTTATTATATAGAAAGTTAGCGCCACCTATGATCATAATGCTTAAAAATTGTAAAATAGACGTACAAGACGTGACAAAAGGATACATTTAATAGTAATAGATGGCGCTTTCAAACATTAATAATATTAATAAAAATCCTTACTTATATTACATATGCAAATGTTAGTGTGTTTGTATTTTAAGTTTTCCAGTTTAAACTACTTAAGCAATCCTAATGAAACTTCGCATACACGTTGTCAGTGGTACAGAGAAGAACATAGGGTATTTCGCATCTAGAAAAAAGTACGGTTCCCAAGGTATAGGCCACATCGAGCAATGCATGCTACATTTGCGTGCATTTCCATGGCGATAGGACTCCTTCTAAGCCCGGTTGACTAGCTAGGGAACGTACCCAAACCACGTAACCAGTCCAGGGTAGAGGGGAGGGAGGCCTTCCAAATACCACGCTTGGTCACAGGCAGGATTAGATTTATGCTTTTGTCACGTAGTCAATCTCGCGCTTTTTCAAGCTATATTCAATGATGGCGCGCAGCGTTTAACACTTTTGAAACTCAAAGATGGCAACACTGACGCACATATATCGGGACGTTCGCTGTTTGAATATTAAGAGTTTGTAGTGCAGTGCGATTGTGCCGATATACTCGTAATAATGTTGTTATACGATCGACTATACAATGCATTCATTAAAAGTTATGAGGATCCCCTATGAATGAAAGCAATACAAAATATGATTAAAAATTGTGCTTATGAATTATTAATACGTGAAAACTAGAGGGGGAAGGGGTCTTCCCATATACTACGGATGGTCATTAAGGGGGGAGGGTACTAAAAAATTGTCAAATATGGGTACGTTCCCCTACAACTCTCGAGTAGAAAATCTGTCCCCAAGCAGCATGTATACGTATGTTCCGGCAGCTGTACTCGAGAGCCAATCCAGCTAAATTAAACATGTTCACCGTCGTAGACCACATCATCGTTTAACAGCAGGTGAGATTCTGGTCAAACATAAAAATATACAGAGTAAAAATTAGGTTTCTTAACGCGCATAATATACCTAATGTAATTAGATGACTTAATGTAAATAGGTGGTAGAGTTACACTGAAACTATTACTGGTTTCAGAATGAATGGGTCGGCTCGCCCGGGGTAGTACCACCCGACACACAGACGTGAGTCGACGTGAAGTAACAGTGCTTGCACTGTTGCGTTTCGTTCGGTCAGTGAGAGTGCCGGAGGCCCACATATATTAAAAGGCCGGCAACGCACTTGCGAATCCCGTGGTGTTGCTAGTGTCTATGGACGGCGGTGTTCACTTACCATCAGGTGACCCACCTGTTCGTTTGCCTCCTATAATATAAAAAAAAGAAGAAAATAATGCGTACGAGAATAGAATTTTACATTTATGTGTACCTATATGTAATTATTGCCGTCTAGAACTTGTTTCCACATTTTCTATTAAATTCTTTTTTAGTTTCCTGCGTGGCGCGTTTATCCATATCTATGGTCTTGTCCTGTAAACAACCGTATTAATTATCGGATATCTGTAAAATATTTATTTATAACTTCTGTTTTTGTATGCATTTTAATTGTTAATTTGTATTATCTGTACCTATTTTGCATGTTTGTTTTTCTTTATATTCATTTTCCTTAAAACAACAACATACTTATCAAATTAATCGTTTCTGCGGTAAATAACACTTAAATTATTATTTTTCGCAACATTGTTGCCCCCTATTTAAAACTTTACAAAATTTAAAGTAACAAAATGTAGGAAGTAATAAATTGCTCTATATTATGAAGAATCATCATCATAAACCTGTAAGAGACCCACTGCAGAGTCATCGGCCGCTTCTCGAACGAAGTCGTGGGCATAAACACCGCGACAGCACACAACGTATCGGCGATTTGAAATTGAGACATCCACTGTTCTATATTTTTCCCTCATACGGTGGTACTACAAAAACATTTCTCTTCAAGTTCAGGTTTCCTTACGATGTTTTTCTTCAACGTTAGACAAATTTAAATACGTTAATGTACGCGAATTTAAAAAAAAATGTTAGTACCTATCACGACAGGGTTCGAAAACCTGTGTCTATCGAGATATTCTCCGGTCAAACCACTAGACCACCACGACTTATACAATAAATACTTCATGCAATTTATTGCATTAAAGCGATGATGGCTTAGTTAATAGCGTGTACGGAGTAAATAAAGCCTTCGGTGAAGAGAAACATCTTCGTGAAACCTGACCAAACCAAACCTAAACCATGGTGGTTGGGCTTTTTCTAAGCTCTGGTTAGTTACCACCTTCAAATTGCAAATCTATCGCCAAGCACCATTTAGTGTGTTCCGACAGCTGCATTTGAGAGTCCGCTTCATGTTTATTACCTTTACCAATTTAGATCACATAGTTATTTAACATAAGGTGAGATTGTGGACAAAGACTATAACCGATAAACGATCCAGTCAGCGAGAAGAACTGGCAATAAATTTGATCTAAACATCTGTTTTCCATACTTTTTTATGGGAGCTATATTCATTTTAGGTAGACATTAATTTAAATATCCAACGTTATTATTTCATTATATAAGATTAGATTAGTACTATATTAGTGATAATAGCGTCGTATATAAGTAATCATGTTTTAAATAATACGTTGAACATATAAATGATTACTGTTGATTGTGATTTTAGCCTTTCAAATTTATGATGACAATTTTGACAGCTTACAATAGGGATGGCGTACTGAGTAATCGTTAATGAATTATTATGATTATCGATACATATTTTCATTCAACTTGGAATCGATTGTTGTATGGTTGTACTGAATCATTACATATTATAAAACAAAGTCGTCCACCGCGGCTGTCTGTCTGTTTGTCTGGATGTTCGCGATAAACTCAAAAAGTACTGAACGGATTGTAATGCGGTCTTCACTAATAGATAGGATAATTCACAGGAAAGGTTTAGGTATATAATTTCTCGTGTTTTTTTTTGTAAATTAGTTGAAATAGAATGATAATTGTTGAAAGAATCGGAAAAACTCAAGCCGCCTTAAGCGTTTCATGCACATAAGTATTTTTTTATTTATTATCAGAGTAGGACAACGTTCGCCAGGCCTGCCAGTGAATTATAATACAGTAAATACTTTTCCCCAATTGACTTAGTAAATAAATATAATTGATACGGATTATTTTATTTTCTTAGGCTTTTAATCATTATTTGATTTTAATATCTCAGTTAGGTCTCTCATTAGTGATGAATGAATAAATATTACACTGCATTTTTTAGTTCGTGTACTGCGAAGCTTAACGCCACAAGGTATTTTCATCCAATTAACTAGTGGTATTGTGGAGAAATAAAACTTGCAGGTAGTGAAAATAACAAAGACATAATAAGAATAAGCTTAGCACTCTAAGTACATGCTAAAACACAAATTATTTATATTGTTAGTTTTAATAACTGTTTTTACGGCTTATTACATTTTTAAGTGTTTGTTATTAAAACAAGAAAATACACTTATAATTCATAAAATAAAGTAATCATTTTAATAGTTTATAATATTTTGATGTTTTAAAAACTGGACATAGACGACACTTGACAACGATAAGCGGGCGGTACCCTATCAGTGAAGTACGGCATTCTCTGTAGCACATTTTACTAAAAAAAACACAATACTTTGTTGAGCTGTCAAAATTATAACCTTAAATTTGACAAGGTATAGGGGAGACAGACATATACTATAAGGACTTTTCCGTTGGCATTTTTTAAGGTGTAATATTCTGTTATGCATTAGATTTATAAATCTGATGAAATTTAGTAAATGTTACCAATGTAAGCACCCTAAAACTCTTTACTTTCATCTGACATTAAAATACTTCATTTTTTTTCTACTTCGTAATAATATACATGTATCATACAGATAGACATTCGAGAAGAAATTCTCTAAATGACAGTAAAACCTATATCAAAACCCATTGCTAGCTTTAGAAGAAATAAGATAACACAGACAGACAGTAATTACTCACTTTTCAATGTCAGTAATAGTCATAAATAAAGGGTTCGTTACCAAAAGAAAGTTTAAAAGGTGAAAACTGCCGTCTATAGAGCGTAACAACAAAATAAACGTAAACTGTGCGAACTGCAGTTGTCTCCTCTTACACGGCTTTATTGGATAACGCGGGTAGAGCGTAACGGCAATAGATTCCTGTTGAAATGAATTTTTCAAATCTCTCACCCATTGTATAGAGTTTGCTTAAAACTGTTATGCTGAATGCCTCATGTGTACTTATGCCAGTTTGTTTTTTCCTAGAATAATGAAGACGATTCCCTTTGGTAGTAGCTTGCCTTCCTGCCTCTAACTGGTGTTTTTGCAGTGGACAGCTGTTACGAAAATATCAATCGGGAATGCTCATCGTCATCGAATACTTTATGTGAGTTTGGATGATTTTGCTTATTACCGCGATTTAAAAATACATTGTAGGCTCTTTATAACGTCGTTTGTTATAACGAAAAACTTCCTATAACGTAAAAATTAATTTAATTTGGTTGATTTACTTTAAAACCTGTAAAGTCTTGTAAGCTCGACAGCCATTTTCTAATACAAATGAATATGTTTAGTTAATATTTACAGTAAATATTATCTGTGCTATTTTTTATTGTCAGCTTGTAAAAGACTCTCACTAAATCTTTGAAGTGCCGATATTTATAAAGCAAGACAAATGAGGTCGTGAACAGCCGCCTTACTTGTGTTATTGTTAATTGCCAAGAAAATGTGCGCCAGTAACACGTTTAAACGAGTTTATATTAAAATATATGAGGAAACTTATAAATGGGCTTCATTCATGTCTAATATACTTTGATTAAATTTTTTGTTTAGCTGGAAGTTTTCCTAAGAGTTTAAGAAATAAAACAAAATACTGAAATCTGCCAGGATATGAAAAAAACACAATGAGATATGCATTACAAAATAATAGTATGCACGAGCTATTTGTTAGTTGTGTAGGTAATATCATGATAAAAGAAAACATCAAGTAAAGTTCACAGATAACTTTTTTGTTGTTAAATTTTTGACACACATCTGTCAAAATTAAAATCGATTTTACATTTATTCGTGTAATTATATCATTTTCTCTTCCTGTAGATTTCACAAAGTTACTTTATCACGTAATAACTCGATTCCTTCAATTTTGTACTTAGAGTATACATCATAATCATCATCTTCTTAGCCTTATTCCACCTAAGTAGTGTCGGCACAACAACTTTTCCTTTGCCACTCTCCCCTGTAAGGTCTTATCTCAGCATTAACATCTTTTACACACACATCATTTTTCACACAATCCATCCACACCTTTTTCGGTCTTGATCTCTCCCAATATCCGTCCACTTTCAAACTTAAATTTTTTTTGTTACATGACTTTCATCTCTTCTTATAATATGCCCGTATCATGATAACCTATTACTCCTCAACTTCTCTGTCACTGGTGCTATTTTCAAACTTTTTCTGATATACTCATTCATAATCTTATCCATTCTGGTTACATCACACTTCCATCTTAATATTCGCATCTCATACATATTATACACCTTCCCCTTGAGTTTCATCGGCAGTCGTGGGTCACAAACTACTCCAGACACCTTTCGCCAACTCATCCACCCCGCATTTATCCTATTCCTCACGTCCTTGTCCTTCCACCGTTGTTAGTACTTAGAGTCTACATCACTACATAGTATAAAACAAAGTCGCTTTCTCTTTCCCTATATCTCTATGTATTCTTAAATCTTTAAAACTACGCAACGGATTTTGATGCGGTTTTTTTAATAGATAGAGTGATTAAAGAGAAAAGGTTTATATGTATAATAACATAAATTAAATAGTGGAGAAATACTGTTATTTTTGAGTTTACTCCAAATTGAACGCGTGCGGGCCACGGGCAGTAATGAATAAATCAAAACTACTGGATCGATTTTAATCATTTTTTCAGTGAATGACATAGGCTATATATTTTATGCCCGTGCGAAGCCGGAGCGGGCCGCTAGAATTAAATAAATAAGAGTCGGTACACACTTTCAAACACATAAAAACCGACCTTCCAGGTCCGTCCCAGCAAATGCATTTATTTGTCACAAATTACTGACGCAAACAATTTAGGATGTTGAATGAAAAAGTCCTAACAATGGTAATATATAATATCTCATTCTTCTAGACTTGCCCAGTTGTAACGCGTCGTATGGGGAATACAGTTTCCAGTGAGCTTAAAGCCTACGCCAATCTCCACCTCGTACGCTCATACGAGTATCTATTATCCGCTTCATATTTCAACAACTACAAGATTAACAGAGCTGGTATTAGCAAGTTGTTCAGGAAGTTATCTGATGACGCTTGGGAGAAGACGATTGGACTGATCAAATACAGTTAGCATGAGGGGTAAGAGTTTTTATCATCTATACTTTATTTATTAGAATAGTTTGATTTGAGCAATAAATAACACTTGAATATAATTAAAAAATATCTCATTGAATTGCTAAAGAATGATGGTCTAACGAAATAAATAAATGAAAATATACTGAAGTACGCTTATTACCTCGCGATAGAAGTGAAAACGTATAAATAAATACGCGCACATTCTCACAGATTTATTCATGTTTATATATAAATAAATAAGAGTAATATTTAAATACGCACAATAAATACATTTGAAATATTACACTTGTTAAAAAAAGTGTTTTGTTAAAAAAACATATATAATATTACATAATTATTGGAACAATGCACTCCTTATCAGCTAGCAATTTATGATGACCACAACGGAGTTAATCTGATCCAACGACTCCGACACGCGCGTGCCGTTATGCTTTCATTCCCTTTACAGAGTGCCTAAATATGTTTACATTATTCTTGCAAGCAACCATTCGTAGCTGGGGTAAATCGCTTGTGCAAGTAAACAGTGGCAATATAGTGTAACTAACATATAAACTTTTTGGGAGAAATTTTCTAAAGATTAACTCGTAGTTTGAAAGAACTAAGGGAACACAAAGACAGATATCAAAAGTGACCTCAGTACTAATTATATTCGTCCAATACGGCAGGCGTAGGGTTAATTAATAAAATCCACTATATGACATTACAAGATCCCGCCAAAAACTTCCCCTCAACACTTATGGATCGAAAATCAATGTTGCCAGTGTTAAAACACTCAAAATACTCTTTTAAGGTGACAAAATGGATTTCTTGGAACGCGGGCGTTACGGCAAAGAAGTGTCTACAACTTATATAGTTGAAATTCATGAGTTGGGAGCCCTCGCCAAAGCCCTAGATACACAGAAAGAGTTGTCAGAGCGCGCCGTTTCTATACACCACGATGCTATAACAACGCATGATCCGGAGGTGAGTTGTTTGAGTGAAATTGTTTCACTATACATTTTATCTTCTATACCCTATTCCAGGATTACCATATCTATCAGGGTATATTAATGCTTAGTGATTTTGCGATCTTTTATAATAGAAATAAATAAAAAGCAATTGCCAAATGTATATAAAGGCATAACATCAGAACGGCTGCACTAATTTGGCATTTTTTTTTGTACTGCGTGTCAGGACAAGGTTTAGTATGAAAAAAAATGTTTGAAAACCCGTACGTTCGGATAAGTAAAAAAAATGAGTTAAACATTTCCATATCAAAATTAAACGAAGTGAGTGCAACTGAAGATTCTGGAGTGATTTTAACAGAGCGCCGTTTAGCTGTTTCGGTTGCCATTTTGTTTCATTACATGGTTGTCCTATAAAGGAAAGATTTGTTCTCTTTTTCTTCGTTAATAAGCAGCTAGTTACAACTAAATTATACTGTTAGTTTATCGAAGGGATACTTACAAGTCAATAATAGCAACAGTGAATTCTGCACCTATATTCATATATTTTTTTAGTTATTGAAAAGTAAAGAACAAGGTATAAAGGCTTTAAAGATTTATATCCAGAATAATCTTATTAAATATTTTATTTTATCTTGTGAAATTCTAAACAAGTTTGTAGTAATATTTTTTTATATATTTTATAGATCTGATGTTGATGATGATGAGTGATCATCTGATGTTAAATGACAATGTGGTATAAAGAAGGTAAGCACGCTAAACCTAGAGGAAGACTTGCTCTCAAATGCAGCTACAGGAACACATCAACAACTCAACCACCATAAGGGTCGTAGTTAGCGAGACGGATTTAAAAAACGCCCTACTACCCTGCTATGGTTTTATCACGATGTTTTCCTTTACCGAGGGCTCCGACTTATTCGCAAGGTTCGAACTTACATTGATTGACGTCGTGTCCGAATACGCTAACTACGGATTGCTTCGAATCCACCTTAAGTGATCACCACAACCTATAATTATGTATAACCAACTTCAATAAGACGGTAATGATAGCTGCAACGCTTTGTGGCTTTGTGCTAGGTTTGACGGTGGTACTCCCCCAGTCTAACATTGCTTAAGCACGCACCTATATTATTTGTCCCATCCCGAAATACTTGTAAAAATGTATTTTATATTAACAGGTTGCTCAATATCTCGAAAAAGAATACTTCGAAGGTAATGCCAAGACAATCCGCAACCTTGCCGGTTATGTCAACGACCTCAAGAGTTTCGTCGTGGGGAAAAATCATGACATTTCGCTCGCCATGTACATCTTCGATGAATACCTGCAGAAAGCCATCTAAACACAATTGTTTACTGTAGTCCGGTGAAACTGTAGAGGCATTGCCAGGTCAATAGTGTAGACACTTCGAAAAAAAAAAGCAATTCTTTAATTCTACGAAAGTCCTTCTTTTGTTATATGAAATAGGGTAAAATATGACCATAACAGTAGTATTTTGATTATATTGCAACAGTCATGTAACACCTAATATCTTCTGTTACAACATATAATTGAAAACTCAGAATATTACGAAAACAAATTTTAATTTTCAGGTGATAAATACATAATACATTCATGTACGTCACAACATAAACACATTACAAATTACAGAACAAATAGATAAGTGTTTTTTCTTGTCTCTTTCTTCTGTGTTTTAAATTGTGTCGTCGCGTCTCTATAAACGAAACAAAACCACAGATAATTTTATTGACATCAACAGATTTTTATACTAATTACCGCTAATTTAATTTTTACGCATCATGTTTTAAACTGTTTTTCTTATGATTGGAAATTAATTAATTGTTTATGTATTAATTATTTTGAAATAAAAATTATTCTCTATATAGTAATTTCAGTTTTGGCCCGACTCTAGCAAGTAATAATACAACTTCTAATCAAATTACCTGGTTAATGTAGTGTTGTAGATTGGCAATAGACTAACAGGTAAGATGATGAATAGAGTTAGCAGGACTGACAGTATAACCACGACGTTGCTACTTTCAGAAGGTTGTACGAAGGAAAATAAAATATCCAACTCCGATTGCAGAATTGTGAGCTGCTGTGAAGGTTGTTAATTTACGAATCATGTTTTATTTGTACTAATTGAGCATATATATAAATATTAACTAGTATTAAAATTGTAAAGAATATTATTAATAACAAAAAAAAATAATATAAATAAAAAAAAATCAAAGTGGTAAAAAGAAAAATACAACAAAAAAATTGTTGGTCATTTTATGAAACCACGATGTAAAGGGAACCACTTTTCCAACTTATTTTAAAAATTGAGCGAATATTGATTTAAAATATAAACCATTTTGAATAAAGCTATGTGCGCCGGCCGCTATTTTGGTCTTGGCTGCTCTGTCAGGCGCCTTTCACATTACCTTTACTCCGCGGCCGGCTGTAATACGATATGCCATAAGTGGACGAAAACATTTGAGGCAATGTAAAAAAAGTTTCACTTAAAATTCAAAACGACTTCAATTAATCTACCTTTACAAAATGAACCACAACGTCGTTGAACATAATTAGGTAGGTACTCTCTGGTCTTGAATTGACATAAACCTGCCAATAGATTAATTACCATACAGTCCCTACTTGATTTTAAACTTTTCCCTAGTGAATCTTTGAAATCCAAGGTCCAATGCTATTGAAATTGAAATGGGATTACCTTGTACATATCTATTTTCCAATAATAAAAGAATACTTGAAATCAATTTATAAATTACCAAGTTCTGGAATAAGAAACATAAAATAAATATTGAAACGAACTGTAAAACTCCTCCTATTGGAAATCGGTTAAATAATATATATTAATTATAGTAAGTACCTAAACATTAATTAATCGACCTTACACGAGTTACTGCGAAATTGAATAGTCCAAGAATACAGTAGATGGTGGTACATATGACGAAGCATCGAGCGTATAACATCGTTTATAAAGAGTGATGTATTGTGATGTCTGGTAAATCAACCGCGGTATTTATAAATGATTAATCGATGTTTTAGAACACCGATGTATCGACTGCATCTCTATTAAAAGTTCCTGGTAATACCGCTTGGTAATTTATAGGCGGGAAACCAGAAACTGTTGCTGTCATATCGCACCGTGTAAACAAATAGTGAAAAAATGCGTAACGTAGAAATTAAAGCAAAAATAAGGGATTACGATAACATTTGCAAAATTGCTGAAAGACTTAGCAACGCCCCTCCAACCTTTATACAACAAAGTGATACATTCTATACAGTGAATACTGGTCGCTTGAAAATGCGTTTCTACGCAGACTCTGCAGCTACATTAGTGCGTTACGATAGAGACGATGAGATCGGTCCGAAATGCAGTAATTATGAGTTATTACAATTTACAAGTAGCGAGAACGATAAAGCGAAGTTACTGGATGAAATGTTAAAGAAATGTTTAGGAACTCGAGGGAAGGTTATAAAGGAACGGTACGTTTATATAGCTCGTATTTCAGTAAGAGACAAAACATTACCGGAATATAATCGTTTAAGACTTAAGACCAGCAGTTTAATTTTGATTATCATTGTACATGGCTTGTGTGACACATATGCCTACTATCAACTATCATTTAATTCAAATAAAACCTATATGCTGCATGAATGAAATCTGTAATCTCTAAATTATAAGAGCTTCTAAATACTTCCGGTAGAGTGTCAGTTATTGCCAGAGCAAATCTAAGGATTGGAGCAGTGGTTGTAATTCGCCCCCCTCTATATATAACTGTAGTATATTCTTTCAACCTATTTCATTATTCAAATTTGTATATGCTGCAAACAAGTCTTAATTTTAACACTAGCTTCACATAATTAGGGGAATATTAAACTACAATTTTACTGGTTTTTTTGTTAAGAATAGGAAGAAAGTTTCTGGAAGATTGGTAAAGTAATACAAAACACTTTAACTTAAATCAAATCTTATACTGGAGTCACTTCAATTATTATATTGTCACCCTAATTTAGTGGTATATCTTTATATATATATATATATATATATATACATGTATATGTGTGTATATAACTGCATTCTTCTAAATGGTCGGACAGATTTTGATAATATATCTGAGTGTGTTTGAGTGAGTCCTTGCATGGATTAAATTCATAATTGGAGCTATCAGGTGACACTGATCTGACTTTAGGATTTGTTTTTTTTTTCTTAGAGCAGGACAATGTCTGTCATGCTCACTAGTACTATATAAATAAATATAAATACGCCTTTTATCTGAATGATTGTATATGTTATGTATTGCATATTCTAATAGCACATCGAAATTAAAATGTATATTTGCAAATTTTGTCTACTATTGATTTCCTTTTATCATTCCTGTAGGTACCCCACATATTTATAAAGTGCAAGTTATAGATATGTAGGTGTCAAGTGTCACTCATCATTTTCCCTTATGACAATAAGGTTTGACAGTCCTGTAACCACACGAACATGTAATGAATGTAATACACAATATGAATAAGAAGAAATCCTTCCTAAAATGTGAAATGAAAGGAACTTTTATTAAACAACCAAACAGGGTTACCACACCTAAAATTCCTATATTCTAATTATTATGTTTAGGTTAAAAAGCGTTTTTAATGTCCTAAATTGAATAATTTTCCGAAAAATTGCAGTTCATGCCAATGACCCAAAAACAAGTTTGCACTTGCATGGAGGTTCCATAAAACAACACAATTGCCTTTTTTCTCTGTATATAAAATATATTGTTAAGAAAATAAGGAATACACACAAATTCTCGGGTATCAGTTAATCTATTATAAATCATTGTTAATTGATTACAGAAAGCTATACATGGTAGGTCAAACTCGTATACATATAGACACAGTCGAAAACCTTGGCAACTTCATGGAACTGGAAGTGGTTTTGTGGCCTGAGCAGACCGTAGAAGAAGGGCAAGAAATTGCGAATAAACTGCAGACAGAACTCGGAGTGAAGAATGAGGATTTAATTGAATGTGCTTACATTGATATGTTAGAAAAGAACACATAATTTGTCTTCAGTTATCCCATCTTAATATGTTCATTACCTTTCGTATATTATTACAGTTAGTGTGAAGCAAAATTACTGGAATTGGAAGGTTTAAGGCGAGACTGTACTGGAATAGAACTACACTGTACATAAATATGTGCGGCGCAAATTCTCTCCAAAAGACTATTCAGTCACACAGCAAATAGTGCTTCGCTTCTTATATTATACCGTTATTGAAAATATCGCGTGCCAAATTGATTTATGTCATTTTATATCTCTCTTATTATTTATTTAATAATTATGCTTTCAAAACTCTACATTGCGATTGACAATAAAATAATATATGCTGCTCTTCGAGGGTTAACACGCGATATATATAATTTTTATCTTTACACTACGTTTAATTCAAAGTTTTATTATGAATCTTGAGATTGTTCTAGAATTTTTGTAACTACAGGAGAAGCTATATGTAAAGAATGTATTCATTAAATTAAACAAACTTGAAAAGGCAAAAGGTATTTTATTTTAGTCAAACACCTTGTTAACCATTGTTGTTTTTTATGAATAGATAAGAGAAAATAAAGTAAAAATCCCAAATTCTCTCAAGTCTCAAATTTCGATGGCAATAAGTGTTATATTATAACAGTAATTCATTACATTGTTGTATAACGTTACAATAACTGTTGTCAGTTATTCCGCTGTTTGATAATGTGTTATTTGTAGTTTCCAATTTAGCGAATGAAAGTTCGTTATTGGTATCGTTATTTTACGACAACATCGGCTTAACAATAACGGATAACCAACAGCAGATTTCTTATTATTTATTCAATAACTAGTTATTAATAGCGTAAGAATAATTGATTACATTATCAGTTTTTTCTTATGTATTGCATATTTTAACCAAACATACGATATTGAATATATAAAACAATATATTCCATTTCATAATTGTTTTCAGATAATCTATGTAACGGTGTATTGTGAAAACACAAAATATATAAGCCGTACAAAATGTATAAGACTATATAATCTGATAAGTGGGAATAGCACACAGCTAAAGAGATATACATCAGATTGTAAACAAACTGAGGGATGTATTTTAAAATCAGATAATATTCTTTGTTCTTAAACCCTCAAGATCGAGATCATGCTTGAAATATTTTGGGACTAGGCTTGCAACTTGAGCCATTTGGCTCGGTATGGAAACGAGCTATGAGTATTGGCGATCCCAAACGGTCTTGAAACATTAAGTCTAAGAAGCACATCGCCTCTTCAGCGAACGTACCCATACTACCTGACCCGTTCAGGTGGAAAAATTCTTCAAAGTACTACGCTTGGTCACAGAGCGGAGAGGGAAAACCGTATTTATAAATGACTACATGAAAACTAGAGGTGGGTCTTCTCATATACTACGGCTGGTCACCTAGGGGAGGAAGGGATCTAAAAAATTGCCAAACATGGGTCACGTAGTATGGGTACGTTCCCTTATGTGTGTTATACCATTTGTACCAATAGGTCGTTCCAGGAATTATTTGACAATATGCCTGTACCTACTTTCCCACCGTCGTACTATTCGTTATGGGCAGGGAATTCAGCCTTACAACTAAGAACCAAAATGGTCATGGATAGTCCGGTTCTAGAAGAATTTTCTCCCAAAAACAATTTAGTTGTGAAATCAGCTTTCTGCTTAGGGTTCTACAAGAGGGAAGTAAAAAGGTTTTCAAAGGCTTGGAAAGGCGTATGTGATACTTCCGGTGTTAATAATGCCTATAGACTGCGGTGACGGTTTACCATCAGGCGGTCCGCATGCTTGTTTACCATTATCATGCTATAAAAATTTGCTAATCACAAAAGTGAGACACCGTGTCAAAAACATAGTGTTTCATGATACAATTTCAATTTCAAATCTCCAGGTCACCTTTAAAGTATGACCATTTTATAACACAATTTTTCTTATTTTTTTCACGTCTCATGCCATAACAAAATGCCCATTACCGTTATAATACACATATCACAGTGTCATACTAAAATAAACAAAAAAATTAAAATGTCAATTGCAAGTGATGGGTCTTCAAATGCCCTTTCAGACTACACTTCTGAACGAAAGCTTGTCCACAAACCGCACACGTGAACCGCCTATCATTATTATGTATCCTCATATGTTCTTTCAGAGTTTTCTTCCTAGCATACGACTTCTTACACACTGAACACTCGAATATCCTCTCCCCGTTATGCTTCACCATGTGCACCCTCAGTTCGTTCTTCGTGAAACACTTATATGAACACATCTCACACTGATAGTCCCTCTCCTCCAAATGGTCCCTCTTCATATGCCTGGATAGAGTGTAACGTCTCTCGAATGTTCTATCGCAGACGTTACATTTATACTGCAATGGCGCCACACCATGTCTCTCGACCATATGCTTCTGCCTCCTGAAGTATTCGTTGAATCGTTCCGGGCATTTTGTACATTTGAATCGTTTCACAGATCTGTGGACGGTGTCGACGTGGTTCTTGTGCTTCTGGTGGGACGTGAACACCTTCCCGCAGACCTCGCATGGGTGAGTACCTTCCGTATGGCTCTTCGCGTGTACCTTTAATCTATATTTCGTGACGTAACCCGTTCCGCAGACCTTGCACACGTAGTTCCTGAAGTGCACGTTCATATGCCGCTCTATTGCTCCGAACGTTTCATAATTACAGCCACATATCTGGCATTCGAACACGTTATCCTGGGATAATTTAAACGGTATCACCCTATCGGTGAACTCCAAGTACATTTTCTTCTTGTGGACGTTCGTCAAATGCGATTTCAGCCCGTTTATATTGGTTATATTCTGACCGCATATGGTGCAGCTCAGGTCTGTGATGTCGGCGTTCACGACGAAGCTCTCGGCGCCGTATGTTTTCAAAACTCGGTTTATGTCGTTCTTCTTATGGCAGGCGGTGTGTTCGCGGAGTTTGTCGAGATTTTCGAATATATTCCTGCAGTAGAAGCAGGGGAAAACCGTTCCGTGCTCTGCTTCTGAACGGCGTCATGTTCGAGTACTCCAATAACGTTGTCGCGTTGACGATCTGCGCAAATTTCTCCGTTACGTACACTCTCTCTGATAGTTTAGGATAGTTCTCCTGTAGTAATTTCTTCAGCATCTTTGGTACTATTTCTATATCTGAAAAGGAAAACGTATTTTAATTTATGCCCCTAGAGAAGAATAATTTCGGTATGTCTCATGATATTTTTTTCATACCGACATGGCGCACTCTACCATCAAGAAGATCACACCGACACCGACACCTAGACGCGACACCATGAACTTGGTTGGTAATTATCTGTCATGTTTTCGTGACAACTGATAACTATATTCAAGGTAGTTATTCAAATAATTCATACATAAATATACATGTGTATTTGTGTGTGATTTTAAATTATATATGGTGGTGAATGATAATTTATTGTGAGTATTCGTGATAAAAATAGTTTTTTATATTATACACTTTTTAAAGTTGATTTGAGGTTAACTGTCGGTATGTATTCCTTTTTATTCGTTTACATTTACAATTCTTTATTTATATAGACAGATTATCCTACCTTTAAGTAAATCCAAGTGCTTCACATAATTCGGGCATGTTTCTCTTAGCGTACGTCTCGTGGGTAAAGGCTTCAAGGTTTTACTCGCGAATCGGGACAGTAATGAAGCCTCGCCCTCAACTAACGTACAGTAATCTCGGACGAGCAACTCTTTAGCCTCTATATCTGAAATTACATCAGATTTATAGCTTGCTAGCAGCCACTCGCGACTTCATCTGCGTTTTGTTTTTAACACGTTCCGTGCCAAGTAATTGTTGGCTTACATGTTGCTCAAACCATTTGATATTTTAATTAAAAAATGATGTATTATCATATAATATTAATTATTGTATATATGTACATACGATAATTATGTAAACTTATGTATTTTGTCGTATACTGCATTTTGTATAATGCCTCATTACTTTGGTAGAAATAAATATTATAATAGAATTATATTCGTTATAAAATGTTAGATTTTAGCTCGTTAAATACATTTAACTGCGTAGTACCACCGGTGGAACACGTGTTAAATAATGGACACTACAGATTACCCTCGTGTAACTCTATTTGTTTATATAACACACAACGAGATAGTTCTCAGGTGGCAGGATTTTTCACACTTATTTTGTAGTTACCTAAATGCGTATACGTGACTTTGTTACGCGTTCACACCTTAGGTAACATACCCATACTACGTGACACGTGCGGGGGGGGGAGACCGACGGAGGTCTTCAAAGAACCACACTTGGTCAAAAGGGAGGAGGGGGAAACCGTATCTATGAATTACTACATGAAAACTAGAGGGGAAGGCGTTATCTCATATACTACGGATGGTCACCAAAGGGGAGGTAGGGGGCTAAAATATTGTCATAAATAGGTCACGTAGTATGGGTATGTTACCTAACTACTCAATCATGACATTTTACATATACTTTGTCAGCGGTACAGAAAAGTAAATATGGTATAACCGCGAACAAAAGCCAGTAATGAAAGTACAGGCCACTCCAAAAGTACTAAAAGTATGGACATAAACCTATGACCACTCGATGAGGACTTTTTCTTAGATAATTCTAGGCTACTTATTTGGGCTGGATTCAATCAACCCTTTCCCATTTATTTACTGCTCAATGTAATGGAGGAATCTGCGAGTAATTTATATAGGTCTCACCACAATCTTCAGTGTCCAAAAAGTCGGAATCGTAGCTGAGGCTAAACGCTACTTCCGTCGGTTCATTCTTCACTTCGTCTTCCGATTTGATCTCGGCATCATCTGCTGCCTGTGCTTCAACTGGTACTAAAAATAAATGAAAAAAACGTGCAGGTACACTCACATGTTAACAAATAAAATGCACTCTTAAATCTATGATTTATTTATTTTTAACAATTAGATTTTATAATGACCTAGGAAATGGACATGATAATATAAAAAACCTCAAATAAAAAAATTCAAACGCCTGCCAAAGTGAAATTTTATATATTATTAATATACTGTGCCGACAATGAAAATTGTTATAGGTAAAGATATAAATTCTCAAAGATTCTAGTTGCGCTACAATGTAGGAAATAGACTGCAATCCACCTGATATTAACCGGTCACTGCTGTCTATGACTATATACATCCAATCTCTATAGGGGCATTCCTCCAGAAGCAAGTCATAATAGGTTGCTTGAGGACTGATCCCATGCCGCCCCAACTAAAAGCGGTGGCTGGTACACCCTGGGGTTTTAGTGAATATGAGTCTCACGCTAGCCACTCGCTCAACCGGGAGGGTGGCATGTCCATGAGAATTTCCCCATGTCAATAAAATAAAAAAAGGACAGAATTACAAAACCCATGTATGAGTGTATATTACCAAACAGACCCTTCAAAGTGGAACACATAAGTGTGCATACTATTACTTGGCAATAGAAATTAGTGTGTTGATTATAGAGACTCAACCGCTCTTGGTTGTTTTTTTTAGTATATGTACTGCCGAAGCAAGTACACTCTTGGTTGGTTAGATGATGCGATACCTCTACCTCAGAACTATTTGTATGAGAGGTTAAGAAAAATGGCGTATATCAGCTGTACTGAACTAGGCTAAGTCCCATCTGTGACTTTAGAACATCAAATAATAATGACGATGCTTTTACTTGTAATTCATAATTTGGATAACAATATTCATAATATATTGTAGTTATTATAGATGAGGAAAGAGATATACCACAGATTATGAGCTTAGAGTTATCTCGACATCTCCCAAAAGAGTTTGTTTTGTAGGTTGCCATTATTTTGCCACGTATGGATGCTATGATTTTTATTTACTTTTTCCATTATTTTCAGTCATTCACACATCATTTCCTTCTAGATATATATAAATAAAGAATCACATTACCATCTTACCCTTATCCCACCTAAGTAGGGTCAGCACAATATGTTTTGCATTTCCACTCTCCCCTGTCAGATGTCATCTACTTGTAAATTTTATACACAACATTTTTCACACAATCTAACTTTTTACACTTACAACTTTTCTGTTTACATGGCTTTCATCTCATCTCATAATATAACCCTACCATGCTTTACCATGCAACTTATTACTCCTCAACATCTCTGTCACAGGCGCAATTTTCAAACTTCCTCTGATGCACGCATTATTAATTTTCTCCATTCTAGTTACACCACACATGAATCTTAACATTTGTATCTCTGCCATAAATAATCTTTTCTCTTTCATAACCCAGAATTCAGATCCATATAACAGGACCGACCTTACATTATTTAAGATTTTTGACCTTATTTTATTTTTCTTGTAACACGGCTTCCAATGATTTCTACTTCTATCTTCCACCAAAGGAACCCATTTTCTCCTTATAGTTTAGTAAAGAAAACTTTCAAATAACATTAAAATAACGCACCATTAACAAACTGCACTGTGTGCTTGTCTTCACTCTGGGATAGAACTGCGAGGAGTTGTCTTTCGGTGCTCACAGTCAACATCTTGAACGTACTCGCATCTCGGAGACGAGACACGCAGGAAGAACATATTAGTGTAGTAAGTTGCTCATTGGTTGACAGCTGGAATACGAGTCCCACAAATTACTTTCCTTATCATATTATGTATATACTGTACCTTACTCCAATCTATCATAGAATGTGTTCAAACACCACATCACATAGGTTCAAATCCATCCAACTAAGTCAGAACTTTCGGTGATGGAATACATTGTGAGGAAATCATAGAATGGTGGTAGGGCTTTTTCAAAATTCATCTAGCTATCAATACCACCCTCAAGTTGACAATTGGTGTGTTCCGGCAGAGCCGCACTTGAAAGCCAGTCCCACTCTAACTATAGCCTATTTACCCTCTTGGAACATATCCTTAATTAATTTCAATCCAAATGAGATTGTGGTCAAGTTCTAAAACTTGTGAATGTATAAAAAACAATCAATTATTCAATTATATGACTAAAGAAATTTTGTAATCAAAGAATATTTTTGCTATCAACTCTTTTCGAGTTTTTTTTCTTGATACATAAAATGTATTCATAAGATAATAAACACAGACTAAGTCACGGACATCACCTAGTGAATAGGATTTACTCACAAAAGTCACATTGTTTACCTAAATACCAATCGAGTTAAATGAGAAAATAAGCCATGGTCTATTATAGACCTTTTTTTTTCAAATTAATGCTTAATAGTGAACCTGAGGTTACTTAGCAGAAAAGACAAAACAAAAGGGTACACAAATAGCTAAACTTCTGCTACATCAATTGATTTAGTGTTTAACTGATAAGAGCAAAGTTAGTTATTGTTAAACAGTGATATTCCCAATAAAGTAGCACAACCAAGTAGTTTAGTTACTAGAACACACAAGAAGATACTTGGCAACCAATAGAATCTCAACTCGAAAGGTTGTAGACTGACCATGAGGGCATTTAGAAATGACCTACCAACATTTATCACAATTTTCACCTTCACCAAAAAAGTTGACATTCAATTTGGGACTCGAACCCACGTAAAACGACCGGTGTCCACATACTGTACCGCTGAGCAACCAATAAGTCATACATCCTACATCTCTATGATGATAACAATTTAAAAAAGAACGAAAACATTCTGCACCGAATCAATTCAAACAAACGAGTCAAATTGTAAATATAAACAAAAGTATAAATATTTATGGCAAAGTATGTGTGAATATAAACTTACGAATAAATTGAAACATTCCATGAAGGTATCAAAATATACTTCTCGTATGCCGTTGTAATAATATTCTTTCATGATATCCCTGTGGTGACCCATGACTAAACAGCAGCGACACTTCCCGTAACTCGTTTTTGTCTTTTTACTGTCCATTATTATAAGCAAACTAAAAATATTTATGAATATTTTTATATACTTCAACATACATAAATACTATTTGTTATACTTCCACAGATTATACACTGTTGTTGCAAACCATAGATTAGAATAGTATACTGGAGATTGCAAACTATCGAAAACAAATCGTCGTAGAGAAATAAACGTTTCTTTGCCTACACAGACGATAATATATTTATTACTCTACAAGTAATAAATAAAATTATAGATTACTGAACACAGCAATTTTTTTTTCTACTTTACAAGTAATAAATAACATTAATCGTTATATTGTACTCTCAAAAAAATGTTTTCAATTGACAAGGAACTAAAAATATGTCGAGTCGAAATGCTTTCTTGTTTTAATTGTTTTGTCATCACGACTACTTTATTAATAATGACTACCAGACTAGACACGGCAATTCGTTTATTTTGGCTATATATAGGTTATGAAGTTGGTAACAAGCATATGCTATTTATAATTTATTTTTACATAGTTTCTATCTGTGCTTTAGCGCGTTGAGTTACGAGCTCAGTTTATTTCGGAGATAATTACAAGGAATTTGATCCAGCTTGTAACGATCAATTCTGTTCAGAGATTGACGAATGAATGACAACTTGAATAAAGACAAACATAAACTTATAATCATAGATTACAATTTCTCATGGACAGTAAGAAAGTTGCATATTTTGTTTCTGCAAGTAAAACAGTAAACACCTGATGTTTATTTGTTGGATAATATAAATAAATTATGTACAACTATATCGATTTAAAACAAAATGCATTAAAAATTAATATATGTCGAATATGAAAATATGTTCGAAAATATTAGAATTCTGCCAAGAGTCTGTGGAAAGCACAAATATTTTTTATTTATTTAGTCCGTGTCCACTATAGTAATCTGTGAATATGTAAAGTATTGACATTTCCGTATCTTGCATTCCAGTTACTTTGTCAATAACAACAAAAATACATATTATTATTGCATTGAAATGAAAATTACATTGCAATAAAAATAAAATAAATATGGAGTCTAAGGCATACGGAAAGTGTAGATGCTGTTTAGCTACAGGAAAACATCGCGATATAAATAAAGAATACTACCATAATGGTATCCGCGAAGTTTTCATTGATGAATTTATGGAATGCTTTAATTTGTTCGTAAGTTGATCATTGATTTCGTGTAATTTTCGAATATAAAGTATATATAGAAATTCATAATAAAGAACTAATAATATAAATAAAACCTGTAATAGAGTTACCCGACAATTAAATGTTTTTTTTTTTAAATATAATCATTTATGTTATGATTTATTTTTTTAATTTGTTACTGTTTACCTACTTACATAATTTATGCTAGGAGTCGTCTGTGATTTGGCCTGCGTTTGTATCCTTATAATGTATTATATTTGTACAGAAAAAAGGTATAATAAATAAATATGGAAAAAAATAGAAACTATTATTTTATTACATGTGAATTAGCTTTAAAAGAAAGACGGAATAACGGTCTAATATTGTTAATACATACATTATCTTTATATTTATATTTCAAATGAATATGGTCAACAGACCATTTTTCTCTTCCACTCTCCTGTATCAACTGTGAACTCAGTGTTTGCATCTTTTACACACAATCCATTCATATCTTCTTCTGTGTAATGTGACCGTCTTATTTAAATTCTTCTGATTTTATGACTTTTTATCATCATTTCAGCTGTCTACTAATAAAAACCTGTCAACATTGATATGCTCCTCATGCATATCGAGGTTACGTGAAGCTTGTAACTTCAGGAGGCTGGTGGTGAACACGGAAAGGAAGTTATTAGAATGTGTTGTGGAAAATGATGAAAAACACAGAGTTTTTGTTAACGGTAAATTGAATACGTTCTTCTTTAAACAGTCTATAAAGGTTCATTAATCCTGCTCAACACGTATAACAGAGTTTTTACATGTATTTAGATAACTTTTCTTAAAATAGTTTGCTCTATCAGCTGAAGAGTAGGTGATATCATGAAGATAGAGATTTTTCTAAGTCATCTTGGTTAGTCACCACCTTCAAATTCCTTTTTGTCTGTCCATCTAATCTATCGCCGAGTAACCGTTGATGTGTTCCAGCAGCTGCATTTGAGAGCTAGTCATCTTCTAAGTTTAGTGAGTTTGCCTTCTTAGACTATAACATGAGGTAAGATGGTGGTTGAACAGTAAAACCTATAAAGTTAAAAAAATCACAGCCAAACTATTCTCATCAGTAGTAGCATGTATTCAAGAATATATATAGAAATTTGATGAAGACTCTTCATCGTAATTCAATCTAAGAAAGTAGATTTTTTATACCGTAGCACTGACAAATGACAAATATACTAGTTGATGCCGAAATACTGAAGCTTGTTAAATCAAAAGAGTCACTATGACCTTGTGTATGTTTGTCTTGATCCAATCAGATGCAGACAGCCCACTTAGTTACCAGATATTCATTGGCTAAACCCAGAAAGCAACATGCCTAAAAGCACCAATATGGCAGATATTAATCATGGTATATAGTTAAGATCCAGTCACACAAATCTGTCATTTGCTGTCACCCAGAAATTATTGTATAAATAACTACCCAATTGTCATCACTATAGTAAGCTAAGAAGCAGCAAATATGATGGAAATCTTGAATGAATTAGGACCATACTTATTGAAGATTATCACTATTTCTTTTCACCTACTATAATTATGGAGTTGTTTTGTTGAATCTCTATAAAATAATAAATTATGAGTCAGGTGGTTCTGCGAACCTGATATTAGTTATATAGTTTGATAAGTAGTTGTTTATGGCGGGTTCATAATGTATTAGCATGACAGAAATATGACATATAAATGGCCTATTGATTATGCCAATATTTTCTTTTGGGAAGAGGCTTATTGGTCTTTTTGTGTCTGGGATCTACGGGTCTCTTACAAGTGGCTGATGTGATGATACAGGTATATTTAATAACCTTTATAGTGCCAGCAGAAGATTGTATATTGGACGGTGACTGTAGTATTAAAAGTGAAGATATAGAAATAAAAGTAGAGGAATCCGATAATGAAGATTTGGATAGTGATTATGAACCGGATCATGATGATTCTGACGATATCGGTAAGAATTTTGTTACGATGTATTTGTTTTTTGTTTTATATTTTTCTGCTATCTATAACCAATAACCAACATCTATAACCAATAAAACATACAATACTGCTCTGCACAGTCGTTCTAAGGGTTTCTTCCTATTCTCGCTCTTTGTATTCACTTCGATATCCGCATTAGAAATATCATTCGTCGTAGGTGGCGCAGAGCCGGATTGCCCATGAAGAACAACTTCGTGGTGAAACCATAGCAAAGTTGTAGGGTTTTTGTAATGCTACTTCCATACCTGCGTATATCGGCACGAAGTTTTGTCTATGGTCAGAGTAAATGCAGATGTGGGAAGATATTATCGTTATGCGTTACGAACTATCGGATTACGTGACGATACACGCAGCACGATAACTGGGCCGGCGGTTTTTGCGCACATCAAAGGAATTTATCGGACGCTAATTTCAAGTTATTGGAAAGACACAGGTGTTGGAACGGGAATTCTGTGCCTTTATCGGAATAATTTTTACGTTAATTTTAACGCGACAAGTAGTCGAAGCTTCGTCATGCAGATATGGGAGTAGCATAAGTCCGCCTGATTAGCCACTCACCCTCAGGTTGAAATCTGTCTGGCAGCTGCACTTAAGTCAGTTCCCCTCTAGGTTTAGTGTATTTACTATCTTGGACCACATCGTCATTTAACATTAGATGATATTGTGGTGAAACACTAAAATATTATATTATATGAATATAAAAAGCTTATACACGTTTCGTTGAGAATTCTAGATCTTTCCAAGGTTCGAAAATAGTGTATCGTGTTGTAAAGGGTACTTCGTGCCAAAATCATTTTGTCGCATAGGCGCCATTTATTACAGATTTTTTAATAAAATCTCCGCGTAAATGTAACGACGTTCTCGTTGAAGGCGAGAGGGATCTTTTAACCCGTTTCGAGAACAATTCCGTGAAACCTCTGCCGACCAGACGCACGCTGAACGACATCTGCCCGAACTATGTCAAACACCTTGATCTGCTTAAAGGTAACGAAAAAATGTAACTTCATATTCGTGACGAGTGGTCATTATAATCGACTAGCAAATTACCGCGACTTCGTAGGCTTTTGTAACTTTATAAAATGCTATACCTATATGATATTTATTTAATTTAAAAAACTATGAAAACAGATTTTTTTACTTTCTTACAGAAATGTTATATACAAATCTCCATAAATCTAGATTCAAATATGATGGATTTTCATTCAAATTTTCGTCACCCTCTTCACTACCTAAGAGGTTCCAAAAAATTCTTGCTTAGAGTTCATTCATGTACAGTGTAAAAGGAATCCCCATGGAAATTTTCATGATCTTAACCCCAGTACTTTTAGTTGTGTATACGTCAGTCAGGCTGTCAATTATTCTTATATATAGATATCTTTTACATAATGGACATAACTACAGATTTATTACAATAGATTATAAAAAAAACAATAATAATTAAATTTGTTACCTCGTAAGTGATTGGGTCTCCCGTCAGGTTATGAAGTAAAAAGTTTTAACGAAAAATATACTGTGGCTGGTCTTTGGACGCCATTTTGAATAAGTTTAGAATATTTCCAATAGTAATTAAGTATTGTTATTATTGGTTATCCAATTCAGTCAATAGTAATTTAGTACAAGTCAACAGTACTAAACATAGTCAATAGTATGAGCCATTGTTCGATAATCACCAAGACATATTAACGTTACAGGAATTATTGTATTACCAAATATGATAAAGAAACTTTTAAAAGAGAACGGAAATAGGAGGACAAAAATTTCGGGTAACGTGTACATAACGGAAAAAGTTGGACAGGTATGTTTGGAGTTTTTTTTTATGTGTGTATGTGGTGTTTGTGGGCGTATTTTTTAATTGTAAACTTCTGTAATGTCGTTGCGATTTCAAACTCGATGAAGAATGCGACATTAAATAGAGATAGATACATAGATTTAACGTGCGAGAGAATGAGATAGTAGAATACATTATACAGTGTTTCTTATATTCGCAGTCTCTACATTGTATATTGCGCTAGTTAATACTTGCTCTGTTCGAGCGTTGTAATTGTTTATGTGCGCCTGCGTATTACGGAGCCTTGGAAAACATCGTCGTATCTACTGTACTTTCCACGTGTATCGTTCATATGCATATTTTATCGTTTTTTTTAAGTTTAACTTCTACCGCGTGTGAACTGACCATGTTTTTTTTTTTTTTGAGGATTTTAAAAGGTGTTAATATGGATGACTCTATCTCTATTAGGTGATAATGTGATCAAGTAAGAAAATATTAGTCACTCCCTTATAGTTTGTAAAGATGTATATTGAAGGGGTAGTATGTTTGAACTTAGCATGGGTCGAGGATTTATTGGAGCCTTATAAAAGACCGCGAGCTTTTGGTAAAGAAAGATTCCGCGATGAAATCTTCCGGATGAGTAGGAGGCCATAGCAATTATTTCTACCTTGATTATGTCATACGTTAAGTATGTGGCACCCTGGTAAGTGTCGCATTCCGGGAACAATTGGTGTGTGTCCTATAACTAAGCAGGTCTTTATCCAACTAGAGTTTTGAAGTATTTCGGAATCGACCACTGTATGTAGCTGCGAAGAGACTCGTAGGTCGCCACAATAACAGCAACTGTAGATATGTTTTGAATCTTTTGATGGTCACCGTTATTTTTGGATAATAATCTTACACCAGGTACTATATCACGACCAGCTATAATTTTTTTTTGAGGCACGGACTTAAATATAATATACTATTATACTATAATTAAGTAAGGCACTTGACGATACGGCACAGTCTAATGCCCGAGTGTCTAATTACCACACTCGAAATAAACATCTATCCCCAAGCATTATAGGTGTGTTCCTGCAGATATCACTCTTCCTGGAACACACTTATAGGTGCTTTGCAACAGATCTTAGGTCTGCCCAAGCACAGTCTTGGGAGCTCATCCCCTCTAGTTTTAGTATCTTTACCATCAAGATGGTAATGATCAAGACCATAACTTCATTTAACATCAGTTGAAATCGTGGACAAACCCTATAACTATAGGGAACAAAAATAAGTGTATTGCCAATTTAGGCCACATTGTTACTTAACACCTTATGAGGTCGTGGTCAAATGTTACACCTATAAACGTATATAACACATATCGGTTCTCCTCTCCTCCGAGTTTCCTAATAATTCTATTGATTTAACTGTTCATATGTTTGTATCATTTTACAGGTGGTGAATATAGCAACACTTTTAGAATTTTCCAACATGACCCCTTTCAAAAGTCGAGGGAGGAACGGTTTCCTTTGCTTCTACTGCCCCAACATATTCGATGACTCGTCGAAACTACGAGAACATACTCTGGAGCATGACAAGGAGGAGATCAACAGAATTTTAAAGACTTATGTGACTGAGAGTCTGATTGTGAATGTCGACTGTGAGCGAATTGAAGTGTACACTATGTAGCCAGCAGATACCAAACTTAACAGAACTGAAGGCACACTTAACCAGGGTCCACAAGAAGAGGATGTACCCGGAGTTCACGGACAGGGTTATCCCATTCAAACTCACTACGCATGGTACATACGTCTGTCAAGTGTGCGGATGCAGCTTCGAGACGTTCGGTGCTATAGAGAGGCACATGAACATCCACTTCAGGAACTACATCTGCAAGGAGTGCGGCACGGGGTTCGTTACCAAAGCTCGGTTGAAAGTGCATTACACGAACACCCATATCGGAGGGACGTTTCCTTGTGAGATATGTGGCAAGACCTTCGCTACCTCAATTGAAGCATAAGAACCATGTGGACTCTGTGCACAGGATGTTGAAACGGTTTAAGTGTAACAAGTGCCCGGAACGTTTCACCGAGTATGTTTATAGGCAACGTCATCTCGTTAGAAGTTCACGGTGTCCCGCGAATCGAATATAAGTGTAATGTGTGTGACAAATCTTTCAGTAGACGTTATAACCTCTCTACTCACATGAAAAGGGACCACATGGAGGAGAGAGACTTCCAGTGTGAGATGTGTTCGTATAAGTGTTTCTCTAGTAAGCAGTTGAGTATGCATATGGTGAAGCATAACGGGGAGAGGATATTCGAGTGTTCGGTATGCAAGAAGTCTTATGCTAGGAAGAAGACTTTGAGCGAACATATGAAGATACATAATAACGATAGGAGGTTCTCGTGCGCGATCTGTGGGCAGGCGTTCGTTCAGAAGTGTAGCCTGAAAGGTCATATGAAAGCCCATCACACGGATTACGGTATGTCGTAAGTTGAAATAAATTATTACGAAACATCAGCTATCTCTTTCCTAATTTATTAGCTGTTCCCGTGATTGTGGACGCGATAGGTATTACTTGTTGTAATTTACTGCAGCGCCAACAATGAACAAGTTATAACTGGAGAATATTCTTGGCAGTAGATTATAGATATAGACCAATTTTCATAATTATTGGTTATTCAGTACAGTTTGATGCCCATATAATTAAATAGGTAGTATAAGAATGATTTTCGATTGGTATTCTTAATCCCCTGTACAACCCATTCATAGGATGCATTTTGAAAACCCCTTCTTATATTCCAGTGCAATTTCATGCTTCTAAATATCTGAATACCGAACCTGGGGCAATTACCCCCCGAAAGGTTACAACAGAGAATACATTTTATAGGTGTTAATTAAATAAAAAGACAGATCAGTACTCTATATTTGTCATTTCATTAAATGTTAATATGTAGGTTGTCTTTCTAACAGTAACCATGTCCCAGGTGAGATTTGTTAATATATTCCTCAAGTAGAATGTAAAAATGAATAGAGTTTCAGAGCATACAGAAACATTGCAAATTATTTTTTCCAAGTTATATACACTTTAGTGGAGAGTGGATAATTGGTCCTTCGAGCCGGATCTGAACCAATTAATTAATGTTGCGGGTGCAAGGAAATAATACAACGATATATTTTAAAGGAGGCAACAACAGTGAAAAATGCATGTCCGCGCGCAAGTATAGATTCGGACGATTTATCGCCGCCTCCGGTGTCGAGTGCACTCACCGCTGTTGCCGTCCACTATATTAACATAATAAATATAAATGTGAAACTTATCCTTTTTACGCAGCTCCTACAGCCCTACCATCATGCTATGATTTCATCACGATGTCTTCCTTCACCGAAAGCTCCAACTCAGTAGCAAGGATTCGAACATATGTCGATCGACGCGGAGTCCGAACACTATCAACTGAGCTATCATCGCATCAATCTGTGCCTTGACGTTAATTTTAGAGCGATAAGTAGTCGAAGGCGTCATAACGCAAGTATGGGAGTAGCATTACCATTACCAATCGATAAATATTTGCAGTAATTGAATTTTGTTATTATGCACCACAACTGAAGTGGATTTGCAATAACAGGGAATCTAGATTCTGAAATGGCACAAAAACTTACTGGAAAGTTCTAATACATTTTCGGATACCTAAAGTTGGCACGACCACAGTAGGACAATTTCATGTGAAGTGGGCAACGGAAAAATAAAACGAGGTTATGAAATTAGTCCTTCTTGTTTAGCCTTATTCTACTTCTAATAGGTCTGAATGTGAACACGCCATTTTTTTTTCTTATCATGTTTATTGTTAAAGTATACCGCTTCTAAAGAAAAGTTGTAGATACTTGAAATTCGGTTCTTTTCAGAACTCGTTTTTCCTATTAAACAAATGTATAATAAAATATTAAACATAGCGATTTATACATAAAGTTTATTGCTCTATTTGAAAATAATATCAAACTTGAAAAAAAAAAAACATTGAATGTACAGAACCGAAAGAAAACACTTGAAATCAAAATATTAGTATCATTGACGAACGTTTTTTTTTTTTAATCAAAATATAACTCATAATATACTTCTATTTCGCTAGAATTTTTAAAATGGGATCATGCATTAGTTAAGGAGATAGTTTATTACATTAGTTAATGTTCATACATATCGCCACTAAGTTGACGACTGGCGCTTGCCTCAGGCAGTTGGGTTGCCAGATATTGCAATAAAATGTTGCAACATCTATTGTAAGCATACAACATGTATGTAACATTCCTTTAATTACTCGTTTAAGCGTATGTAAGCACTAACAATGCTGTAGGGTAGATATTATTCAAATAAATAAGTATACATCTGAATATAAATATTACTAGGACTTAGGACCATACTTTTATTATAACGAAAGGCGGGGCTTGTACGAAAGAGACAGAGAGACTTTTATGTAGCACGTGCAGTATGACGTCATGTTTTGTACATACAATCATATCATTCATAATTAATGTTTAAAAGCGCCTATTATTTTGGTAAAAACTTGAGAAGTTTATTTTTGACTTATGTAAGAATTACTCAATTAATAACCACAATAAACAACAATAGTTAGGACTGGATCACAATAGAAGGCAAAGAACATAAACTCCCCCAATACCTCGAACTTATAACACATTTTATGAAAAACTATCTCGCAAAGACCTGGATCACTTTTCACCATTAGACTTTTAATTACCAAGTAACTTTTCCATCTATGTGTTTTTATGTGTATTCAGTATGAAAAATAGCCTCTATTCACCTCCAGGTTCAAGACTATCCCTTATGCTAAATTTTATTACGATTGCTTAAGAGATTGTGAGAATGTAACAAACAAACCTTTATATAGATATTGATTTTTAACACCATAATTATTTAAATTACTCAGTACTATAACCGATCAATAATTAAACAATGTATTACAGTTTAATAACAGTTTTTTTTAATAGCGCACAATAAAGTGCACGTCACTGTACCTTTATAAGCGTAGTGTAAACCAAAACTAATAGTGACCACCACTGAGAAATTTATAATCCACCGCCAATTGTCACTCTTTGACATCGTACAGTATGGCTCGAAGGACCGAATGATACGGTTAGACTGAAGCAAACGGTTCCACGTTTTTACATAACGACAAAGCTATAACTATCGTTAAGATTTGAAGACAGCTTCATGCCGTTTGAGATGTAGATATAAACCGGCTTTACTCGAGTAACGCTTATTACAGTGATCACAGGAGAACCTCTTCTCGCCTCTGTGGCGAACCATCAAGTGATGCTTCAATTTATCTCTCCGCGTATATTTCATACCGCATTCCGAGCACTCGAATCTCTTATCCCCGTGCACTGTGTTCATATGTGTGGTGAAATCGTGCCGCCATTTGAAGGTCTTCCCGCACAGTTCACAAGTGGTCACTGTCATTTTCTCCGCGTGCACTTCGATCGCATGATTCTTCCTCTCCTTCTCCGAATTAAACCTTTCGCTGCAATGCACACATCTGTAGAACAATGAACGTTTATGTACGAGTTCCTCGTGTTTTCTTCTATTGTTGTCCGTGTTGAACACCTTATGACAGTGATTGCATGGCCACGTGCTCATCGAATGGGTCTTCGTGTGGCTCTTCAACCGGTTCAGAGTGAGGAACGTGTCCCCGCAACTGCCGCATACGTAATTATCGTAGTGCGTATTCATATGCCCGTCGAGCTGGTGGTAGCTGAGGAACTTCTCCTTGCATAATGCGCATTCGGACTCGGGGCCGAGTATGTACGGTATGACACGACTGTAAGCGTGGTCAAGAACGATCTGATGGCTATCTTTCAAATGTTGGAACATACTGTTCCAGTCAAATATCGGTGTACAGCACACTACGCAGAGTAAATTCTCAATGTCCAGCTTAAGGATCTCGTGCTGCCAGTGCGGACGCATTACGATGTCGATTTTTTTCGTTCTATCATCCATGTGCATTGTCCTAGTGTGGTTCCGCAGATCCACTGCATCGTCGAATGTAGCATCGGTGCAATACATACAACGGTACTGCGATATTTTACTTTTATACGGTGTCCCGTTCGTGAATGTCAATATTGTTTTGATCTCCTTCATAAAGTTATAGGTCGCTTCGCGTTTTGGATCATTTGTGGCACCTGGACAGGAAATTTAATATAAAGAAATCTTACATATGCGAATATAACCAAAAAATTGTACAATGTTACCTATAACTCAATAGAAAAGGACTTGCCAATAATTTTTGATACAGGGCCCCTTTAGGACTAGCTACGATATTGTTTATAGACCTTAAATTTACAGGTGATATACATTGTTAAGCAACAAAGGATAAAATGGCGAAAAATCCTCCAACGTTTAAGACGCTTCAATCAGATTGTATCGACCATATGCATAGTTAATGCCAATATCGAATTCACTTATACAGTGACGTAGCTAATCGTGAAGGGGTCCAGTATTAAAACTTGTAACGTGGGATAGGGCGTGCTTGCCATGTGTAACATAGAATCTATTGTACCGTGCAAGTTCCAGCAAGGACTTCTCTCGCTAAGACCAGCTCCCTTTCTTGTTATTTTTTCCTTTCAAAACCGCTCTAGACCAATCTTGTTTTCTTTCACTCACTTTATTTTCATATTAATTATTTAATAAGAATTTGTAAGGTTATTCGTAACATTTTAGGAATTTTTATTAACACAAGTCGCGGCTTGTGTAGCTCGCGGGCTTCGTATAACTAATACGGCTAGTACGGTGGTAGCTACGCCCTTGCACCTATATTCCTTGAATTCTATTTTTTCACAGGTGTATGTCATTATCGTCTAGTGAAATCCGGTGGGTATCAATCCGATGTCGGCACGTTCGAACCCCGGCATGTACCAAACGAACTTTTTCGGAATTCTTTTTTTTTATACTTTACAGGTTAGCGTTTGACTAAAATCTCATCTGATGTTAAATGATGATGTGGTTTAAGATGGTAGTCACGGTACACCTAGAGGGAGACTGGCTCTCAAGTGCAGCTTCCGGAACACACCTACAGGTGCTTGGCGACAGATTTTCAACTTGAGGGCGGTAGTTAGTCAGGCGGACTTAGAAAAGCCCTACCACAATGCTATGGTTTCATCACGATGTTTTCCTTCACCGAAAGCTCCGACTCAGTTGCTTGGATTCGAGTCTACGTCCTTCGATGCTGTGTCCGAACACACTACCAACTGAGCCATCATCGCTTCGAATTCACAGTCGTTTACTAATGTTAAATTAGTAACACTATCGGCTGATGGTGAAGGAAAACATCGTGAGGAAACCTGAACCAGTGAAATGTTTTGGTAGTACCACAGTATGTGGAAAAAAAATAGAATTGTAGATTTCTCAGAATTTGATATCGCCAATACGTTGTGGGTTAACGTGGTGATTATGCCCATACATTCCTTCGGGAACAGGTCTATGGCCCTGCAGTGGGTCTCTTGCAGGCTGATAATGATAATGGTGACAAGTGGATGAGAAATAACAACATGTAATATGTATCCAGAGATGTCACGGACTCTCTCTGGAAAGTTCTACCTGAGGCGCCATCTTGTTTCAACAATGTCGTCATGAAGGTTTGAAGTAATTATTTAGTTAATAATGTCTGTAATAAATTCAGTAAAGCGGATCGCTTCCCAAAATACTAAAACGAAGAAGTAGACTCACCTTTTTTCTCGCTTCTCAACTTTCCCGCTATAGTTTTTTGTGGTACTTTATAAAACTCCGACGCTTCTAGAATCGACATCTTATTAGTGCGTACAGCTTCCATAGCATTGGCGATATCGTCCGCCGTGTACTGTAAATAACGCTTGTTTCGCTCGTTCGGCGGTAGTTTCTTTGGCCATTTCATTTTCCTCTCTTGGTCCTTCTCTTCAATGCCGGACGGTAGTGTTTCTGTCAATATATATCAAATCTGTACCTACATGCTCAAGGTTGCCTAAGAGGCCGAACTTTGGCTTGGGCTGTTGTTGCCTTGGATGCAACAACGTTAATCTATCTAAGCTAATCATGCATATATAAATAATGCACACATGTGTAATCAGCGAGTACACCTTATGAACTCGATCATTTATTTTGTACCTGTCAACTCGGCTAAACTAAATTAAGCAAGTTAGAAAAATAAGGGACAACAAACCCTATGTGTACCTGTGTGTGAGCACGTATGGGGGAGTAGTCTTTGTTGTATTGTTACGTTAGCGAGTCCTCACCATCCTCAAGTTGAAACTCTGTTGCCAAGTAACTTTGGGTGTGTTCCGACATTATACCTGAGAGCCAGCCCCTCTCTAGGTTTAGCGTCTTCACCATCATAGACCACATCCTCATTTAACATCAGATAAGAATGTGCTCAACCGCTATCACCTATATAGTCACTACATAGCATAAAACAAAGTCACTTTCTCTGTCCCTATATCCCTATGTATGCTTAAATCTTTAAAACTACGCAAAGGATTGTGATGCGGTTTTTTTTTAATAGATAGAGTGATTGAAGAGGAAGGTTTATATGTATAATAACATAAATTAAATAGTGGAGAAATACCGTTATTTTTGAGGTCACTCCAAATTGAACGCGTGCGCCCGCCACGGGCAGTAATGAATAAATTAAAACTACTGGATCGTTTGTAATCATTTTTTCAGTGAATGTCATAGCCTATATATTTTATACCCGTGCGAAGCCGGAGAGGGCCGCTAGTACAAAATAAAGCAAACATGAAGTCTGTAACTATAGTACATTATATATTTATCTACATTGGCGGTAGAGCCTTTTGGTTGGTCATCTGATTAGCTACCTCCATCTACTTGTAAATCTGTCGCTAGGTTTCTCGTATTGCCATCTTAGACTACATCATTTAATAGCAAGCTAGACTGTCCTCATACGCTAAAACCTGTAAAGGATACAGAATTAGAAGAATTACCTTTAACTTTAGAATTCGATGCAATCTCATCGTCCAAATACTCGATTTCTTCATAAAAAACGGTCTCTTTGGCAACATTTTCCATATCCATATTACGCACATCTGTATCCTTAAACAAAGAATCTTCCTCATTTCTTACAGTTACAAATTTCATTTCTGTGTCATCGTCTTCCATTTTGAAAATTTCCACTTCTAATCTTGGCTGTGTTGTGTTATCTGTTTGAAATGGTACGAGATAACAAGCAGAATTATTAATAATGAAAATCGAAAAAAAAAAAAAAAATCAACTGCAACACTTCCTTTTTAACAGACTTCAAAAAGTATTGCAGCGATAATGGTCTAGTTCAGGGCTGTCCAAACTACATGGGACCCAGGGCCAACAAAAATGACTCAATACATTGGGGGGCCGCAAAATATTTATAAAATAAAATACAAGTATAATAAGTATCATTATTTTATTATCTACTTTTTCATTAATTTGTCTTTTACAATTCTGTCAACATCAACCTCAATATTAGTAGTAACTAGACGCAGTGCATGTTTAAGTGAAGTATCTGTCAATGAAGATCTGTATTTAGATTTTATAAACTTCATTGTTGAATATGCACTTTCACAGAGGTAGGTATTAATTCGCCGCAAGAAAAATAATTTACTCATTTAATGTATTTAAACAAAGAAGATAAAAAAGATTCTGCGGGCCGCAATAATGCATGTGGTTTGGACAGCCCTGGTTTAGTTGATAGCGTGTTCGGAAACAGCGTCGAAGGACGTAGGTTCGAATCCCAGCAACTCAGTTCGAGTTTGCGGTGAAGAAAAAACATCGTGATGAAATGTTCGCACGGTGGCAGGGTTTTTTTCTAAATCCGCTCGGCTAGCTAAGTTCCCTAGAGTTAAAAACCTGTCGCCAAGCCCCTGTTAGTGTGTTCCGGCAATTTGACTTGAGAGCCAGTCTCCCTCTAGGTTTAGCGTGACTACCATCTTAGACCACATCATCATTTAACATCAGATGAGATTGTGGTCAAACGCCGACATATACAGTTATAAAATACGAGGTTCTCAAATCGGATGTCTTTTTTTAAAGTGATTTATAAAAACCGATTTGGAAATTCTTTTTGTATTGGAACCGGTTTATTTTCAAAGATGCCTTATTTTAATTTCATTATCATTGGACCTTGAACTACGGAAGACACACGAGAGAATTCCTCAAAAGTACATAGGAGGTGCATAATTATCAAGGATATCGGAATGTTTATGACAATCTAAGACTAGGTAGATACTTACCCGATCGGTCAAAGACGTTTGTTCTGAGACATTTTTTAAGGTTTTACTTTTATGTTAAAATTTTCTTGTTTATTCATACATATCAGACTTAAATATTATATAGCCTTTATAACCCTAACAATTAATACTAATGTAACAGTATGTCATGGAGTTTTTATCGGAATCTTATTTATTTATGGACAGCTATAGACCAATGCTATACATTATTTACCTAGCTGTTGCCCGCAGCTCCGCATGCGTTTTTTGTTTTATAATTGTATATTACTTCTTATAAGATCAGCTGTCTGTTAGTGAAAGTTCCGTGAAAAACGGTTAAAACATTTTGGAGATAGTACTGCAAACGAAGCCATGGGTAAAAGCTAGTCCAAAATAAAAAAGCTTTAATTACTTTTTATAACGTTAGCTATCCGGCAGTGAAAGTCCCATGAAAATAGACCCAATCGTTTTGGAGATAGTACTAGAGACGAAGCCACGGATGACAGCTAGTCTAAAATAAAGTAGCTTATGTCACCCGCTGTAATTTTAACTATCCGTCAGTGAAATTTCTGTCAAAATCGGTCCAGCCGTTTCAGAGATTACTGGGAACAAACAGACAGATAGACAAACAAAAATTTTAGAAGTTGTACTTTTGTTATCAGTATCGTACATACGTTCATATTCAATCAGTAAAAAGTCGTTATTTCGATATTACATACAGACACTTCGTTTTTATTGTATGTATAGATAAATTAACTATGTTGAAACACTCAACTGTGCGTTGGCCTTTAATAGCTGCATTTGATATTAGACAATTTCAGTGTAAAAATATACACAGGTAACTATTACTTAAAGAGTTTATTAAGGTACAGATAATGATCTATATTTATACAAAACTGAAGAGCTTACGATAGGTAAGCGTGCGCGCACACAATCTCCCCGTGTGAGGAGGAGTTGAGTATACGATCTCATTCAAAGCACGACGCAAACGTAGAACGGTGAAACTGTAGAAGCCTTGACAGGTCAACAGTGTAAATAGTTCGAAAAAAAAAACAAAAACGACGCAAACCGCAGCCGAACGCTTCGGAACTGACACGAGTCGAGGTACAATAATTTACTTCCAACTAACTTACGATACGTTTCAAGCTAAAACCGAACTTCACGGTGTGTTACATGCGTGCGCACCACTCTTCTTTTAAACAAAGACTAATGTCAAGGTGTATTACATCGGCGCGCACCAATCCTGTTTCAAACTAAACACTCACTTTTGACGATGTCTTATAAAGCACCAAGAGAAGTATAACTTCAACAAAAAAAAAAGTCTTACCAAAAGTGTGAAAACCGTTTAAGCCAATTAAATTTCAACTTTGACCTTAAATATCTTACAAACAACAGGATGTATCATAAAAACACACGAGAGAAGTGAAACTCTTGTATTACCAAGGAAACATTTTAATAAAAAAATAAAATAAAATAAAGAGCCAATGTGAGGCCGTCACTCATTCGAGTACTGCTCGCAACCTTTAAATAACAATGAAGACCTCTAAAAGTTACCTATCCGAAACCGAGACGGGCAACTCTAGTTGTATATGAATTATTATATTTTTATTTATTTATGGATCATTGATATACTACTATCGTTTTTTGATACAGTAACATTTTACACTGTATTCCTCCCATACATATTTTTGGAACTTTATAACAAAAGTCCCCATGATTTTCCGTTTTCAAACCACTTCTCTATGCTTCTTCCACATGTGTAACTTCCACTTACTCCTTGCCGCATATTTGATATCGCAACGTTCACACTTATGCCGTTTGATGCCGTAATGCGACCGCATATGTTGACTCAGGCAACACTTAGTCCCGAAGCGTTTATCGCATATGTCGCATTGGAACTCTTTAGTCTTCGTATGCGTCACCATATGCGTGTTCAGTTCCATCCTGGAATAGAAACCCATGTCGCATAGCGTACACTTGTGCGGTCTCAGCATCAGATGATAGCGTTTCTTATGATCGTTCAAAGATCTAGAATTATTGTAAGTCTTCTCGCAGGCGCCGCATTTGAAAACCAAAGGTTCCGCCCCGTGAACTTTAACCATATGCTTCTGAACTTGCGGGCTCGACGTGAACTTCTCGTTGCAGACGTGGCACTTCCTCGTCTTACCCCTATATAAATGATTCTTCTGACGTGCGCCGATCTCTTGTGACGCGTATCGAAGATCTTCGAACAATGCGAACATTTGAACTCCCCGATATTCTTCTGGTGACGGTAACTGTGGGTGCTCAAAGATTGCTTATTGATAAACCCTCGTCCACAGACCGGACACTCGAAATTCGTATAATGCTCGTTCATATGCTCCGAGAGGACTTTGAAATAGTGAAACTGTTTCGCGCAAACCACACACTCTAGCTTCTCAGTGTCGAATCTGAACGGTATTATATAGTTCTTAACATCCTTGTGGATCGGTTTGTTGTGGGTCCCTTTCAAATGGTCCATGAACGTCTCTAGGCTAGTGTCCTTCGTGCCACAAATGATGCACCGTAATCCGGTGATATCCAGTTTGATTATCAGGTCTGATACGTATTTCACATGTATAGCTCTGGTGCTCGCATCTTCGTGCGTTTCCAGATTGTGACGCTTCAAATCGCCCGGTTGTGGGAAAGTCTCGAGGCAAAAACAACAATTGTAACCTTTAGAACCGTGCGCTTTCACCATCGTAGCGTTCGAACACTGCAGTACAGATTTTATATTATCTCTATGTTTATTCATTTCTTCCAACAATCCATTCACTACCGTACGACATTTAGATGGTACGGGTTCCGTATCTGCTTTTTTAATCTCTTTAATATTTTCACCACATTTCTCATCTTCTCTTTTAATCAATTTTATCTTGTTTTCATCCGCATCATCTACAAAGAAGTTAATTCATTCACTTTCAATATTTCACAACTTACGATTCTATAATTTTATTAAAAAGGGTATCTGTAACAAATCCGATGTTACTGAATAATGACGTCATATTTCAAAACAAATTGTAACCGGAAGTTTTGCGAAATCATTGAAATCAAACGAACTAACTTCTAATGAACATAATATAAAACAACAGACTAATTTATCTTTCTAATATCTATATATATACGTATAAATGAAATTGAAGCGTTTGTCCGGAACAATCTTCGAAACAATTTTGACGAGATTGTTAACAGAGAACTTAATACCCATTTTCCGTAGGCGTTCATCGTTAACAGTCAAATTGAACAGAGAGGAATTAGAATAAGTAAAGCAGTTGCAGAGGTTCGACAGTAATTACAACATTGAATAAGAACAAAAACAAGAATTGACATAGAATAGTGTACGGTACCCTTTATACTACACTGGCTCGACAATGCCCGCGTATCAGTCGATATAGCACAACCGTTGACACGCGCCCGCGGCTCTCGTGACAATGACATTTGCTAATTGCTTACCAACACTACAAATAATATATACGTGTATTGCAGTTGCCTTAAAAATATTTAAACAGAACATGTGTGGCAATTTATAAGAAAAAATATATGAGTGCGGTCAGAAGATCCCCGTCAGGGGCAAAGTTCTTTATGGAGATTTGGATTAGTGAACAGAAAGCGTTATGAGATTCTTTATATATAATTATGTTTTTATTTTTGAACATATTCTCAATGCTAACATCGTAAAATAAGAAATCAAATTAAAAAGTATCATTTATATTTAAGTCGAATATTGGTATTCATTATAATAAAATAAAATTTAATCAAAGTTCCACGCGTTCTGTATTGTTGTTATACAACCGGCAGTGCACCATAGACCTCTGCTCGAATTTTGATACTTGCACGCACATACACACTTGTATACAATAGAAAGAGAGATAAAGTCCCATAAAGGGGGTTATATAAATAAAGTTTTAATAAATATTAAATAGAAATAATTTATTCCAAAAGTTTTAAATTATATACAGGAGAGAAAAGCTGCGATATACTAATGTTGTCGTAAGAAGGAATTTTCGGGCTAACGCTTTCTAAACCTTATACATAGAAAAACACCTACAAAAAAGTCCACGTTGGAGGTATTTGAATAAAGATCTATATCTCAGAACTATTTAGCATAAGAGGCATGCATAGTTTATACATGACAAAGTAACTGCACTGTAAACAATGATAAGCATAGCAATCCAAAAACGTCGGTGGTGACCACCAAGGATCTTACAATCAATCAACATTCTTCATGTCACATATATATGTCATATTGCACATGTCATATGGGCCTGCAAAGCACGTGAATAACGGGGATATACTTTTTTTTATATTATAGGGGGCGAACGAACAGGTAGGTCACTTGATAGTAAATGATCACCGCCGTCCATAGACACTAGCAACACCAGGGAAGTCGCAAGTGCGTTACCGGCCTTTTAAATATGTGGGCCTCCGGCGCTCTCACTGAGCAAACGAAACGCAACAGTGCAAGCACTGTTACTTCACGTCGGCTTTCTGTGAGAGGGTGGTACTAGCCCGGGCGAGCCGACCCATTCATGCTGAAACCAGTAATAGCTTCAGCGTAGCTCTACCACCTACAAGACTACTGTCCATCTAGTGTTAATCCAAGACAAGAGTAAGATAGAAGCTCATAATTATTTTACAACCCTATATTCTCTTTTTGAACACAATTTTATCTATATAAATAAAACGACAGAGGTTTGTCGCTGTGCGTCATTATACAAAAATTACTGAATACACTTAGAACTGTTGTTTAGTTATACTTCTGAGACACTTAGTCTTATAACAGATCTTAGAGATTATATCGTATATAATAAAAACATAAACCGTGTTATTAGAAAAAAGTTGAATACGCGTCGAACACTTGTTTTAAAAAAGTTTCATCACAAAAGAGTGCCGTACCTTTGTTTAGAAATGGGCACTATTTAAATTTAAACATTGTAGTATAACACTTGTCTAAGTTCACAGTTTTCATTTTATTGTTGTGATTTATTTTATTTCAATTTGCCGCCAAAAAACGTTTCGTAGTAAATTATGGGTTTCGTGTGTATAATAAATATAGAAGACGTACATAAATTAGATAATTTCTTTTAAATGAAATAATTATTTTTAATGAAGATCTAAACAAACAAATTGTTCGTAAATTGGAACGTTTTGAATGATGAGATTGAATTGAATGAATGCTATTCAGAGTTACGTAGCATAAAAAACACCAATCCAGATATTTAGCTAGAGACTCTTTTGTAATAAAGTATTTTAAACGTGTGTTTAAAATTTAGACACTGTTTAGTAAAACTCGTGTTAAACACGCGTTCATTTTTATTTTTGTAATACGACCGAAATTATTTAAATTTTAATGGCTAAACTTTAACCATAATAATATCTAAATTGTTTACCATAATAAAATTATGAGATATTTTAAAATCAGGTTTTATTCCACCTCTGTAGTATCACCCAGTTCCTCATCATGAACAAAAGATTAAAATTCTTATTCATTTGCCTGCGACATAGATATAGACATTGAACCAAAATAACATCTCATCTTACCCTTATCCCACCTACCTAAGTGGGGTCCGCAAAAATAATCAAAATAACAGTTTAGTTAATATATTATACAAAAAAATGCATATCACATAATTTTTAAAAGAAAGCAATAACACAGTCCTGTTCTCATGTAAACTCAAACATCAACCATAGAATGTGACGTCACACCTTCCGAAACATTCCTGTTATTTTGGTTCAATGTCTAAATCTATATCACAGGCAAATGAATAACAGTTTTAATCTTTTGTTCATGATCATACTGTTCCTTCTACAGATGTGGAATAAAACCGGATTTCAAATACCATATGATTTTTAAAAGAAAAAAATAACTCAGCCCTATTGTCATGTGAACTTAAACATCAATCATAGAATGTGACGTCACACCTTCGAAATATTCTCCTGACATTTTTTACACTTTCAAAAAATTCATACAGAGAAGGAATAGTGTTATAAAGAAGGGTATGACGTCATGAGTTTATCAGGTCCGAGTGTTTAAATGAAAATAAAGAAGTGAAATAATGAAATATATTTTTAAAGTTATTATAGACAAATAGATTACAGATTAACAGCTATTTAAAAAAAAAATATATGCATATCTATCTATATCCAACATTAGCTTTAATAATTGCCTTAGACAAGAAGAATAAAACTGCTATATATCGGACTTTATCAATGACCCACACTTTTCACAGTCAGACCTAATATTAAAGTATATTTTATTGTAAAAGTAAAACTGACAGAATATAAAGGAATTCTAAAAATATTTAAAATAACTTTAGTTTCTATATTGAAATATGAAAAAATACATTCATCTATCAAAAAGAAAACTTTGTATTTATTTCTATTGTAATCCACACTTTTTACTATAATTTTTTAATCAATTTATAAAGTAGTGTTTAAGCTGCAGTTAGCTTTTTATACTGTACAGGTATTAGGTATTTGACCACCAATCACATCCGATGTTAAGTGACGATGAGCTCCAAGATGATAAACACACTAAACCTAGAGAGAAACTAGCTCTCAAGTGTAGTTACTGGAACACACGTTTACAGGTGCTTAGCTATATGTTTTAAGGTAGTTAGCGGATGGGCTTAGGAAACGTCCCATGACACCTTCAACATCACCGAAAATTCAGGTTCATTCTCAAAGATACTAAGCCCACATTGAATGCTTACAAATTTGCAAATTACACCACTGCTTAGTAGAATTCGATTATTAAAAAATGGAGCAATCAATTTGAAACAACATAATATCACTACAGGTCACATCTGAATCTCAGATATTTAGATCTGAACCGTCAGAGTATCTTTGTGGGTGTAAAGTACCAAAGGGACATTATAAAAAGACCATAGTATTCTTCACTGTGTTTTCCTTCACCAAAAGCTCTGGCTCATTGTATCCAACAATTATCAACTCAAATGCAGTAATAAATACTCACCCTTTTTCCCATTCCTTGGTTTTCTTCCCAGAGTCTTCCTCTGCATTTTATAAAGATTTGACGCTTCGAGAGGTGACACCTTTTTAGTGCGTCTCATTTCTTTCGCGTCACTGATGTCACCCTTCTTGCACTGTATATGTGGCTTGTTTCGCTCATCGGTCAGTATTTTGCATTTTATTTTTTCCGTCGATTCTTTTCTTCAAAGTTTGATGGTTCTGTTGAAATATATCAAAAAATATATAAGGTTTTTTTTATTGAATTTTGTACTCCAGGAACTTGTTTACAATTCAGCCAGTGTCATATGATGATAATAATATATAATAATAATAATATTTTATTGTTCCAAGTCAAGGTGTACATAATTTACAGTAATATTGGTATCTGCACTAGTTAAAAACCTTATCCCAGATATCACAATTTCATATAATTAGTTCTATAACAACAGTGACTTAAACATATTTAATAAATCAAAATTAATAAGGTGGTTCAATTGCAAGTGTGTGAATATGTAAGACAAGTGTGTGTTTTGTGATAATAATGATTGGATTCTGTTTTAAGTAAAATGTATATGTTTTGAACTACCTAAAATTTTATCATATTTTAAATTGTGGTTTTAGTAATATTTCTGTATTTAAGTAACTTTGTGAATGTAACCATTTGAAAATGAGAGTTTTAATCATATGAGTGTTGTATTGATTGATCCCCACTGGCAATACAAGTGAGAAAAGTATTTATGAAAATATGTAAAGGTATCTGAAATGAATTTTAGATTGAAGTTGATAACAAACACCTCCTAAAACAAGATGGTTAATAAGGACATAAAGTACATAAATCTTATGTTGAGATGTGAATTATACCTAAAGTTTCATATTATTCAGAGAAATTATTTACCTATAAGACACCAGTGTAAGGGGAAAAAGAACTGAATTAGAAAATTGGGACAAAAATGAATGGTAAGGGAAGATGCAGTTTCAGAGGAGTTTCAACCTACAACACTCCCCCAGTTGTGAAATTAGTTTCTTGCTGGTTTTTTCCATCAGGCGGCCTACATGCTTGCTTATCACTATAGTGGTATGAAAAAATAAATATAAAAGCGATGGTAAGGAATCTCTTGTAACAAAGTGACACATTTATGTGAAAGAGTCAGTAAAGGGGCTCACTTTCACTAAGGATACTACAAATTCCAAGTCTACTCTTGACCCATACTTCATATTATTTAAGCTGTACTTACTTTACATCTAATTATTTATTCATTTCGTTACATAGTTTAACAGGTACACCTATTGCTATGTAAATCACATAAAATGAAAACAAGAAAGTTAGTTATAAATAAACTTATAGTGACAAAATAATAATAACACAAAAATATTACTAAACAATGAGACTCTACAGTAATTCTAGTTTCTCACAAAATATTCTAAAAGTGGAACACAATTCTTTGTAATTGTCGGTGAAACCAGTCAACTAGCAGGAACTGCTACAAGATATTGTTAAGATGTGTTCAAGTATTCGAATGAGGGGCTAGTTGAGATGTGCTACTGTACGACATGCGGGTATAATAAGTAATTCATGCCGACATGCAGCTACATAATTATTGGGTAAATAAAGTCAAACTAATCTAGATACAAGTTCTATGCAATCGGAGTTACCTCTTATGATCATGGCACCTCTGATTATACTCTCATAATTTTAAATTCCTTTCATACATTTTAAAAAATGCATGCAGAGCCACTGGGCAACACCTAGTTTTTAATAAAAATCTTAATGTTATAGCATATATCTGAAAGTAAGATAAAAGAATGACCTTTGATATTTCTTTTAGTATCCACTGTTACTTCTTCCTCCAAATACTCAATGTCTTCATAAAAGACACCCTCTTTTTCGACAACACCATCCGTATCATGTTCATCTTCTTCACCAAATAAAGCATCTTCCTCATACATTACACTAACGGATTCCATTTCCTTATCATTGTCTACTGCTTCGATTTTGACTACTTCTAGTTCTAATTTTGGTTCTGTTATTTTATCTGTGAATAAAAAGTAAAGGCAATTCAACAGTTAGTTATTGTTTATAGAAATAGCTAGTCTCAAATAATTATTACTATAACTTACCATTCTCAATCTCCTGCATCAACTCTGTCTGTGACTTGATTACCAGTTTTCGGAAATCAAAAGCACTTCTGAGCTTTTGTACACACGTTTCACATATCTGATCATGTTCTACAGAGTCGGGTTGCTCCCACTGGAATTAAGGTGAGGCATTTTGTAGATTAACTACATCACAAAAAAAAAATAGATATTTGGAACCCAATTGGAAGTAAAGGATCTAATAATTTTCAAATGTTATTTTCTAAAGTTTGTAAATGACAATTTGGCTCAAGATGGTCACATGTTAAACCTAGAGAGAACTAATTTTCAAGTGCAACTGTCAGTACACACCTGGAGGTACTTGATATTAAATTTTCAATGTGGTGACAGCCAAACAGACATTTAAGCCGGAGCGGCCGAGGCTGGTCGCCGAAGGCGACCAACAAGCCGAGGCTGCTGAGGCGAGGATCGATGCCTGGGATATGTTACGCAAGGGCGTCGAGGCTGCTCTTCCCGCAGCGCCGGAGACGTTGCAGAGTCAAAATAGATACAGAAATTCGGAATTTTTCCTCGGAATTAAAAGTTTAAAAACTCGAAAAGGTGGGGGCTCCGCAACTTTTCCTTTTAAGGGGTGTTAGTACTGATCATCCCCTTCCCTCCCATCCCCCTCCCCACCGTCAATTCGACGGACGCTAATGGAAAGTCGTACCGTCACAACTCCTAATGGAGTTTTTTTTTTATATCTAAGTAGATATAGGCATTATTACTTGATGAGTACAATGTGATGGCATTGTACATGTTTGATATAGTAAGGCACACATGCTGGTACACATGTGTGTCTCACTAGGTCTCGTAACCAGGAATAACTTAGAAAGATTCGCTATGTTGCAGCCACGAGAACAGCCCAAGTCGAAGTTCGGCCGCTTTGGCACCCTTCACCTAGTTACTAATCGGCTGATTACCCTATGACCTTAGTAGTCCGGTGAAGCAAAAAAAAAATTAAATAATTAAGTGCTTTATACTCTTAGAGTAAACGAACTTCATAAAATCTAGTGAAGATGATAGTACTGCAACTGTGAAGTGTAGTTAGTATAAACAAGTATATTTACCGATAAAGCGTAACACTTGGTGAGCATTTCACCGTATACCTCGATCTCGTCGCCGTTATGATACTCCTCCCACATATTATTCAAATACCCATAACCGAGACAACATCTGCATCTACCGAAGTACGTTTTAACTTCTCGGTTTTCTCTAGACATCATAAAATTATTTTTTATTTCAACGTAATAATGCACTGAAGTTCTAAAACTTTTGATGTTAAAAAACAAGAAGATAAAAACACATGATGTGTTACTTTAATTACATACGATGTACATCGACTGTATAGAAAAACATAAGAAAATAATAAACGGAATCGATAAAATATTTTACTCTAACAGTGCACAGAACAAATTGTTAATGAGAGCATAGTGTATACCACACCAGGGAATTTTTTTTTTGTTTCTGTTTTTTTTTTTTCATTTTATGCGTGGAGGGTTGAGATAAGACGAACAATCTTATATGGGAGATATTTTGAAAAAGTGCCCAGCTCTAAGCACTATATAACTTATAGATTAATCAAATAAGTTTAATACTTTTAATTTCGGAGGCAATCATATGAAAATAGATTGTTATGTAAAAATATTATTTTTTTTTCTTTTCAATATTGCGTTAATATTAACCCCTGGACTGTCCAAAATCATAAAGGTTTAAGTTCTGTACAACCGAAATTAGACCTCATGAGGCACGAATAGTGATTTATTACAAAACTTTGAAACATAACAAATTTGTATTATAAAATTGGTGTAAAACGTATTTTTAAATTATTTTCTCATTTTTAGAAATTCTTTTTTTTTTTATATATATTATAGGTGGCAAACGAACAGGTGGGTCACCTGATGTTAAGTGATCACCACCGTCCATAGACACTAGCAACACCAGGGGAGTCGCAAGTGCGTTGCCGGCCTTTTAATATATGTGGGCCTATGGCACTCTCACTGACCGAACGAAACGCAACAGTGCAACCACTGTTACTTCACGTCGGTTTTCTCTGAGAGGGTGGTACTACCCCGGGCGAGCCGACCCATTCATGCTGAAACCAGTAATAGCTTCAGCGTAGCTCTACCACCTACAACAATTATTACTCAACCATGAAATTTACATTGTCGACACCCATTGGCAGCTCGCCGATCCCCAAATATTCTTTTCTCTGACGTGGACCCCTAAACGTTCAAAATCAAGCGCCAGGGGTCCATATGGACCACTTGTGAACTTTGTGTGTGTGATGTAAATTGATAAAGTGCGTAAAAATGTGTGTTTTTTTACTATGTCGTATGCTCATGGTATTGTAGGTAAATATATAAGGATTGGATAAAGAAGTTTCATAAATGTATGTTTTTTTACATTAATGTTTTATCTAGGACGCTGTTAGTAAACCCCAAACTATGTAAAATATACGTAAATGTAAATTAAAAAGAGAATTCAATAAAATGTTGATCAATCGATTCAGTCAGTGGTAAGAATTTATTTTTCTATTTTTAATATATTTTACTTTTTCTCGAAAACCGATTAAAATAGAGATCTGAAACTTCCAGGATCTTAATACATATTTCGATCTGACTATACTGTTAGCCTGGCAAGGCCTCTACAGTTTCATCGGACTACTACTCCATACACATCCCCTAAGTACCGTTTAAATATCTTTTTGAAGCCGATTCACTATACTTATACACCTATGGCCTTTATACGTTTTATTTTTGCTTCTTTTGGATATTCTGGTTAATTGTCAAAAATACTAGTGACTTATTACTATAACTTTATGTACTAAGCACCAAAGTAGAAAGATAGCTTGAACATCAATAAGCAAAATTAGTTATTCGTAGTATGATATAATAAAATATTTTCTTACGATATGCTACGCTAATTATAATTTCAGAATATCTATGTTTACGAAATATGCAAACACCAACTAAAAGAGGGAGTGTATTGACTGACATAAGCAATTGAATTTTATTCTTATCACTTTTGGTCAGGTTTTAAAGTTTCTCCTTTAGGTTTTAGGTAGTAATTGTGAAATAAATCTCATGAGAAGTGTTATACTAAAGACCGACAAAACGTCTTCAACAAATGTTTACTGGATTCCATCGAATTTTCTGTTATATCTACTAAACATGAACATTTTATGTTTCACTAGAGGTAAGACATATCACGTAGCACGTTTAATAATACAATAAAATAAATATACGCGAATCAACTTTTATTACAATTGAGAGCATATGATCGTGTGATGGCAAAAGTGTATGCACGAAATATATACTCAAGCGGCATGTAAAGTGCGTTTATCGTTGATTCACTTGATATTTTTTATAAACATCCAGTAGCTATATAAATGAAATAATTTATATATGAGTGAAATTATGTAATTCGTTTGCTTTTTATTATCACTGTTTTACTGCAATTCAGTGTTATTGCTAATGGCTATATGTTAATTATTACAAAAATAGCTTGTATTACAACATGATAAATGAAAATAACAGTACGGAACGACGTTTTAATGTTATTGATAGTATATTTACTCTGTGGTGATAGTAATAGTAAAATCTAATCGGAGAATTAGGTATAGTTAACAATATGGCGTAATATTTGTTTTAAATTGATATAATTTAGATTTACAATTTTAATTTCTACCAAAGGAACGTTTTTGTTTCATTATTCTAGTTTACATTTAATGAGCATTGAAATATAGTAAGAGAGGTTTTCGTCACTGGCGAAAAATGTCGCAGGGGTGCTGGAAAATCGAAGGACTATCTTTGCCGCTGCTGTCACTCGGAGGGCGATTTTGTAAACTTGAGCGAAAACTATGATTTCTGTGGAAATAACATAACATTAGTTGATCTTTTACGAGAAACTTTTAACATTGATGTAAGTGAATTTATCTAAAAGTTTTTGCATATAATGTTTCTAACCTCCACAAAAGTTATTATATATCGCTTTATTTTAACGCTATATTTATAAACATTTAATAAAATAAATAATAAACTGATAAAAACACATAACATACGTATTTTATCTGTTATTTGAAATCAAAGTGATTGAGAAAATTCAAAATTTTCATTTTCTTTACATATTGATCTTATAATGTAAATATTTCCGTTATTTTTTATAGGGGTTACAAAATTACCAATGACTGTTCGGAGGTGATATAACGTCAAAACTTTGATCTAATTATCTTTGTAAGAATATCCGCGGGGGGTACAGGGAGTTGGTCAACTCCTCCCATGTGAGTTTAAGCATTCCACACTCCCATCTGATGTTAAATGATAATGTGGTTTAAGTTGTAAACATGTTGAACCTAGAGGGAGTAGTCCTCAAGTGCAGCCACCGGAACATATCAACAGGAGCTTGGTGACAGATTTTCAACTTGAGAGTAGTAGTTGTCTAAGCGGGCTTAGAAAAAGTCCTACTAGCATTCTATAATCTCATTATGGCTCATTAATTAGGATTTGAACCTATATTAATTTGTCGAGTTGACCATTACATCAGTTAAGCCTAATGAGTTCTGTAACAGACTAAAAACTTTATTACACATACCACAGATGACACATATAGTACAGACATATTATAAAGCAATTAGATGAGTGCACAGTGTCACCACTGCTACATAATTAAAATTTTTTTTGTTATAAGATATTAAATTACTTCAACAGCCAAAGTCTCTTCAAAACACAGGTGTAAGATCATTATAACCAAAATTTTCATAATTGAAATCTGCTGTAGTTCTGTGATAAACATCATCATCATCTTCTTACCCTTATCCCACCTAAGTAGGTTCGGCACAATATGTTTTCCTCTTCCACTCTCCTCTGTCAGACATCATCTCAGTATTTATACCTCTTCTACAGATATCATTAATCACACAATCTATCCATACCTTTTTCGGTATTCCTATACTCCTATATCCATCCACCTTTTTTAGTTATAAGTCTTTCATCTTTCCTCATGACATGCCCTTGCAGTGCTAACCTATTACTCCTCAACTTCTCTGTCACTGGTGCTATTTGCAAACTATAGTTGTGAGGTATCTACAGCATATATTTTATTTATTTCAGGTCCTTCCTATTGATAATGAGTCACAAGTCGCATCATATGCTATATGTGAGGAATGTAAAACAAAGCTTCAAGATGCTGCAGTATTCAAGTTACAAGTACTTCACTGTGAGAAGAGATTCAAGAATATGTATCAGAAGGCGGTTATACAAGGTCTGATTTTTGATCTTATGAATTTCAAATAGTTCAGCTAGGTAAGCTTAAAGAAATCCCAGAGATACCATGATAGTTGTGTAGAGAGATAACTATGCAACAAAGTCACATGTAACTCCATCTGAGCACTATACAATTCATAGGACCAGCTCAAACAATGACTTCCCTCTCTCTAATATCCCTTTGAACTTATAATATGTACAATAAGCACACTGTTCCTAAGTGTCATAACATAATGTTATATAGCCTGTCACCATTTTTAATAAATCCATAAAAATTATAAAACAAAACCATTTTTTGTGTTTCCTGTTCCTCTCTGACTCTTCTAAACCATGTAAGGATTTTGATAGGATTTCAACTCTTATTTGGGGTATTTTTGCAACACGATTTATATGTATTATAATACAAATGTATTATATTTATATACAGTAGAGAGTGGTGGACATATTCAAATGAAGTCCTAAGAAAAAGTATTCAGATGATTACATTGGTAATGATAGCCACACCTTATGCGCTGCATAAAACTAGTATAGTACAAAATTGTGCCCATTGAAATTGTGAACAAAAAACTCTCAGAATGTATGATGTCTATTTTCTAAGAATGACTCCCAGTAATAATTTTTATCTTTTGCATAGTATTAAAAATTATGTGTTATTTACGATGCTATTTTGTTACCTAACATAACGTAACTTTATGTTGAGCATATCATTTATATAAGGAATTCCCAAACTATTTTCTGCAGCTAGGACCTCTTTCTCAAAATGAACTGATATCTCAGACCCCCCTTGCCAAATTATTTTTGAACTGTATATAATAACAGTCAAAAACAGAGCAATTTTTTAGTCAGGTGAAGCTGTTAAAAAAGGCCTATTAGGCCAATAGTGTACAGCAGCCCGATCTGAATAAGTTAAAAATTGCCTGAAAGATTTGTTTGCTCAAATATATTATCTTAGCACGAATGTGTCTATGCTTGTTGACTTGCCGGGTTTTTCGTCATGTATGAACTTGTGCGTGCATATCGACTTTTGAGTTTTATTAAAGTACAACAGTTGATTTTTAGATCTCATCAGTCGACCCCTAAAAATCAGTTTTCGTTTATTTTGACCTATGGGAAACCAATATTGATCTCGACCGCTTTGGGAATATCCCTGATTCAGATCAAAATTACCCTGTATAGCATATGATTTTAAGGAATATCTCGGAAGATATTACAAATTTACAATTACGCATGTTACAAAAAAAGGCTTCGCCTTTGACAATTCTGTAAATATAAAAGGGCCAAAAAATTGATTCATATCCTTTAGAGTTTAGCCCCTTATGAAGCCACATTAGTACATTACATTCACGCAAAGCTTGGGCGTTGGGCGAGTCACTTGTCATCATCTTCTTATCCTTATCCCACCTAAGTAGGGTCGACATGTTTGTCACGTTGTGATATATGATTTGGCCCAATGTTTACGATCGGCCTGCCTGATAACAACCCTCCTAATGCTACTCCCTTACCTGCGTGTTTCTACACACATCAAAGGAACTTTGAGACGCTAATTTCGAATTACTATTGAAATGAGAATGGTGTGCAAACGTTATTCTACGCCTTTATCCGAATTCATTTTGAGGTTACTTTTTAGCGGCACTAGTGACCGAAGCTTCGTCGCGCAGATATGAGAGTAGCATTACGATTATTTTGCACTATCATTATATATGGCAAAAATGTATGCTGAAGAGATGAGTATGTTAGTTGGTTGAATCTTCTAGGCAGAAAGTTTTGCCCAGAAGTGACACTGATATTATGTAACATTTCATTTGGAGCGAACCACTTGTAAAATTTAAAATGAGATAATACTTTAATTCCAGATGATTGGCCTGAAACATATACGAATGTGGAAGTAAATGTTAAAATTGACATAGAAAATGAGACACCAGATAAGAAAATAGTGTATATTGAAAATATAGAAGAGGAAAAAGGGCTTCGCCCTAAAGAAAAGTTGAAAGAAGAGGCAGCTTATGAGGATATTGAATATTTAGAAGAAGAGGTGGTACCTTCGACCAGAGGGAATATTATCATTGGTGAATATTAAAAAATAATCCTCATCCTATTTAACTTTAAGTTGCATATTAAAAATGATTTGTATTACTAGTTGTGTGCTGCAGTTCAACCAGGTTACATTTCTGCCTCACTCCTTAGGCCTGTTTCAGAGTGCGAGCTGGTAGTGGTGCCTATAGTTGAAATTTACCTAGACACAGCTAATATTTACAGTTCTCGAGCGTCTGTTAAGTTCGTTGACGTGTGTGGCTGTATGCCAAATCGGAGAGGTTGAAAAAATTTTTTTTTGATTATCGAAAATTTTGTGATATACTCCTCAAAATAGCATCTACTAGTAAATTTTGAGATGTTTTTGAATACCTCTTCAAAAGATATCGAATTTACAAAAATCAAAAATAAATGGCGTTTATGGAGAACCTATAATTACCAGACAGGGTTTAAAAATAAGGAATGGATAGAAGTTTAAAATAAAATAATAAAAAAAACAGGAGAAAAAGCTACTGCAATGTATCGCCATCGCCTATTTATGTTTAATTGTATGATTTCAGAGCCAAATTACTTAAAGCCACAATTGAAGAGCGAACCCAGACAAAAGAAACGTTCGAGTAAAGTGGGAAGGTATCAAAGATATTTACAGTATACGGAAGAGGATTTGAGGAACGCGATGCAAGCTGTCAAGGACAATAGGATGTCGAGATTGGAAGCTTCAGAGTTCTACAAAGTTCCGAGGAAAACGATAGCGGCCCACTTACAAGCTGAAATGGAGAGTGAGAATTTCACTTGACTATTTGCTTTCCAGTTATTATACTTTTTATGCACTTTCAAACTGACTCTCATATTCAATCTATTATATCCTATCCTACATAGGATTATATGAGAAGAGTCACACACGAGACACCACTAAAGTCAACAATTTAAAAATACAATGCCTTTCAAATCAGAAGACCACGGTCATCTTACTAACATGTAAAAATTGTACAGGCACCAACAAAAACATATTTACCTCCTAAATAGTTATATCACTGTTAGGAAGGCTCATACAAAAAGCAATAACTCAGTTCAATTATTGTATTATATAAACACAAAATTTTGTTTGATGTAATAATTTGCTTTTCATTTTATACGCCCGAAGTCAGTATATAATTACGCTCATCGACTACGAGTTGTAAGGATGAGAAGTTAATAAGAATCGTGTTCGTTTAAATAGAGAAACATATTCGGGTGAGTGCCTTAAGCGCTCCCCTTAGTAGTCCGGTGAAACTGTGAAGGCATAATGCTGGCAGTGTAGGTCAGAACGAAAAAAAAAAAAAAAAAAAAATAGAGGAACAGTTTCAAATAGAGAAACAGTTTCATATACGTGCACACGGACGCACGCACGCACATGCGCACGCGCACGCGCACGCGCGCACACGTACATGCACACGCGTGCACACATGTAGGTACACATAGTAGTTGTATTGGGTTTTTTTTACCCTCTTTCGAACTGTAATAGTTTAGAATAACACAGTAGTCAGATGCAAAATACATGTACGGTATCGTGAAACATACATGCTTCGTACATATGTATGAAATGGATAGTGTTACGGCCAACATAATAAATGTGTGCGGACAGCAAACGGCCTTCACCCCGCACCCCTCACCCCTTCACGCGCATCTACACGTGGGCTCACCCCGCGAGCCGCCCGAACCCTAAGCGTAACTCGGCCCTGTAAACTGTAAACATCTATTAGCACATAATACAATTATATAATATCTAAAGTGTTATTATTATTACAATAACAACCAGTGAAGCATCAACTAAGCTATCGAAGCGCAAACAGATAGTTTAGCTTAGCTAGTTACGAATCGGGATATTCGGCGACAGCTCAAGCCGAGGCGTGCCGTGTGCCCTTGTGCTAGTCGTCTATATAAAATCGGGTGAGCACCTTAAGCGGTCCCCTTAGTAGTCCGGTGAAACTCTAGAGCCCTTGCCAGGCTAACAGTGTAGTCAGATCGAAAAAAAAAAATCCCAGTCCGTCAATGGTCTTTGCAGTAAATTACGTGAGAGTAGCCAATGTCCCACGTTATAAAAGACGGCCGCTAAATATCTTTTCGGATCCTTCCGTACAACTAACGGCCGCGAAGGATAAGTACCTTTCAGACTCTTCAAATAGAGCGTGTGCGCATCTACGTACGCGTAGCCACTAATCAGAACACCGTGGTATAGTGGTGAACGTCGCTCTCACACACTCAATGCGACCCCCCTCGGCAGTAGCACAAACCTTGATTCGATGCCCCGATGTGAGGCCCACGAACACACTGCTAGCGCGATACAGTGACACTTAAGATTTTTATTCACTAGTTCGATAATATAACATAGATCTCTCCCACATACGTGCACGTACACACAAATAGGAAGGTACATATAGATGATTTGCAGTTGCATCATGTGCATTGCCTTTCCCTTTCCCATTAATTACTATTTCAATTAAAATAAAATAACAGTATTTCAGTTCCAATACGCCGGACACTTTACGGCCCTTAGACATCATTTTTCATAATTTTTTGTTGGCCCATTCCAGATCCTGAGACAAAACCGAACAGGGACCTAATGTACAATTTCATCAAGGAGATAAAGACGATCTTAACAGTTCACGAACGCTATACCGTTCAAAAGCAGACGGAATCGATATCTCTGCGCGTACTGCACCGAATTCTCAACGAACGATCCCGCCGAACTACGCAATCACACCAGGACTGCACACATCAACGACAGGACGAAGAAAGTCGATATAATGATGCGGCCGCACTGCATGAACGAGATCATGAGGGTCGACGTGGAGAACTTGCTCTGCGTCGTCTGCTGCACCATCATCAACGACTGGAACGGCATGTTCCAGCACCTAAAGACCCACGACATCCAGCTGGAGCAGGCGTACAAACGTGTGATCCCATACTCGTTGAATTCGAGCAATCAGTGCACACTCTGTCAGGAGAAATTCATCACTTACATGATTCTAGACGCTCATATGAATTCGCATTACAGCAATTACGTTTGCGGGGACTGTGGTGATTTCTATCTAACGACTGCCCGGTTAAAGAAGCACATGGAGTCGCATGCTCCTAATCCGTCGAAGGTCATCTGGAATAGAGAGAGTCTGCTGAAGAAGTTGACGAGCTTCAAATGCCCGTACTGCCCTGCGAGGTTTCCAAACGAAGGCGACAAACGGAGGCACTTGCTCAACAGGCATGAGGATAAAGTGCAAGTGCTGACATGCGAAGAGTGCGGCAAGACGTTCAAATGGAATAGGAGTTACACAAGCCACTTGAGAAATGTTCATAGTGGAAAGTATCAGTGTTCAATGTGCGGGAAAATATTCGTTAAGGAACGTGATTTGAAAGTGCATGAGAAGTCTCAACATTCACAATGATCATATTGGATAGAGTTAGTTATGAAAAAGATATTTAGCTAGGGCTCCTGTCACCAGATATATTTCGTATCGGAAATAAATAGCGAACAGGTATGAGATGAACCTGATAATAAGTGTTAATAGCTGCAATTAACGTTGACCGTAGCCCTAAACAATATCAGTCACAACTCTGATTTGTAATGACTAATGTGGCCAGCATTACTGCTTTAAAGCGGGTGTTGCCAGATCATTGGCATACTTTTCGTTCTTGACTCAATGCAGTGATGCACACAATTCATCAATGTTATATAAAATTAAACATAAATATAAAAGACATTACTTTTAAATAATTTATTCCTTTCTTTTTCTACCTTTTTGTCCTTTTCCCTGAAATTGAACATCTAATGGCATGTTATCAATCCTATCTTTAAAGGGCTGTATAATTTGAACGGCCGTAGGTGGTGACAGAACATTGCCAGTTTTACGTGGGTATATCACCAAATAATAAGAATTCCAAAAAACAATATTAAGGGGAATTCCCCAATATAAATAACAACTTATTTGTTAAATTCTTTACGTAAAAAATTATAATAATATATACATTAGACAAAGTTGATGTGATTAATAAACTTTAGAATAAAACAACAGATAATAAAACCGGTCAAGCCTGAATAGGGTTCGCGCTAAATATTCGTCACTTAAGCAATTAATTATTTCTTTATTTGGCGATGAGACGGAACCCCCCTATGCGCGTGATCATCTCACCCTTATCTATAAGAGCAAGTTTTCGAATTATGATTGGTATTTTTGACGTGGTAATGTCTTATAAATCGATGAACGGCGGCTGCACGAACGAAAAAGCTTGACTCATTGTTACGTTCCGCTTGAGCCCAGCGGGCAAACGAGAGCGCGGAACAAGCGATAGAGAGGTGCGATAGGCCTAAGCGTTGGGCTTGTGACGTATCTATCTCTCTTTCACTCAATCGGTAATTCAGTAACAATAATTCAATTCGATTTATAAAAGTATGCAATTTTTCATCAATGTTTTCTTATGACGTTATCACGTAAAATTATCGTTCGTAAACCGACTTTACAGACAACCAATTTTTTTGTCCTTTTTACAATATACATAATTCTATATCGTTTTTTTTTTTTATTTCATTGTATATCTCTAAAATTAATTATAGTCATCTCGAATATGGTTCAGTATTTACTTAATTTGTTATTTTATATGTGGCCGAGTCGATAATAACTTGATCCACCAGTTTCTTAAACTATGTACTTGTAACGTTAATTTTGCCCTAAAAGTTAGTGTTAATGTTGGTTGTAGTAATAAATATTGATTTAAATGTCTTTTTTTATTAATCTTAAAACAGTTAGCGAAGTAAAACCTTTTCCTTCTCCGTTTCTTAAATATTTTCGTTTAGTAGATATTGACAGCCTTTAGTATTGATTCTTTGGTATAGAATATATATATGTGTATATACATAAGAGAAAACTGCCACAACACACTAAATTGCACCGAATCTGCAGAAAATACTAAAGAATTGTACATATATAAGTAAAACAAAAAATATATATATTCTGATCGGTAACCTTTCTGTGTAACGAAAAACGGTGGAGGTAAACACTGTATCGCGTAGAATGTTGTGTGGGAGTCACTGAAGTTAAGCAACATCGGGCGTGGTCAGTACCAATGTAGTCTGTGGTCAGTACCAATGTAGTCTGTGGTCAGTACCAATGTAGTCTGTGGTCACCACCAATGTAGTCTGTGGTCAGTACCAATATAGTCTGTGGTCAGTACCAATGTATTCTTTAGTCAGTACTTGGATGGGTGACTGCCAGGTAACACCGCGTGACGTTGGATTCTTATTACTCAAGTATTTCCCTGTAATACAAAAGTGTCACTTCTGTCGTGTCTTGTGTTCAAAAACAGTTTGATAGATTTCGATTTTTTTTACTTATTATGCATTTGGTACTTGTCTATAATATGGTACCTTCATTTGTGATAGTTTTCATAAGTTACGATTTTTATAAGGGCTATGCGTTCAACGATGGGTTTTTTTTGCTACGTAGAAATGGATCAAACGGTGTGATGGGCATGCACAGAATAGGGCGGATAATATTGTACGATTGTAGGATAATAAATAAAAAGTCGCGGGTATCAGCTAGTCTTCAATGAAGAAGACCGGAAGAAGAGAAAGAGTCAAAGTTTTTTATCTCCTTCTTTTTTTGCGACAATTCATTAATGAAAAAATTCTTTTTTTGCAGTATAATATCAATTTATTAAATAAATAACACCTTTCAGTTATAATTTCTATAATTAAAGTATGTATCCCGAGCACTGGGAATATCTAATCCACGACCAGAGTAGACACATATATTATAATTTCTCATAGAAGCGAAACCAGGCATTCTCTATCTGGTGTAAGATATAGCAATTTTGGTCGACTAATTCGTGACCATCATACACCAGGTACAATATCCTCAATAGAGCCCAACTCCAAGTTCAGTCGAAGTATATCCAGTAACCGAGTAGGGTAGTTGGATATCTTTACCCGAATCGATCGCAATAACTAAACACCTGAGGGCGAATCCATCACAGTCACTCTAACTGGCACGTTTCCGGATCGTCCAGCTAAGGATAGCCTTGTAAGCATTGCAGCAACGACTCCCAACGGATTATAATATCTCGGTAGTCGCCGTTATTGAGTAGAGCATCTTCCCATCTTCATTTATGTTTATTGTGCTTCGTAAAGTATAAATTCATCTTCCCTTTCTGTACATAGGCTGTATCTGATGCCTCATTAATCTTGTAGGTCTAAGTGTCAGTATTTAAAAGACTCACGAATAAATGTGACACGGTCTGGACAAGTCGCAAAATGGTCCATAACACGAAAAAGTGCCTTAACGAGTCTCGAAATTGATGGAGTTTAATTGTCTCTGACAGACCCAGGACAGTCGATTTTCTGACCAATCCTTCTAAAAAGAATCAGAACCGTTCAATTCCCAAAACCGTTTCATAGCCAGATTTTGAAGAACACATTATTCTGTTAACGGTGCATGGTGTGCTTTAATATGCCCCTGCAAATTGCAATCTTGAACAAACGTCTGCCCGCACTCACTGCATGGAAAAAGTCCGTTATTCTCATGTACCCTCATATGGTCTTTGAATGGCTTTTGCCAGGCGAAAGTCTTCCCGCATACGGAACACTCATGGCCCTTATCCCCCGAGTGTTTCAACATGTGAACCCTCAACTCCCTTTTCGTGAAACACATGTACGGGCAATGGTCACACTGAAAGTCCTTTTGCATTAGATGGCATCGCTTCATGTGTCCCGATAGAGAGAACCGCCGATTGAAGCTCCTGTCGCAGACCCTGCACCGATAGAGAATCGGCGCGTACCCGTGCTTCTCCACCAGGTGTTTCCGTCTCGTGAAGTAATCGATAAACCTCTCCGGGCATTTCGGGCATTTGTTCTTCTTCTGCATGTTGTGGACGACGTCGATGTGTATCTTGTACTTGTTGTAAGTGGAGTAAATCTTCTTGCAAATGTTACACGGGAAACTTCCATCCTTATGGACCGCTTGGTTGTGGATCTTCAAACGCTTCATTGTCACAAACCCCGCCCCGCACTGTTCACATATATTGTTCCTGTAATGCACGTTCATATGTCTCTCTATTGCACCGAAGGTCTCGAAATTGAATTTACATATTTGACACTCAAAATCACTGTCGCCTTTCAACTTGAACGGTATCACTCTATCCTCAAAGTCCGTGTAGATTCTCTTCCTGTGGATCTTGGTCAGATGGGTCTTCAGTTCATTCAGACTTGGTACATCCTTATCGCATATGGTACACTTCAGATCCGTCACATCAGCGTAAACCACTAAAGCGTCTGCTCTATACTTGCTCAAGAGCTTGAAGAGGCTCGACTTGGGATGTTCCGACTGGTGAGCTCTCAAGACATCCAGGTTATCGTAAATCTGCCGGCAGTAGAAACACGGATATCCGGATTTGGTTTTCGTTTTGAAAGCCGTCGCGTTTGAGAACTCGAATAATGTGCACGCGTTTATCGTGTTCGCGAGCTTCTCTGTGATAAACATGTCCGTTGTCGGTCCCTTGACATGTTTAGGTTCCGCGTGTTCGAGCAACCTCTTTATGGCTTTCGGTGAGATTATTTTATCTGGAAGGGAAATTAATTAAAAAACTACTGGTTCAATCAAAGTTTTACATTTGTCAGAGGCACAGAAGAGCACATAGAATGGCTTTCATTCAGAAAGTAATAGGATTTCTTGGAGTCCCAAGGAATAGGTTTAATTTGCATCAACGCGAGTAATGCTCCGGACAAAAGTTAGTATTTTATATACATCTAGTCCTGTACCCAATGAGAGATTTCCCATTGGTAATATCTAAGGTATCATCGCGTTTACTTGTTACAGCACACTTTGCCACAGAGAAATCATCAACATTTCTATTATTAGATTAATATTTAGTTTAATAACGAACACACTAAATCCAGTTTCACTTTCCTTCTCCAGGAAATCATAATAACAAAGTTAAAGAGATTCTGTGGAAAGAAAATGTTTATCGTTTTTAGTGTAGCTTTTTCCTTTCATAAAAAAATAAGAAACACTATATAATATATTCTATCTCATTCTCTCTCGTACGTTAAATCCTATAAATGTATAAGTTTGTCGTTTTATTCGATTCATTGAGTTCTAAAACAACGGGCTTAAGAAACTTTTCACCCCCAAAAATTTTATGGTGGTAAAAGTACTGCTGTCGTAAGCAAAATGGGTACATCCAATCAAGACACAAACCGGAGAAAATTTGAATAAGCCGTAGATTGCCGATTTATTAAAGTACTATTAATGAATTTTAGATTAAGCATAATTCGAGAACCAAACTCATAGGCAAACAAGAAGATACTGTTAAATGCACCCTGGTTTTCCTGACTCAGAATATAAATAAAATTCAGTATCGCAAAAACATATGCATCCCTCTTTCTTTGGATGGCAGAATACACTATATATTTTTATGACGTCAATTTTTTTTATACCTTTTAGAGAGTCCAAATAACTGACAAAGATGGGACAGTAGCCTAGTAGTGTGCGCCTTGTAGGTAAAGGTTTTAACGACTTGGTATTGAACCGAGCAAGGAACTTGGCTTCAGCCTCCACCACTCCAGGGTCTTCAATATCTTCATCTAAAAACGTAAATTGATTTAGTTAGTCAATCCTTTTTTTTAAGCTTTACAGGGTTTAGAATTTGACCACAATCTCACCAGACGTCAAATGACGGCGTGGGTCTGAGATGGGACACACGCTAAACCCAGAGGGGCCAGCTTCCAAGTGCAGCTGCCAGAACACATCAACAAGTGCTTGTCAACAAATTTCCAACTTGAGCGTGTTAAATAGCCATACAGGCTTAGAAAAGGCCCTACCACCATATTATAGATTCATTACACCACCACCACCACCACCGAAAGCTCCAGCTCAAAGTAGGTTACGAAACTACGTCGCTCGACGCGGTGTGCGAACACGGTGTCAACTGAGTCATCAGTCGTAACTCCTTATAACATCAGCTATCAAGCCAGTGAAAATACCGCCAAGATTGATTCAACAGTTTTGCTGTTTAGCCATAACAAACAGACAGACAAAAATTTTAAAAATAGTTTTTTTTTGTTTAAGTATGGTATATGTGGTAGAGCTACGCTGAAGCTATTTCTGGTTTCAGCATGAATGGATCGGCTCGCCTGACGCCCGGGGTAGTACCATCCGACACACAGAAAGCCGACGTGAAGTAACAGTGCGCCCGCACTGTTGCGTTTCGTTCGGTCAGTGAGAGCGCCGGAGGCCCACATATTTAAAAGGCCGGCAACGCACTTGCGACTCCCCTGGTGTTGCTAGTGTCTATGGACGGCGGTGATCACTTACCATCAGGTGACCCCCCTGTTCGTTTGACCCCTATAATATAATTTTTTTAAAAATGCTCTCATATCGATTTAGTTAAAAGGTGTTATTTTGATATTACAAACAGACACTTCAATTTTATTTACATGGTATAGATATTAATTTTGTGTGCTGTTATTATCATTTTTTTTGTTTTAGTTGTGACTATTTGTCAACTTGTAATTAAATTTAAGTAATTTTTTATAGAGTACCCTTCATAATTTTCTTTTTTAATACATTTATTACATAGATTATCACACTCACCACATGATAGTGGCTGAATTGTGGAGAATGAACTCGGGTGCCAAATAATAATAAAAAAAAACAATTTTGAGATAACTAACAATAAAGAGGGAAAAACATACAGCTATTAATATATTTACCAAAATCATCACTTGTATATTGTATATCAAAGTCTTTGTCATTCTGATCATCAGTTTCTGTAGTCTCCTTTACTCCTTCCACTTCTTGTGTTGCTACTGAAACATGATAGTTTTAAGACCTTACCAACTTTATTGTTTCTCCACTGTATGTTTTGCTAAATTGAGGTATTTTGTTCTCTTCTAGAAATGTCATTCAAAATTATATTAACCATTCGTATAGCTGGTGCTAGAATGTTAGTTTGCACTGCAAATATTCGCTGCCGATCTATACTGCGCCCATAGAAGAAGTGCATCTGCTGTTTTTTACAATATCTTGTTATATATGTAATTCGAATTACAAAAACAGGGTATGTTGTAAAAGCACACGACAGAAGTGAACCTTGTGTATAACATTTTAATTAAAAATATTTAATATAAAAAACCAACGGCAAGCTGTGTTCCCAGGCGGTTACCTATGCAAGTATAGATCGCGCCCGACTTTGGCGCTTAATTTCGGTGATCGGAGGAGAACCTGTGTTTTCAACACTCTACCCGATACAGTGTTTACCACCACCACTTTTCGTCACATAAACGGTTGCCAGCCAGAATTTCAAAGCCCTCTCATAAGAAGTATCACTTCAAAAGATGCATCTAAAATAGAATCTTATTTTCTTCTCCTATGAGCTTCTATTCTCAAATTGGACTTAATCAACCAATGTGTCTGACAAAATTCTGTAAAGGCGCAAGCCATGTACTTTTCCACCATTCTCCGAATTGTGTATTAGTTAAATGCACCCGTTTTCCTTACGACAGTATACTAAAACCTGGTCTGTGGATACACTTACTGTTTCAAAATAATTATTTAAATTGAAATAATTACAAGCACTGAAAGACAGACAGAGAAAGAAATTTTTACTTTTATAATATATACATATACAAGTTCTTTACACAAAAATATGTAACAAGAGTTTACAAACCATAACTAAAGGATGTTATTTCTTTGTCTTTGTCTTTGTTTGGTATCGATGCTAGAAGTTGTTGCTCTACACTCAACACTGTCATCCGAAAAGCATTCGCTTCTCGGAGCCGAGATATGCATGATGAGCATATCAATGTGGTCAGATCTTTATTTTTGGATAGCTAGAAAAGTTATTATTATTTTTTAAATCATCACCATTAGAAAATTTTATGGTCAAAAAATTAGTTTAAAACTGAAAAGAAAAATATATTTAATGTGTGATTAGTGGCTTGTACAGATCTTCTATGTGAACTGTTAATATTGGCTTAAAATGGACATAGGCTTAATTCGGGGTTCTACCCTTGTGGGCTTCCAAATCACCAAAAATCATCTCAGGATTTTCAGGTCACAAGGATCAGAGAATTTTAATTAATCGAAAATCAAAGCCAAAATATGTTATACTGGCAGGCCTGGCTGGCATTGTGCTGCCCTGACAATAAAAATATATACTTATTTGCTTGAAATGCTTAGCATGAAATAGTAACTAATGTATTCAATTTGATAAAGATTAATACTGTATTCATCAAAATAGCCTTCCAATTACCTCATTGTATGTGACCATATTTTTAGAAGATAGATGGGTATAGTAAACTATCCTTAAAAGATAAGTATATGCCATCTCATACTATGTGGTAGTTCTATAAAAGAAGAATATCTCACTATGCATTGTCTTATTATATCTCAAAAGAATTAGGCTGCATTTTCAATGAAAACTTTCAAGCTGCTTGACATTTTCCAACACTTTCAACAATTATGGGTAGGTTTATAGGGAAACTGGGAAATTCATCTGGCCAGATTTACCAGATTATTACTTATACAAATAAGGAGAGAATTTCCCATGATGAACTTTAAAAAAAAAGAGAGATTCTTGTAATAAAAGCCAAACATAACTTTACATTTCTCCTGTTGTTTTATTAAGTTATGTGGTTATCATGAAAAGAAAACTAAATATTATTTTGAGACAAGTGCAATATCTACTATAGATGAAAGTTTGAAACAAATCTTTATATGCTTGTTTGGAAATAACTGTATGAGATAGTGAGTTCTCCCTGCAAGACGCTTGCATACTCACTAGAAGAAATGTTTTGTACATCTGTCTTTAGAATACTTTAATGTAAAATCAATGAATGGATTTAAAAAGCAGCATTCTTCATACAGAATATCTATTGCCACATCTTTTATCAACTATATTTTTTTCAATAATTGCAAAATTAACTGCTGAATTTTTGATTCATAAATTTTAAGTTATATAGCTATTTTATTTAAAAAAAAGAAAGACTGAAAAACTGATCACACAGTAAAAGAAAATTGTATTGAATTGTCTAAATTTGAAACAATACAACAAGAAATGATCTGTTGTAAAGATGAACATTTTTTTTAGTTTTATTATTTCTATATTATATATTATTTCTAGTCTTATTATTTCTACACATATAACACATTTCTAAATTTTTATTGTAATACTCTTCCAATGAAAACTTATACGCACATATAAATTAAAACATTCCACAAAAATATCGAAAAACACTTCTCTTATTCCATTGTGGTAATATTCCTTAGTTATATCCCTATGATTGCCTTTTATGGCACAACAGCGACATATACCATAATCTCTTATTATAATTTGTGCTTGTGGATCCATATTTCAATTTATTATGGTATAGGTAATCAGGTAAACAAAGCAGAAATTTGTGTATTACATACAGCTTATATATGTATTATCTATGATGAGATACAATACACAATACTGTACAAGCCATATAACTAGGGATGCAAAAACACATCGATGTTTTAAAATTAGTAATTATACTCTTAACAATAACAATTCAACACGATTTATTTTATGAACAATGTTTTCTCATGTCTATCGCCAACTATTGTATTGACTAATGACTATCCATTCTCATCCTCAGTCACAAGAAACGATGCAAATTATACAGCGTTGACTTATCGTCTATGTTGAAACCCCTGACACCGACTTTATGCATCGATATCTTAAAACGAGTTTCATAGTGTTTATCGCCATCCGATGTGTTATTTATATTTGATTTTAGAAGCTGGGGCTACGATTAGCCGAGAAAGAAAGACCACTACTAGTTATAAGGCTGACAAAAATATTGTTTTTAATTTTCAAGAAATAAATATAATTTATCTAATTTTAAATGTTCATTTTCACCATATTTATCTTATATAAAATTATAACCACTATTTGAATTCGTATAAGATTGAGCCATCCATTCACTTCTCTTTGTCTGGCTAAGCTTTGCGTTGTGCATCTTAACTTTTTTTTTTAAATAACTCCGATTGTTCCTACATTATTTGGGAGAATTACATGTTCCTTTTCCTAGATCCATTTTGTAACTATTGGCTATAATATATATAACATATTACTTGGTTTTATTTTCAAAAATAATATTAAAATGTAGTATGTATTATCACATGTATTGTTATAACGTTCTATAAATATTTTACAAGTATTATATATGTATATGTGTGTGTATCAAATTTATGCACATACCAGTATATAAAACCAAAATTTCTAATATTTTAATTAAATTATATTATTCGTAAACAGTATATAAATTATATTGTAATCTCTTTTGAAACAAAACATTCAATCTGGCAAATACTTTTGCGATGTCAAAATAAGAAAAAGAAAGAAAAACCGTCATTGCAATGATTGAAATTCTGCGGCCCGTCTAGGGATGTTCATACAAAAAGTATATTGATATTTTTTTCGGTGTTATGTATAGTATTCGATCGTTATTTTCTATATATATATTAAAAAATATATTTTTGTGTTTAGCTAGTCTATAATATTGAATATTTTGTAGGAATCAGGTTGATATAAGTAAAAACAACTAGGGTAAAGAAACAAATCAACTTTATTTATTCCCAATATTTTATCTCTAGACCTTGCATAAATAAAATCTTATTTACTCTTGTCGCTTAAAATCTGCTTCTCTGCTTAGTTAGAACCAGTGTGACTTTTCAAAAAGTCTTAGAGATGGAATAAAGCTAGTCACCATTGTTAAATATTTATATGCTACATTGTATAACTTTGAGAACTGTACTTTGTTACCTACTTACACTTCTAATGGCTTTTCGTTTAATCTACTCACTGGAGTTCTCGAATAAAGCGATAATTTTAATTAATGTTGAACAAAAAACTGTAACCATATTTTACAATTTTCTAAACGCTAATCGACAGCTTTGTTTCTGCAATTAAAACGGAAAGCCTAGGGTGACATGGTAATTAAACTTACGATATATCAAATAAAACGTATCAGTTTATATGCCGAAATTAAAAGGTCGATATCAATGCCATATATCAATCTTATTGAATATCGATGTATATCAAACACTCCTAGTTCCGTCGTCTCGTTTCACACACTACCACAGAGTACTCTAAACATTGCTTACTTATAACTTCCTTGCATTATACTAAGAGGCTACTGCGTCGATTCAATTTACTTTTGAAGTTTATTTTACATTAAAATGTCAAAGGACCAACCATGTTCAAGTTTAGATATTGGTGAAGTTTCTATTAAAGTAAGTACTCAAAATTCTCATATCTCTCATCGTATAACGGAGTGAAAATGCACAACTTTCAAATTTCACTACAATTTTATTATGTGATATTGTGTCTTATTGTATTTTTCCAAATACCATTACTTAAACTATATTTTAAAAAGTAGATACTTTTTGAATTTCTAAAGTTTGGGTATTTTCTGTATACATGGAGACTGGGGTCTAAAATACGGGAAATTGTGGAAAAAAATTCTAGGACCGTCAAACTAAAATTCAAGAGTCAATCTTTCTTTAATTATGTTTAATCTTAGTCTTTTGGTTTTTGTGACTTTCTGAAGATTTCAATTAAGTTATTAACAGGTTTACATCTCCGTTTACTTTTAACAATGCAAACTCTTCTGTACAATTTGTGTTTCTATAAACCCCTCACTTATATCTGTTCAGCTTCTTATTTGTTTTGTATTTATCTCTATATTCTGGCTATTAATTTTAGGGTTAAGGAAAGCTACCAATTTTCTTTATTTCGATTAAAAAGAGAAAAATATAATTGAATAGTGGTATTCAACTGTTGGTCCCTAATAAGTAAGAGAATTGAATTGTACAACAACCAAATGTATAACAAGAAAAGAACAGAGCAAACTAATTGTTCAAAGAGAGTTTTGAGTAGCCCCTCTAAAATATGACCATTTTAACCTCATTTTTTTATGTCTCCACTAGCTGATACCTGTGAGTTCATCTGCATTGTTTATTATCTAAATATATCATCTTTTGTAGTACTTATAAAAACTGTAGTTTCTTAAAACTTTAATAACTTGCATAAATAAAGATATTGTTATTTTTTTAACTGATATATGGTATTGGTCTGATGGGCCTTCACAGCTTCAGTACTAAAAAGGCAATTGCTTATGCTGTTCATCTGCTTAGTAGCAAACTCATGTTTGCCATGGTGACCAAATCTCAGCTTGGGCTGTTGCCTTGGATGCAATAACACAAATTTTTCTAAGCTAATCATACAATATATTTATATATATATTTTTATACTGTATAGGTTAGCGTTTGATCACAAACACATCTGATGTTTAATGTTTATGCGGTCTAAGATGGTAGTCACTCTAAATCTAGAGGGAGATTGGCTCTCAAGTGCAATTGTCAGAACACACCAACAGGTGTTTGACGACAAATATACAAATTAGCCCATAATAACAGACATCTAATTTTATTTATTTAGATAAAGCAAAAAGATAAGTTTTAGATCTATATGGAATAAATTAAATTATAATTGACTATTTTGCATCATTTGATTAAAACCTATTAGAATTTATTTTTTAAATAACTAATTTCAGGTGGAATCCACTGAGACAGACCAGATCGACTTTCAACCCGGGGTGCCAGAAACTCACAGTTTTGGTAACTTTCTAGAATAATCATATACCTACTTTTTGCTTGCAGATTTGCTCCTGTTAATTTACATTTGAACTACACCTCGGGAACAGTACATTTTATTCTGGCTTAAAGTATCCTATGCCCTTTTTTGTACTCTTGAGAATATTCATGCAAAATGTTTTTATTAGTTCAGTAGTTATGACTTCAAAAGCATTACAAACAAACTGACATTCTCATTTATAGTATTTGTAAAGATATATATTATTTAATTTTTTATTATTTTAGAGTAATAGTTGTTTGTTTAAATTAATCCATATATTTATCATAATTTTAAATGAATATGAAAACAATAATTGATCACCTAAAAAACCTCAAGTGTATAGTTTTGTATAATATTTTCATAGTTTTTAATTCATTTTACAGGTGATGAGGACTGGAACACTCAAGACTCCAGCAAGGATTTAGGAACTGTACAAGATATAAAAAGGTCCATATCATCCCCAGAACCTTCCGTAACACCTAAGTCCATATCGCCTCCTACATCTCCTATAACTCTGCGCACACAAGCTTCACCTCAGCAACAAAGAAAGAGGAAGTTGAATAGAGAGGATATTAGGGAAAGCGAAAGTTTGTTTGTAGATATAGAAAAAGAGAGGATTAGACAGAGAAACATAGAACTGCGTCAACAAGATGCTCATTTAGAATTGCTAGCTAAGTGGAAGGAATTTATGAAAGAGGCATTAATTGTGTTAGAAAAATGTTTGAGTAACAGGAAACGGAAATGAATGGATCTTGAAAGCATAAAGCGTACTTATTAAAAAATACGTAGGTACACAGAATATTTTTTTATGTTTTTTTGACCAAACGTCCCATGTGGAAAAATCTACAATTCTGCCAGTGTCATGTAGACTTTTATCAAATCCAACAAAAGGAATCAACAAGAGTTTTAAGGCTAATTTAAAGCAATACCCAAAAAATATATTTAAAAATAAACAGTTCACCATTGTATAGAAGTTCCTAAACAACTAAGTTAGTAAATATATACATATATATAATACAAGTATATATTCACATAGTGTATAAGTATTGTACAACAATTAAAGTTTAATTTTATTGATAAATTTAATAATTTAAGTTAATTGATGTTATTGATAGAAGGAGTGAAGGTAAGGGAAAGGAAGAATTTCATACGGGAGGAACGGGATATCTCCTGGGGTAGTATTTCATATGATGAAAAAAAGACGATTTGGACAGTTTAAGAAGATATGGTCCAGATCTTCTTCATCTAAACAACATTCACACAGCGAGTTAAATAAAGCACCTGGGTGACAGAGCTGAGCTTAGTTGGTAGATATTATCATACAACCCCATCTATTTGAATTTAGAAGTATCATCCATTTGCAACAATCTAAATACCACAAAATATTAAGAGATGGCGCTATATGGCTTATGGCTTTAATAATTGTATTTATTTTTTGTGAGATCGTATTTTCTGAATAAAGACACCTATATAGATATGAAATACTGACTTTCGAGGTACTTTTAGATATCTGGCCACAAAATGCTGGAACAACATACCCCCACCGATTCAAAACACAATGTCCTTATCCACTTTCAGCTTAAAGCTTTTCGGCTCTTAGTACAAACATGTTAATTAGTTTTATTATTCTACAACTTTGTATTATTTGCTATATGTTTATTGTCATCTATTATTATTTTACATGCACTTAATACTTCCCATTAAGCTCTGTTCACGCCTTTTGAGGCTACATATGTCGGCTTAAAAGAAATAATAATGCGTGCGTTTTCTGATATGATGCGTATATTTCGAGATTTACAGAGTCACTATTTTAACGGACGTTTTTAGATGTGTCACTATTGGCCCGTTTTCGTCGGTGTCACGCTCCATGTATTACGTTCTTCATTTTGAGCGTGAACATACTCCCCGCCTTGAAAGATGTTGCTTTCAACCCTCGTTGCTGTAGACTTCACCGGAAGATCTCGCGTTGCCCATTAATTGTTCGTCGTTTAGCGGAAGCGGGCTAATCTTCGAAAATGCTCAGCGTATAACGCCGCCCGGAGTTCTAATGTCAGCTACTCTAGAGACGCCATCTTTCCCTGGAAATACTTTAAAAATACGCCCTAGTTTCCATTTTAAAGGAGGTTGGTTCTCATCTTTAATAAGGACGAGAGTATTTTCTTTTAAGTTTTCTTTGCTTCTTACTTGCCATTTGGTTCTCGCTTGAAGCTCGGAGATATACTCTTTGGACCACCGGTCCCAGAAATGTTGACGTATTTGCTCCACTCGTTGATATTGTGTGAGCCTGGATGAGTTTGTAGCGTTTAAGTCAGCGCACACGGGCGCTGTTAGTGGACGGCCAATTAGGAAATGTCCTGGACTTAGTGGAAGAAAATCCTGTGGATCTGAGGACAGTGTTGTTAGAGGTCGGGAATTTAGGACAGCCTCGACTTCGGTCAACACCGTGCTAAACTCCTCAAACGTTAAGTGTGCGTTACCTATTACACGTTTCAGATGATGCTTAGTACTTTTTACCCCAGCCTCCCACAAGCCTCCAAAATGACTGGCATAAGGTGGAATAAATTTAAAATTAATGCCCTGAGATACTGCGTATGCCTTGATTTCTTCAGAACAGTTATGTAACAAAATTTTGAGGTCATTCATTAATCCAACGAAATTCTTTCCGTTATCAGATAATATTTCCAATGGCTTACCTCGGTGAGAAATAAAACGTTTAAGTGTGAGTAAATATGCATTTGATGATAAATCGCTGACAAGTTCTAAATGGATAGCGCGTGTTGTAAGACAGACAAACAAATCAATATATGCTTTAGTTAGTTTTGCTTCCCGTCCGCGACGGTTCATAACAAGTACTGGCCCGGCATAGTCAACACCGCAATGTACGAATGGATATCCCGCATCAAGTCTGTCTTGTGGTAAATTGCCCATAATTGGTGGAAAAGTTTTAGCACGTACTCGCGTGCAAGTGACGCAGTTATGGCACGTACTTCTTGCCATATTTCTTCCACCGATTGGCCACCAAGACTCCCGAATTGAATATAATAAAAGTTGTGGCGCGGCATGCATTAACTGTTGATGCTTGTACCGAAATAATAACGTTGCAAAATGATGTTTACATGAAAGTAAAATGGGATGCCTTTTATTATAATTAAATTCTGAGGCATACTCAATACGACCGCCTACTCGGATCAATTTCTTTTTATCAAAAAAAATAAATTTAATTTCAATAAGCGAGCGGGTGCAGTCTTTATATAACCGTTTTTAAAAATGAGTCGTATGTATCTCTAAAGGCTTCCTGTTGTGATAACCTAGCTAGAGTTAAATAGATTCATTAAGTTCACATGTACTTAATATGCCGACCCGTTTATCACCGGAATTGCGCGCATTATAAATAAATCGGTGCATAAACGCGATGGGACGTTGTAAGCGATTATCTTGTAAGAATCTAAGAAATAGAAATAAGGGAATGGATGCTTGCTGCGTGTTAAATCTATGTATGACATTTGGCTTTAGTTCAGGTAGGTCTATAACGGTGAAAATACTAGCTGAGGTATCCTCAAAATCAGACTTCTGAACTTACTGGGTTCCGTTCTGTCATAAAATGAAAGTACTGAGAACGTCTAGGTTACAACCTCGGGACACTAAATCAGCTGTTTTTTTTTATTTTTGTAGTAATTGCGCGATACCAGGATTTGAGCATTCTGGTGCCAAACCTACTACTTAGAAATGGTGCCGATGTTGTACCATGTGTTACTGTATTTAACTTATATATACTTAACGGATCACATGATCTATATCGTAATAATTAATTGCAAGACGCGTGATGATTCGTCTATTAGTACTTGTCTATAGAATATTTTGATATCCGTAGAAGCAACATACTCGTATAGAAAGAATCGTAATAAAATTGAAAATAAATTTACTTGTCGCGGCGATCTCACGAAAAACACCGTGATGCGGCATAAAATAATGTAGTGTTCCGTAAGATTCCACGCGACTCATAAGAGCTAATTCAATGTACTAACAGATGAAGCCTGAGTACATATTCTTGTACTTGCGATTAGTCTAAGCGTTTTTCTAGCGCGTAAAAACGCCTTCCTCCTGTGCGTATGTTTCGCCTAACGTATCAGGAGAATATTTAAATGGCATGTTCATACAGAACCTACCATCGACTGCGCGTTTAGTCGTTTCTATAAAATGTATTTCGCATAGTTTCTCATCACCATGTGAAATAGTTGATATTTGATAGGCTGGTAATTCTTCTAACTCCCACAATCTACGTAGTTGTGTATCTATAGGCTGCAGAGTTGTTGTTTGCGTGACCTAACATTGTATATTATTTAATGATTTCTTCGGAAATTATTTACCGAACCAGAAATTATCCAGCCTAATTTAGTATTCTGAAGCAAAGGGCCATTAGGTAAGCGTATCTTTCCTTCACTAAGCAGATCCCAGAATAAGTCTGCGCCTATTAACATATCTATAGGTTGACTTTCAAAAAATATGGGATCGGCCAGAGTGATATTATGAGGAATGTTAAATAACCTACGCGGCACTGTGATACTTGGCGATCTCGAAGTTATTTCTTGTAAAACTAAGCATTGTATAGTATGCGAGTTAAATGTGCCGTCTTTAGACTTAACTTCAAGCTTGCACGTCTGGCTACATTGCGTGACTATGTTGCTAACCCCTCGAATTTGTTGTGTGGACTGTATTAATTGCGGATTTATTTCATTACAAAATGATTTTGTTATAAAAGATCTTTCACTGCCACTGTCTAATAATGCGCGTGCCCTACATAATTTACCTGAACTGTCAGGTACATCGACAAGTGCAGTGGACAAAAGAATTGTTTGTTCGCTTTGCGTATTATGAATATTGTTATGAATGTTATCTATTTGTATAGTATAACTTTGTGCGTGTGTATAGCTGCTAGCTGCCCCTGTACCCGCGCCTGCGGCTGCGTCCGATCCGCAGGAGGGGTAGCTCGGTGACTCATTCGCCGCGTGGCCGGAGTGACGGGTGATTGTGCGCGTGATAGTCTGATCGCCCGTACTTCGGTCACAAATTAGAGTATTGTGTTTATTCTCACATTTTCTACATGAACCAAATCTACATATATCAGCTATATGACCTGGACCAAGGCAGTTCTCGCATAGTTTATTATTAGTAACAAATGTTTTTCTTTCTTTTATATCGCGATCAAGAAAACGTTGACACGAATACAAAGGATGTGGTGTGTTACATAATATACATAACTTGTGCCGTTTTACTATTGGTTTGTAATTTATTTTAGAACTGCCTTCTGTCTTTTGCGTGATAATGTTGCAGTGAACCTTTGGAATGTATGATGACTTATGGTTTGTATGTGGTTTATGTGGATCTTGTAAAGATTCTAACATATCTGCCTTGTCTCTAAGAAACTGTAATAAGTCATCAACTTTTTGAGATTTAGAGTCCTCACTACACTTAGTAGAAACGTTTTTATATTGTTCCCACTCACGTTCGGTCGTGCGATCTAGCTTTGACTCGATCATATAAATTATTAGTGAATCCCAGTGATCAGTAGGTTCGCCGAGTAATTTAAGTGAACGTAGATTTTTTAATGTAATGTCAATAAGCTTACGTATGTGAATTGACGATTCTTTCAATGTAGTAGGCATGGAAAATAATGCTTTTATGTGATTATGCACTAATAATTTACTATTGTTATAGCGATTCAGAAGTAATTCCCATGCTACTACGTAGTTATTTGCCGAAAATTCTAACGATTCAATTACTGATTGTGCTTCTTTTTTTAAAGACGACTTTAAATAATGAAATTTTTGAATTTTTGTGATTGATTTGCATGAATGAACTAGAGATAAATAGGTGTCTCGAAATTCAAGCCACTTGTCGTATGAACCGTCGAATTCGGGTAAGGTGATAATAGGTAACTTTACTGACTGTGTATTTGAACTGTCTGCGCAAGATGATAATGTAAACCCATCATCTATCATACATTGAGCCTTTGCTAAAATCGCGTAATATTCGATATCAAAGTTTTCTCGTGCTTCTATTTGCTCGTTTAATTTACTGTCAGGGACCAACTCATCAATGCTACTTTGAATTTCGTGATACTCTGAAAATAAGCTGTTGAGACCTTGAATACGCAATTTCAACTCGGCACGTTGTTCAACGGACAACACTGTTTCTTTTAATGATACAATGTGTTTTTTGAAACTCGTTAATCTACCTTTAATTATGCCTCTTTTTCTATTGAGATCTTTAATCTTCGCTATATTTTTGCTGTCAATAGATTCACTATGAGTGGTCATTTTGAAAGTATGTGCGAGTACTTACTGGTTTTTGTATTCAAATAACGACACTGCCTGTGGTAGACCGAAGTATCGCGAACCAGGTTAACGTAGGATGCAGATGCTATGTAAAATGAGTAGGCACACCACGCTCGAGGAGACTCAACACTGGAATTGAATAGGAGTACGAGGTTATAATGTGGTAATTTTGGGGCAGGAGAATTTGGATGGCACGTCTCACCACAATGCGCTGCGATGCTGCTGTTGATGGCGATTCTGGCTATAATCTTGCGACGATCTTGACCAGGTGGCGGTTGAATATTCAAATTCTCGCTGCTGGTTTATCGTTCTTGAAACGAATTTTCAAGTCTTCTGGTTTCTTTTGCGTAATTATCCGACTTTGTTGATTGCAAGCTTCGAGATATTCGGCTCGATTGGACCAAAACTATGTTCACGCCTTTTGAGGCTACATATGTCGGCTTAAAAGAAATAATAATGCGTGCGTTTTCTGATATGATGCGTATATTTCGAGATTTACAGAGTCACTATTTTAACGGACGTTTTTAGATGTGTCACTATTGGCCCGTTTTCGTCGGTGTCACGCTCCATGTATTACGTTCTTCATTTTGAGCGTGAACAGCTCTCTGGGTCTTGTGTGAAAATTAGCACTGGAGGACTAAAACCCCCTTTTGCTCATACATTGGCTTCAGAGCCCATTTGCTACACACAAACATAAAACCTGAATTTTTAACCTACGTCAAAAAGCAGGAGGTTATTATATTCGACTGTATATATTTGTGTCTCTTTGCTTCCATTTTATATGTAAATGTATTGTACATTATATAGTGAATAACTGTGTATTCGTGTGTGTATGGGCCCGCGCGCGTTTGTGTGCGCGCGCGCGTGTGTGTGTTACAAATAATTGTGCTATACTTAAAAGTAAATCCTTATCGAACTCCAAAATTTGATCATTATCCTTAGGACGGTTTTCGAGATACACGAAATAAATTTATAATTTCTTGTTTGAAGTTACTATATATATCTAACTTTAAAAACTAAAATCACGATAAAATTGTATATTATTTCTGAATCATAATAATTAAGTGTATGGTTTTGTTTTATCTGTCAAGCTCCTCACTCTATATTATCTATACTCAAAATAAATATGTCGTCCACACTGTTGTTTTATTAATTACAAAAACCCCTAACTCGCATCTATTGCAGTCCGGTGAAGCTGTAGAGGCCGGTCAGGGAAATAGCGCAGTCAGTTAAAATAATGAAAACCTAACACTGTCAATAAGCAATGTTTTTGTTGCATGGGTCAGATTTTCAATTTAGGTACATATAAAATATTCTGAAATTAGCAACGTGGTAGTTATAACAACCTTTTTGATTAACATGGCAAACATATTATATTGTACGTATAATATAGAGACAACTTAGGGGTTAATAAGTACCCATTTTTAATTCCTATAACAATATTTTGACTTTATTTCGTAAAAATCTCTTGACCGTACTAAGTGTAAAACCGCACTTAAACCTAAATTCAGAGGCCTTTTTTTTTAACTGGCTACCCTGTTGACCTGGCAAGGCCTCTACAGTTTCACCGAACTACGTAGGCCAAAAACTTTGACGCGTACTATACATAATATAGTTGCACTATTTTTCATAAGTGAAGAGAATGGGAAATAATACAAGGAACATGAATTTCGAAATGTCACAAAATCTCTCTGGAAAGTTCTAACAAGAGGGTGGCTGCCATCTTGTTGGAATACCGAAGTCTTCATAGGACTCATTGTAACAATCATCTATGTATAAAAATAAATTACTGCATATACGTAAACGTATCGCTTAGAACAGTTGCACCTATTTGAGTAATTAGTTTCTTGTCGTGTTTGTAATTATCGCGACAAGGCTTGTCAAATAAAGTGTTTGAAAAATCATATAGAAAATTCAATCTCCATATAAAAAATTAGTGAGTCATAAGACAGTAGTTAGGAAGCTCTTCAAAAATATTGGGAGAATTTACTATCTAAGATAGAGAGATAGTCAAGTAATTTTTTTTTTGACAGTTGGTACTCCGATTAAAGTAAAGAGTTTAATAACGCCCTTGTTTAGAAGCCCTTTAATACAGTTCACAGTTTTATATAGATTTAGAACTAACACATAAAACTCAAATGTGTAATTTGAAATAGTTATAGATTTGATAAATAAAACAAATTAGTCATAAATAAACAGATTAATTTAATTTTTTTTATACAAATATTCACATATGGGTGATACAAATTTGGTCATTTTTAACCAATTACCTTGTGGAACAGGACCAGAACGCTACATATGAATTAGCCTAAGTCATTATATCGGAATGGGATTAGAGCGTCTTATCGAAAAGAGATTCGGCCGTGATGTCGGAAGGGACTAAGACGCTAGGTTGGCAGATATTTAGGTTATCGTGTCAAAGGGGAAATACTTATGATGCGATACTGGAGAAAACTAGAAAGCCATGTAGGAAGGTAATCAGGAAGCCACATTGGGTCTAGGGTGCCGTGTCGGATAAGGAATACTAACCCATATTGGAATGGCCTTAGGGAGCTATCTCGGGATGGGATTAAGCGAGTACAACGCCATGTCGGAAGACGAATAGGAAGGCACATTGGAAGGGATGCAAGAAGCATATTGAAAAGAAAAAAGTAATTCCCGAAGGAGCGTAGACCACTATATCGGAAGGATTGTAGAAAACCGTGTCGGATGAGTTATGGAGTCATCTCGGAATAGGAGTAGGACGCTATATCGGAAGAAAACTTAGGGGAGACTTTCAGAAGGGGAGTAGGAAATCGTACCTGATAAGAGTTAAAGGGTTATCCCGAAAGGTTACTAGGGCCCAATATTGGAATAGTGCCTACGACGTTTTGTCGATAGGGCATTGAGGCACATTAGAAGATAAAGATACCACATCGTAAAATTAAAATGCCATGTCGGAAGGAACCTTGGATACCATATTAGTAGGACATCCACACATCGGAAAGCACAACTGTCGAAGTCCACCCTAAATTCACCACTACAAACGTGGACACTATTCTAGTACAAATTTACAAGCAATATTTTACTATCAACCTGCATGATGATTCTTTGTGTGACATTTAAGACTGCTGCTTTGTATAAACGTTTGATCGCAGACCGCGCATGCGTATCTTCTATCATTATTATGAATCCGCATGTGTTCTATAAGGGTTTTCTTCCTCATAAACACCTTGCTACAGACCGAGCATTCGAACTTCTTCTCGCCCGTGTGTCGGATCATGTGCGACTTTAGTTCACTGCAAGAGTAACATCGGTATGGGCAGAAAACACATTGGTAGTCTCTCTCCTCCAAGTGGTATTTCTTGAGATGTCTTGAGAGAAGATAACGCCTGTCGAAAGATTTCTCGCACACGTTGCACTTGTAGACTATTGGGCTTATTCCGTGTTCATTGGTCATATGTTTCTGTCTAACGGGAATGAAAGATTATGATGGCAAGTGATGGCGTATTCAATGCTTTCCGTGAAGGAAAACATTGTGATGGAGATATAGTATGATGGAATAGCACTGATAATGCCCACTGCACTATCTATTAGTCCCCAATCGAGAATCATTCAGCAAAGACCTATAGGTGTTCGGTTAGCTACACTTGAGTCCGTCGCGTCATCCAGATGGTCAATTTCAGGTGTAATTTTCATCAAGCCCTTAAACTATTAAGTGTAAGAAAAATCCTTTAACATCGTTTCGCAAGAATATATGAAGACTCTCACTGAGGGTTACATGGGTTAATAAAAATGAAAACTTTCGAACCTAAGTCAATCGACGCGGTGTTTGAACACGCTCACTACTGACTCATCATCGCTTAAAACATAGAAACAAGCAAAACTGAAATACTTAGAACTCCCGCGACCACCCTCTGTAGCGCTTCCAAGCTTAGGTTCTATCCCCCGGAGTGAAGCCCTCGAGCACACTGCTAGCGCGATACAGTGACGCTGAATATTTTCGCTCATTAGCACAACACAAATCACCCCCACATTACGTGCGCACACATATGGTGGAAAGCTATCTTTTTTCCCTTGCTTTTCGAACTTGGTAAGTTTAGTTTAGTAGAGTTGATAAATACAAAATATATATTTGACTTCGTGAGGCACACATGCTAGTGCACATGTGTGCTTCACTAATTTGTATACGTAGTATAGTAAGATTCGCATTGTTGCATATAAGGCAACAACCCAAACCCAGTTCAGCCACTTTGGCACTCTTGAGCTTACTGCCAAGCGGTTGAGCGCCGTAAGTGCCCGTCCCATTAGTCCGGTGAAACTGTGAAGACCCATAAAGATGGCTTTACTTATTGACTATGGAGTCAGTCAGTAAGTTGGGAAAAAAATGAATATATTTATAATACAGATTCAGCTTTATAAAATTGGTACAGATTTTCTCAAATACCTTTCGTGGTGTTCGCCGAACCTCTCTGGACACTTGGTACATCGGAACCGTTTAAGTTTGCCGTGGACGACGTTCACGTGAGTCCTATGCTTGGCTTTACCGTGGAACAACTTGCCGCACTGTTTACATGGATACAAATCACGCCCGTGACTATTCGACAGGTGTACCGCCAGTCTGTTCGGTGTCACGAAGCCCATACCACAGTCCTGATAAGGAGGGATAGGCTTTAATTGGAAGGGATCCATTTCACAAAAGAGAAAAGGCCGGTCACGAAATATTAGCAATTTTGGTGGTTTCCATTATTTTTTTATTCTACTATAGCTTGCTAATGGGCACAGTTCCCGTTACTGGGATACAAAAGCAAAAAGTATTTAAAATGTATTAACAAAACCGATACCTTACAGACATAATTTCTGTAATGGACGTTCATATGCCTCTCGAGTGCTGCGAAGGTCTCAAACGTACAGCAGCAGGAGACGCACGCGTTAATCTCTCTCAGTACGAACGGAACCAGGCGATCATTGAACTCCGAGTACAGTGTCTTCCCGTGAACCTAATCAGTTATGTTTACTGTACTTTTTAAATACTAGATATCTAAGATATCTAACATAAGCATCGGATTACATAACATGTTGTAAAAAATATCACATGCTCCCGATGTATGAGCGAAGCCAAATAGTTAACATAACATGTCTTTTTTGCAACTCACTGGTTTAATTGACAATTCGGAATTACTAGGTCCAATTACTTTGTACGTACTAGAGGTACATTGTACTAGGTATATCTAACGCGAACTCGTACCGCCCTAACAAAAGCGGCGGATGTACACCGTGGGGTTTTAGTGAGTAGGAGTCTCACACTGCCCACCCTCTCCCCCGGGAGGGTGGCGTGTCCATGATGGATTTTCCCTAGGAAAAAAAAAACAGGTATGCCTAACGTACATTTTCCTTAGGAAATAGAACATGGAGAGTTTTTGTTTTATAGATGGAAAAATATGTGTCCTTTTTTGTATTCTTGACGAAGTGTATGAAAAATCTCATGATGCCCAGTTAAATAAATAAGGCGTGAAAGCGTAACAAGCAAATAAATATTCGCAAATATAATATTAGTTAGAGTTAGACTAAAAATCATATTAGTTTTGTCTCAATGTATCGCTATTCTGCTCGCACGATAAGCCCCGCTCTGGTACGCGCGAAGCGCTCGCTTATTGGCGAACCGATATCGTGTAAAGATAAGCCCACTAGTAATAGTTGTAGGGATCAGTGCGAGTTCAAAGAGAGTGTGAACGGGTTGGCATAATGGACTCGGAAAATAAAAGCTATTGTAATATACAGTTGAATTACACCCTCCCTTTTAAATAGTTACCTTTTTCAAATGAATCTTTAGATAATCAATATTCATAATTGTTGTGTTGCAGATAGTACATTCCAAGTTTGCAACGTCCGCGTTCACGACCAAACGATCTGGCACGTAACTCCTGAGGATACTGACGATATCAGCCTTGCTGTGGCCGAGGGTGTGCTCCCTCAGTCGACTGCGATCCTCAAATATGGATCGACAATAAAAGCAATGAAAGCCAGAGCGAACTCGAGTTTTAAACGGGATTATGTTGGAATGTTCTAGCAATGTCGCAATATTCGAAATATTCCCATATCGAGATGTTATGAATTTTCGTTTGCGTTTCTTCTCATCTGTATTCAATTTCACCTTTGTGTTACTCTTTAGTAATTCCTTTATCGCATTCGATGTTATAGGTACATCTGTAATTATATTATCAACTTTGAACAACGTCAATTCGATGCTAACTAGTTGAGAGCTCTTTATATGGCAATACAGAAGATGGAAAATAATCATGTAATGTTGAATGTCATCGTCAGAGTAATATTGAAAAGACACAGTAGAACATCATTCGATGTATATGAGAACTTTAAACCCGCCCATATATCTGCCACCATCATCATCATCTTACCCTTATCTCACCTGAACAGTAGTCGGCACAATATGTTTTCCTTTTATAGGTGACAGTATTTTCACATAATCTATCCATACATTTTTCGGCCTTACTCCTATACCAATTACACCTTCATACTTAACTTTTCTAGTTACACGACTTGCTTATCTCCTCACCGTATGCCCATACTATGCTAACCTATTACTCCTCAACTTCTCTGTCACTGAAGCTATTTTCAAACTTCCTCTAATATACTCCGTCTTACTCTTATCGATTCTACTAACACCACACATTCATCTTAACTATACCATCTCTGCCACATGTAGATTTCTCTCATCCGACTCTTTCGTAGCCCAGCACACAGATGCATACAGCATGACTGATCTTGTAATAGTTTTATACACCTTCCCCTTAAATTTCAAATGCATTCGTGGGACACAAGTTACCCCAGACACGTTTCACCATTTCATCCACTCTGCATCTATCCTATTCCTCACGTTCTTGTCTATGCCGCCTATCTATCTACCACCTTTACGTTGAAATTATCTAGTCAAGCACCTGCACGTTCCTGTAGCTGTACTTGGTAAACCAGTCGACGTCGATTCAATATTAACCAATGGTAATAAACTGCATTATGATTATGTATCACGGGAATCTATGATGTAATTAACAAAAAATACCTTTGAATTTTTCGATATATTTGACATACTCCGGGCATATTGCGTAAAGCGATTTTCGTGTTGGTAAAGGTCTAGCCGGATAGTCTGCGAAACGTTCCTTGAACTCATTCATAACTGACTCACTATCCCCTTCGGAAGTTTTTGTGAAGTCTTCATCTTTAATAATTAAATATTCAGTTCTCCTCTGGTGGATGACGTGTAAAGGATTATAACATTAGGAACAAAGATACAAATACAACATCATATCGGTATGCTCCATAAACTTTAGCGGCCCTAAAGTTTCAAGTATTACATAGTAATTTATGGTCATCCTTTTCCTCTATATCAGCAAAATTAAGCATAACAGTTATCCCCACCACATACACAAAATACAGGAAACCAAAAGAGTATGATAGTGCAAGCCCTTTGTGTAGAAACTCCCTGTTACCCCACTTGATAATCAGATAGACAGTGAGTAATCCCAAATCACAACACTCACATATACCCAAAGCATACCACTGTCTTGGATGTTGCAGCCATTAACTATGGAAATCTGTATCCAGTCAGATAGGGTAGTCATCTCCTAGAACCCAGGTCTTGAGGAAAACATATCTAGTAGGTGCATTAAAATTCCACTGGTCTAATAATTAATTTGCTAAGACTATTTTTTGACAGACATCCCCCATAAGCAAAATCGAGCAAAAAAATCTACTGAATTATAATTCTCATCCCATAAACTACTCCAGAAATAATTCATATGTTTTTTAGTGCGATCTAAGTCTGGCTCTACATGACCTTTAATTCAACGAATGCTGGTCAGTTACGAGCCTTTCGAAGAACCTAGACTGCAAAAGATTTCAGTGTTCATGTACCTCAAACCAGCAAAAGGTCTGCAATCAACAATATAAATTCATACTCTGTTCATCTGGAACGCCCAGCTTCCCACAGTATTTTAGTCGACCTGATGACATAGCTTAGTAGCCAGCACTTAATACAATATAAATTATAGCCCATGGTGTGAAGACACTTTATATTGATTGTTGCGTCAAATGACGAAGGTAATGTTTTGAAAGTTGACAGTCGATTTATGAGGAGCTTAATGATTTACAATGTTAATGGTTCGACTGTTTTCCAATGTGTCACAGTAGGGATGTGCCGACTTGACTTCAGTCATTACTGCTGTCTGTTCTATCAATTTAGTTTATGCATCTACATTGTTATTGGAAACCCGAACAACAAGGAGTGTGGAACATAGAACAACTATTATTCATAATCTTGTACCATTTTACTTTACTTTTTGTAATGTTGGTGGTATTTTATGTGATACAGTTACGATGTGCACAAGTAGATGGGAAAAATAAGTAAATGGAGTATGAATTCTTAGATGGCACAAAAACTCTATGGATATTTCTAACAAGTGAGCCACGATTTTGTTAGGACATTGAAATAATCGCAAGAAGGTAGTATTACTACCTTTTTTTTTTTTTTTTTTTTTTTTACGTGGGGAAAATCCGTAATGGATACCCACCCCGTCGGGCAGCGGGGGGTGGGTTATGTCCGAGTCCCACGGACTAAAAACCCCACGGTGCCTCTCACACCTATTTGGCCGGGGAGCAGGAACTGCCAATGGCATTACTTCTGCTCCCCGGCAGGTGTCGGCCCCTCATCAGGGGCCCCGTCTGCGGTCTGAGGGGTCAAGATGGTAGACCCCTCAGGAGGGGGCGGGTGTTAAACCCCCCCCCGACGAACTGTGGGAGTCGCTCGGCACAAGCGACTCCACCACGCGGGCCTGTGCAGTTTGACGCTGCTCAGGGCGACGGACGTGCCCGCCCGTCCCGTCGCCCACAGGCCCTTTTTACGGCGGCATGAGGTCGTCGCCGACCCGTCGCCGCCGTGTTCGTCGACCGCGGGAGGGGAGCCTGGTGGTCTGCTCCCTCTCCCTCTCCGCCGCCTCCTTCGCGAGCATGACTCGCTCGCAGTACGAGGCGACGGAGATCCACCCGGCCTCGCTCTCGACCATCTTGACGATGACGGTCGAGAGCGAGAGATCCGGGCTTACTACCTACTCATCAATGGCAATAATAACCAAGAAAGGTTGTCAAAAAAATTCACTCTTACCCCAATCTCCTTTGATCCAATTAGAATCTAATACTATATCTGAGGATTCCTCATGTATTTCACTTGTATTTCTATTTTCACGTTTATCTAATAATTTTGTAGAAACTGGAACAAAGGAATTACTTAACATTTAACTACCTATTGCTTGTGGTACTATTATTGATTTCTTTTGTTGGATTTGATAAAAAACTACATGACACTGGCAGAATTGTGGAATTATCCACAGGGCCCATAGACTAAAAAAAAAAAAGATAGAGGGCAGTTTTTTATATTCTTTAATTGTAACTTATTGTTACTCTTTAGCCCTTATCCTACTTCCTTATTAATGTGAAATTATATGACCTGTTATTAAACAAGATAGTTTGTGATAATTGGTGGATGTCTTTTACTCATTCGTGCAAAACCTACTAAACATATTTTGATGAAACATTACAGTACTATAGCTAATACGTCAAAATAATACATAGGCTATAATTTATAAAGTTATTTTTTAAATTTGCAAAAAGATAATGTTATGGATTAAGTAAGTTAGAAAAAACCCTGTCATCTGAGACCTATATAAGTATGGACTACATAAACCTGTAGAGTAGAAAGGACTTGCATGTCATTAATTGATATTATAACAGAAACTTTATTAAAGATGGTAGAATATCCTCTCAAAATTTATGAAATTGATAGGGCGTATTTATGACTGCCCATATTATTGACTTGCTTTTGCCTGCGGCTTCATTTATGTTAATGTATATTTAACCCATATCATAGAAACATAACTTTTTTAATAAAGGTTGTGCAAAATTTGATTAAGTAGGGTTCAGTAATTAGGGATGACAACAAACAAACTGACATTTATAATATTATATAGGATAGCATTTACCCATTGATTCCTGTTCCTCTGTATGGTGTTTGTTTGTGTACTTCTCCAACAACTCGTGCTCAGAGTTAAGAATCATCATTCGGAAATTGTTTGCATCTCGTAGGCGAGAAACACATAAGGAGCATATTAGAGTTGTCAAGTTATCATTCCTGGATATCTGAAATATATCTATTATAACAATACAGTGGGTACATGCGGAATGGCTCGTGATCATGACCAAAACATTCAATAATAAAAAGTTAGTGAAGACTTCACTGTTTGTATGTATTACTTTTTACAGTAATTTTGCAACTTTTACATTTAAAGGGGTAGTTATAGAGACATGTAATGTCCATTACATTAAAAACTTCTATAAATCGTATTTTAATTCAACTTAAGAAAAACAAACCCAAAATTATAAATATATATTTAAATAAATCTATGTACTGTTTACCACGAATTCATTAATCTGTAATACTAACAGATAAATTAAAACACTCGGTTATCATATCAGAGAACACTTCTCGAACACCTTTATATTGATATTCCTTGTTTAAATCTCGATGGTTTCCTTTGGTTAAGCAGCAACGACATTCGCCATAAGTAGTAATTATTAAAACTGGCTCCATATTATCTAGTAAGGGTTATATTATGTTTTGTGCTCCGTACTTCTTTTATTTATCAGTATTATCATTTATATACATAAATGAGAAATAACAATTAAGTTGAAAATCATTTTTTGAACAAAAACGACAAACGTCTGTACAGTGTTGCTAGGTAATATCCACCACAAACTACTAAGAGAATACTACCACAAACTACTAAGAGGATACTACGTATGTGATATCGATAAAAACAAGTATAAACTTGCAAATATGTGTAACAAGCTCGTTGTTACTCGTACTTACTGCCGCGTTAATTTGAAAATTAAAGTACTTAAGGTTGTTAGATTTAAATGTAAAAAGAAAACATACGAAACGTAATTGCCAGTACTTAATATAAGAGTAAATAAAATTTAAGAATTAAGGGGAAACATTAAACTCAATTAAACATGTGTATTAACAGTTAAATAATATCAGACTGTGATATTTACTGCGAAACAAATACTTACCTAGTCTTCACGCTGGCTAAATAATTTGCGGTGAATTGATCTTATCAAATAACGTGAAAACTACGGCCCTGTATTTAATGGCTGATTTTCTTATCACATTGTTTTGTTATAAGATTATTTATTACAACTATTTGTTTATATTATTATTTCTTAATAAATTCATGTTATTAGAGTGTATACCAATATATTCATTGGCACTTACATGCAAATGCGGTTGTTGGAATACAAACCTGCAAATGTTAGGTAGTCGCTAGTGTCAGCCAATGGACCGTCAAGCTATGGCATTATGAGTTAGAATATGTCAGTGTAAAGATTTCCGCAAGCCAAAAATAATTTAACATCCGTTCAAAACTTGATTATAATCTAAAGTTTATTTGTAATTTGTTACGGCTTTAATAGTAATTTCTACGGAAGAAAGTCAATTCTTTATTCCGTGATAATTTCTACTAATGTCAAGTACATTTGAACAATACGCACTAGGCGCAAACATCCTCACCCTCTGCACTCTGAATTAGATCTAAGATGTGTTTTAAAAAAATCTATTATAACATTGTTATTAGTTTATAATTTTTGATTTCTTCGTCATAAAAAAGTACCTAACTAGAAAAATCTAAGATATCATATCTAGTAACCCTGCCTCCATTGACGTTTCGCTTTCTACAATGGCGGTGTTTATATTTTAGAATAAGCAAAAAATAATAATAGTTTCGAAAAATGGAACACAATTTTCCAAAATTATGACTGTAAATGATACTTAAAATAACAATACTACTTTCTTTAAATGTTTATGCATCGTACAAAATGGGTACTACGAAAAATAACGGCCCTTTATTAGATCCAGGGCTTTGTCGATTATGCCGAACTATAAAGAAATGCAGGATTCTAACAGCTGAATATACCTGGATCGAGAATAAAGAAGTTTACGCTGATATGGTCATGGACTGTTTCGGGATTTTGGTATGTTTCAAGTTTTATTGATGATAATCTATATAATTTAGAAACTATATTTTTTTAAATGTTGTGAACCGCTCGTATAGTGTGTTAGTGGACCATTACCCAGTATAATGCACGTAGATCGTGATATTGTTCAATATACTAATTTTTAGCTTCTAAATATGTAGCTCAGTAATATAAAAAAGAAAATTTTCGACGAAATAAAAAGTATAAAAATGAAATGGACCCATATAACGATTCTTTCTTGTAATTTAATTTAAAAAGTATATTTCTCTGCGTATAAATCTTGGTATATATGTTTTTCCTATTTGTACTGGAATTTCAATCATAATAATCTTGAAATAATCCAAATTAAATAAAAATAATAGCATGGATATTTAATTCTAAACTCAACACATTACAAAAACATATACAAAACTTGTGACTATGCTCATCATAAAAAAGGTAAACACTAAACACAAAAATATACTGCACAACTAATAAAATTGGAGGTAAAAAAACAAGAAAATCTTTCTCCAACTTATAATAATGCTGTAGTCTGCTACAAAGGTGCACAATTCGGTGTAAGCTGACTGCCACCATAGTAGAGAACCTCAGTGGTCATTTTCAATTGTGACCAAGTGGATTTAATTAACAGCAACTTATGTACTGAGTATTAAATAATTAGAAAATACTAGTGTACCTGATAGAGACTGTTCTACATTGCGAATAACAAAATATCTGAAATCAGTTCACAGTGTTAATGGGTTCAATTTCGATTATAAATCATCCAGGGACTCCTCGAAATAAACAAACAAAAAAGCATTAAAAATTGGTCTAGCCATTTTGGTGTATGTCAAGGATAAACATACATATAGAAGAATTATGAAGATCTTCACTCATATTATTGTAGATGTAGTAGTCTATCTCTCTAGAAGTACATTGCTTCTGGATGAAAAATTTCAAAAAAATTGGCTGATTACTTTAGTCATAAAAGTATAACAAACAACAAACAGATTCACTTTTGTAGTCATAGTATATTAGTTGACATTAGATTTAGTAATAAATAGATAAATATTTATATAATAGGTATAGTAATAAAAATAAATTAAAAAGCCTTTATTCTATATTTTTCTCGTATAACTTATTTCCACTTCCTTATCTAAGTTGTAGTCCTCCCCTAGTTTTTTTCCACTGGTCCCTCGTTTTTGCCTTCCTCATCCAATCTGGTCCACATCTATGATGGAAAATATCTTTTTTTTTGCCATCCTGGTTTTCTCTTGTGCCCTAGTGGCACATACTCTGTTAGAAGTATAGTAATACATAAATATTTAATAGATAAACAAGAGATATAAATGAAAGCAAAATGTAAAGGGATTAATTAGCTGAGCCATCATTACAGCTTCTGAAATAAGTCGAAGAGTCTAATAAATATATTCTTAATTTAATTTCATAGGTAAATTGCCTAGACTTAATATTTTGCTGGGTTATGATATCAGCCTAAAAAAAATATATTATATTATCACATTAATTTTTAAATGTACTAATTATTTTATTCAGAATTTAAACATATTTACATACAGTACATAAGTTATTTAGCTTATATATAAGTTTTTCTACCTTTGTTCCTGCCTTATGAATTATAGTGCCTCTTAGAAGAAAAGCCTGTAGAATATCTGTTTTACTGAGGAGTATTTGTTTAGATTTAATCTGAATAGGATGTGTTATGCAAGGAGCCAATTCTCAATATTTAGGGAAATCATGAGAATGGGAAATGGTAGTGAGAAATACACAAATAAAAAGATGTAGGAGTTTGGTGTTACAACATAAATTAGGAGATGAGAACTTTCAAAAAGTGGCTATAAAGTTGCAGGCATAGAGAGTGTTTTATATGTTCAGACATTTGAAACAAATGAGTAATGGAACACCAATATACAAATACAAAATAAATTTGCATACAGATGTACAAGTCAAAATAACTAGAATGGATCAAATAGAAAATACACTAATTGCAGGATAAGCACATATTTCAAGTTGATGTATAAAATGAAAAGTACCATTGTAAAAGCTTAAGTTTGTAAGGATGGATAGGGTTCTCTATCCACTCCTGTTGAATTTAAGAATGACCCTGATGACAGATGAATAAAAATATTCATCAATGGTCCTGACAACCTTTTAAAATGTTATCATAAATTAATCAACAAAGGTAAAAGAAATGCTATTGAGCTTAGTTCCCTCCAAGGCGTAAGGTTTGTCATATAAAAGTAATTAAATCATTATATTTTATGTCACCCATATCCTTCTCCGTGGTGTGTTTTACTGTTTGTAGGTGTGTACTATGATTATAGACTTGTAGGGTCACACCCCATGGCCTTACCAGTAACTTAAGTGAAACAGTATGCGTTATGAATTGTGACAGTACGGAAGTGTAATAAATATTACTTCCCAGTTATCAGTGTATCAATCAAGTCGCCTTAGTAAGGTACCGACCTATACACAGTACCCTGCATACTCAACAGTCTAATGCAAAGGAGTACAAACTCATGGTAACATATTAAGCAATAAGTACAGTTGCCGGAACACATCTATAGGTGCTTGGAGATAAAATGGGTGGTAGTTAACCAGGCGAACTTTGAAAAAGCTCTATTACCTGTACTGAAAGCTCATGCTGTTCGTCGTAAGGATAAAAAAACTCATCGATGTACAAACACGCTTTCACTAACTCATCATAGGATTCAAGTTGCAGTAGTTGAGTTACTATCCTCGACAAACTTGTGGGCTGCACTGAATATAGCTATAATCGCCTATAGTTGTATTCCGGCAACTGCACTTGAGAGCCAGTAGTACCCTTTTAGGTTTAGCGTGTTTAGTATTTTTGTCCACATAATCATTTAGCATAGGAAACATACCCATACTACGTGACCCATGTTTGACAAACTGTCACCCCTCGTATATGAGTTGACCCAACCATCCCCTCTCCGTCTAGTTTTCACATAATAATTCATAAATACGGGTTTTAATCATTTTTTGCGAACAAAAGGTAAAAAAAAAAATAAGAATTTGTAAATATAAAAAAAAATCCTATTACTTATTTACTTTAAACTACTTACTTACTTTAATACTTATTAGTTACAAGTGAAATGAGTATATCCCATATACTATTAAAAATATATATTTTTATTATTTAAAAGCGCTAAACGCTGCGTGCCTTATTTGAATGTAGCTCGAAAAAGCGGGAGATTTCGTTTAGAAGATATTGACTACATGACGCCTTTAACTTAAGCTCCACCCCCTTCCTACCTGTAATCAGGAATGATACATAGAAGATCTCCTTCCCCCTTTTAACGGGTCACATAATATGGGTACGCTCCCATAGCAGAAATGGTGATCAAAGCCTGTTGCATATATAGTATAAAAAAGCTACTGTTCAACTCCAGAGTCTTCAAAACAGATCATTGCTATTGGTGTACTCTACGAATTCTTCTGAGGGTAAAGAGTGAACCATTGAGAAATGAGAATTTACAAACATTCTCAAAGGTTCCTTTATTTGATGATAGAAAGAGACGGTACTGATAATTTGTTCCAGCTATCACACGTCGATGACAATGAAAAGGATTCAGGGGTTTGTGCGACCTGCGTGGTCAGATTGAGAGATGCGTGCGCGTTTCGCCAACAAGTGTTACAGTGCGAAGAGTTGTTCCTCAATTCGAAACTGCGTGACAAGGATGTTGTAGGTAAATCTATTGTAATTGGTTATATGGTAATTTTATTTAATAGATTTGACCTATCTTTGACCACAATCCCAACAATATTTTTTAAGTGAAATTCTGTTTCGCAACCTTTTTGTGTGACGAAAAGTGGTAAACACTGTGTCGGGTAGAGTGAAAGCAGTGGCTTGCTTGCCTTTGATTATAGGAGAACTGTGAGAATTACGCTCTTCTCGCATTCTTTATTTCTTGTTGTCCGTGCTTGCTTGTACTGCGTTCAGACAGCGTGGTGATCACTGAACACACGTCTATGCTATTCAAAAGCGATTGATGAAAAATGAAAATGCTTTCCTGTGATAAAAAAAATCATTTCTATCTGTGTCGTTATGGTACACCATGTTTTTTTATGATATCAAGGTATAATTATTGTACTGTGCCTGATAGTAAGCACGGTGAAAATTAAATACAACGGCGACCAGCGGGAAGATTGGTAATCCATTACCACTGGTGTATATAATTTGTCTGAACAAAAAGCACAACAACAAAAAAAAACACTGTTATGAACGAATCTCATGTTAAATGACAATTTGATTTAAGACGGTAAACATGCTAAGCCTACAGCAGGACTGGCTCTTAAATACAGCTAACGGAATATATCTACAGGAGTATGTAAGTATATTGGTCGAGTTTCAACTTAAGTGTATTATTTAGTTAAGATTGTTTTAGAAAAAGTTGTACCTCCATTCTAAGGTTTATGATAACCGAAATTTCGCGTGGACTCGAATCTATTAAAAATAAATGGCAAATCGTGTTCTTTCATGTTGCGTTTTTCTCAATGCAACGCTTCTTGTCGATACATGGTATTTTAGACGCGGATACTAAGGTATCCATCTTCAAAGCAAATAATTCCGTATTGGTCTTCATACGTTTATTTTAAAAGAGTCGATGTAACTTCACAGTGTGTTACACCGGTGCGCGCAACTTCCGTTTTGAGCTAAGACTAACTTCATGGTGTGTTACATCGGCGCGTGTAACTTCCGTTTTAAGCTATACATTCGGCTCTTAATATTTATCGTAACGCATCAAAAGAAGTATGACTTGAGAGATCTCATATAGCTATTTCTGTAATAGTAATATGTACGTATAAAAATTGTATATATGATTCTTTATGCGTGCACCTTTATAGAACAGAAGAACGAAAAGGCAAACGTGGACATAGAGCTGAAGGTGGAGCCTAAAGATGACGATGACCATCATTCAATAGGTGGTCCAGACCTCGACGATGGAATGTCCGTCGACTATTCAGCTGATGATGTACCGACTGGTAAGTTGTTTATTTTAGTCTCTCATATGCTTCTTGAAGCGATGATGCCTCAGTAAAGATGAGAATTATTGCTATTTTTACTTAGCACGCTAAATGTGAAATGCTAATTTCTATATAGTAATGCAATAGATGGCCTATGTCCTATCTGGAATAATGTACTTTTTATATAGTGGAATAATTTATCAAATCGGTACAGTTTTTTTTTTTTTTTTTTTTTTTTATGTTATAGGGGGCAACCGAACAGGTGGGTCACCTGATGGTAAGTGATCACCGCCGTCCATAGACACTAGCAACACCAGGGGAGTCGCAAGTGCGTTGCCGGCCTTTTAAATAAGTGGGCCTCCGGCGCTCTCACTGACCGAACGAAACGCAACAGTGCGAGCACTGTTACTTCACGTCGGTTTTCTGTGAGAGGGTGGTACTACCCCGCGCGTCGGGCGAGCCGACCCATTCATGCTGAAACCAGTAATAGCTTTAGCGTAGCTCTACCACTACAAAAACTACAGTGGTTCCGGAGTAAACTTTCCTCATATAAACAGGCATATAAAATCCGCTCTCTCTCTTTATAATATCAGTATAGATTGCGCCTTTCCAGATGCTAAAGCACCGTTGAAAGAAGAAGAGAAACCCGAACTAGACGTCAAAGATGATGTCCCGAAGATCTTGAAGGGTGACGACGGCGGTGGAGCTAGTGACTGGACCGACTCCTCATCCAACTCCGACAAACCTATACTCAGGAAACCGAAAGGGAAGAAAAAAAAGAAGACAGCAAACGGAGCACAGAAGAAGGAAAAAATCAAGTCGCCAAAGAACAAAAAGTCGGGTAGGTTATTTATAACATTACTTTGAAGTTACAGGTAATTCTTTAGAGGATAAAGATTTTTAATCCAAATTTTTCACTTTTCCATACGATTTTTCAAATATTTTCTTGCATACAAACCTTGTCCTCAAACACACATACACACCCACAACTATAAAAGAATTAGCCAAATTGTTATAGCCGTTCTGAAGTTATGCGCATACAGCTGCATACATACAGCAGTTGATTTATTTTTATTTAGACATAACAAGCAAAATTTATTTTATTTTTCCAGGATCAGCAAAGAAGAAGAGAGTACCAAAACCGGAAGTGGAAAAGAAGAACACATACGACAGAGATCTGGACTGCATGTCAGAGGAGAATCTTATAACAATAATCCAATACTCGTATGTCTGCCCGTTCAAAAACAGAAGGAACAACTACTATTGCTTCTATTGCAAGGACTATTATCCGAAGCCGGAAGACCTGCGCGAGCACACCACTACCCACGACACTAAACCATTCCAACTCCTCATGGGATATAAGAAGATGCCAAAATTAGATATAACCCGTATAGATTGTAAGTTGTGTTCAGTGAAAATTAACGATTTGAACGTGTTCAAACAGCATATAGACGAAGTACACGGCAAGAAGATATACTTCGAAGCACCGGATAAAATGTTACTGTACCGTTTAACGTGGAACGATTTAGTTTGTGTTATGTGCAACGATGTATTCGAAGACTTTAATACGTTGAACACTCATATGGTGGAACATTTTAGTAACTTTACTTGTGATGTGTGCGGTGTGTGTTTCCTCGAGAAGCCACGTTTGGATGCTCACCTCAAGCGGCACAAGGATGAAGAACGGCATACATGTGAAGTTTGCGGTAAGGTTTTCAGATCTAATCACTATAAGGATATGCATGTTGATATAGTACATAAGAAAAAGGCTATAATACGTTGTCCGAAGTGCGATGAATGTTTCATGTCATATGCTTTAAAGAATAAACATTTAACGGAGGCTCACGGACAGAAGAGAACGTATCCTTGTAATTTATGCGACAAAGTGTACAACAGGCAGAAGACATTAACCGAACACCAACGTAGGAATCATCAGAAAGTATTGAAACACCAGTGTGAATATTGCGAGCAGAGGTTCTATCTTCCGTCTAGATTGAAGGAGCATATGGCGATGCATACGGGCGAGAGAAACTTCCGTTGCGAGTACTGTGAGAAGAGTTACCCAAGGCTGAAGTCACTCCAATACCACATAAGAACCCACACGAACGATAGGAGGTACCGTTGTCATATATGCGGTCAAGCTTTTATACAGAATGCAAGTTTAAAATCACATATTAAGAGCCATCATCCTGAATGCGATATAGAAGGGTGTTATTTCTAAGTAATATATTGACCGTATATAATTTTATATTTGAATACACATTTGAACATAATCTCAATTGATGTCAAGTAATGATGTAATGAAAGGTTATAAAAGTAAGAATGAATTTGGCCTTCGAACAGCACTGCCAGAGATAAACATGTACGTAAGTTCCCATCGTTCTCATTGCAGAGGTTATAATATATCCCTGGTGGTTGTCAAAACCTCTTGTAATTACTATCAGCACCAACTCAAGACTTTATTTGGGTACTTGGCTTAAATTGTACTTATTTTCCACACCCGCTCTTAAATCCAGTTTAAACTATATTATTATTTTAATATTTATCATATAGGTTATGTATATTTTTTTCACATTTAGTCATTTCTGTCATATTGAATCAGTGGCGTGATTTGGAATCCTGGAATTTATATTGTTTGAATTGTCTTTGTATGGAACTTAAACGTTGACGATTTTGAACAGTCCAGGGGTCGAAAAAATATATTTAAAACATCACAAGGGAGTGTCTTGCGGGATCTTAATCTGTCATAAAGTAGTGGTTTATTAATAATCTTGTATTATTTCCCTCTATATTTTGTAATATTGGTGGCATTTAATGTAATATAGTTCGGTTATTGTGCATAAATGAATTGAATTCCGAGATGCTGCAAAAACTCCCTGGGAAGTTCTAACAAGGGGCCACCGTCTCATTAGAACATTGAAATTATCACAGCACACTTCTTTTTCTTCTTTATTTTTTGGCTCCGTCACGGTTTGTGCACTAGCCAGCGTCAAGTAACAAGATTTTGCCAAGTAAGTGTCTTGTGATAATTATAATGTTCTAACAAGATGGTGGTTTCCTTGTTGGAACTTTCCATGGAGTTTTGGTGGCATCTCAGAATGCATGCTCCGTGGTATTATTTCCCATCCACTTCACTTGTGCATAATAACCGAACTATATTACGTAAAACACCACCAATATTACAAAATATAGAGTCTAATAACACAAGATTATGAATAAAATATAAAAACCACTACATGACAGACTAAGATCTCGCCAAAAACTCCCACAGCACACTTATAATAGTATTATATATTCGACAGTGACATTAATAATATCGAAGTTTGATAACCAAAAAACAAAAGAAAAAAAAGAATATCACAAAAACAAGACATTCGAATTCCAGGTAGCCCAAGGGAATCTCATATATCGCTTCTTGCAACAAATTATGTATAAAAAACTCAGTGATTTGTTTTTTTTTTATATATAAATGAAGTGAAGAAATAATGTACAAAATCTTTTTTTCCATGAAAAAAATGAACTTAATCATTTACCTGTTTTTTTCATTTGTACAGTGAACAATCTAAAATTATTGTTTATTTCTATTAAAAATCAGTATTAACATTATTTAAAATTATGTAATCTCATTACATGACGTAATATTTTAGAATTTTACAATTTTATCAAATTTACATCTTTTTGTAAGAAATACCTATAGGCGATGGACAAAAAGGGCATTCGGCCAAGAAAGTGTTATTCAAATATATATATTTTTTTCATGCCATAAAATGATTTCAAAGTGTATTATATTCAATATTTTGGAAAATACACAAGACTCAAATAAACATCACGTATATAAACAACACATTTTTTTAAACTGAATATAGGGAATTGTCTGCGCTCAATGTCATGTAAAGAAAAAAAACAATCATCGCATTCATATTGTAAGAATGTCATTACTTCAGAAAATTTTTGTTTTATTTAATTACTGGTTTATATGCATATAAACAAGGACTATTCTGGTTTTTTTTTACATGTTCCCGTCGACATGGATATAAATGATTCTTGTTATATGAAAGCGATAATTGTTTTAAAAAGAAAAGTAAGTCCTGAAAAGTCACATCGCTGCCTTTAAAATTTTTAGTATTATAGTTCTGCCGACGTAATGATCTAGAAATTGTGAGTTTTTAGGTTAGTTTCTAAGCTGTCTTTGGCTGCCACGGGATGCATGTTGTTTTTAAATTTGGTTGAGCGGTGTTATTTACCTTTTTAGATGAAGTACTTAAAAATGATTATCATAAATATTTCAAATAGTTTGTGAATTGATTTCCAGGTGACTATGTCTACCAAAAAACAGTATAGAAGTATTCTCTCGGAATTGTTGAATAATATTTGATATACCACAGTCAAAATATAGTTATATTTTATTATGATAAAAAGTACATTGTATATCGAATTAAACCATATAAAATGGTTGAAATAAAGTTGTCCATCCCCATTACCCATTTCTACTTCTCCCTTTGGTGGCATCTGGTATGGCCATAGATAATACACTATACCATAGTAACTTAATGCATTAGTCGTCAGGATAAGCGATCCGTGGCAGGTTTTAAGTATTTAGTGTGTAATAATAAAAGAATCACTTTAATTTATATAGAATATTATTATAATCACTTAAGAGATCACACATATTATATAAATAAATTATAATAGAAATATGTAAGATAAATTATTTATTAAGTTTTTTATAAATAAATTGCATGGAAAAAGATTCTCACTTTGTATTATTCCGATCCTATCCTTGTTCCCACGATGTCTCTACTTTCCAGTTTTGTCCTTGTGGTATGGTATATTCTATATTTTTTTCGAACTGATTATACGCTGTTGGCTTGAGGGGCCTTAACAGCTTCACCGGACCAATAGGGCGAGCGCTTATGGCGCTCGGCTGCTTGGCAACAAGTACAAGGATGCCAATGTAGCCGAACCTCGGCTTGGACTGTTGCCTTTGATGCAACAACGCGAATCTAGCTAAGCTAATCATACATATACGAATTAGTGAAGCACACATGTGTACCTCGCGAACTCAAACATGTATTTTGTATTTATCAACTCGACTAAACTAAATTAATAAAGTTCGGAAAACAAGAGGAAAAAAATAAACCCTTCTACCCACGGAAGAAAGAGAAGAGTGGAAGTGCTAAGTAGGCGTGGCGCGTCACTCATGCATTTGGGTAACTAACCAAATGCGCATACAATTGGAACTTAATCATGTTTTAACATGACGGCAGAGCGGTCGTATGGACTCATTTTACGTAATCCATATAAATCGTATTATAATGGTTTATTGTGCAGTTCTGAAGTATAAAAAGTAACAGAAGAAGTAAAAATCTGCTAAATATAAGTGTTACATACCATCAATGATAACCATTGTTATATTTATTTAAAATACAGAAACTTAAATGGTGGTATAAAACGTCTATGAATTATCATATTTTTTTCGGTAATTTGTATTACACAAAAAATGTCATACTTCATTGTATGGTACCGCCTACTTATCGTAGTGAAGTGCCATGCATATCGAACAATCACAAACAATATTATTAGTTAATTTTCAAGTAATTTGCAATTATTTATTACATAAATATCTATAAAAAATCATTGACACTTTTATATGCCCATTTGATCGAGCCAAAAACTCTTTTATACTTATCATTCCACAAATTAAGCCAAGATCATTTGGAATTTTGTTCTACAATATCAGTGCACGAGGAGGTATGAACAATAATCCTACTGTCATGCAGTTTATATATGCATATAGTAAGATTTTAATGCATATTTCTTTAAAAGATACACATCATGGCAATTGTGCAACTTTAGAGCATATTTCTATTTTAAATTGTTCCTCTGCAATAAAGGGAATACATACATACAAACAATAACACAACACAAAATATAACTGATGTACAGGTGTAGAGGAAGAAGTAGAATTTGAAGAGAATATATTTTTTTCAGATTTTGATATCTAAGTAATTGGTTATATTGCTGATTACGTTACAAGAATCTTGATTAAAAATATCTTAGTAATATTTGTGTAAGTGCTTTAGTCACGGAACACTTTCATATCTTTATATTTGCTAAAGACCACGAAGAACTGTTGTACCTCTCTCCGGAGGTAATAAAAATTTGTAAAATGGCTGATTTTTTTTTTTTTAACTAATGGCGGAGGCACATACAAATAGGACTTCATTATCAATAAATTCGTGCATCAGTTTATTGGTACAAATTTATTTGATAATATAAAAGTTTATCTATTCGGTGGTTATCCTACTTGTAATCATCTAACAGATCCAATTAAATCAATAGTAGAAAAATATACAACGTTCTCTATTGAAATTAAATGTAAAATTATCTGAACGACAGATTTTGAATAAATATCTCCTGTTCGAAGGCCAATGATGAGTGAGGCAATAAAGAAAAAAGTTTAATAAAGTAACAGCTGCTTAGTGTAGATTATAAAACTATAATTCTAACATTTACACGTTTTAAAATCTACACAAATAAATTAGTATCTTTGTTGTATATTTATTTTGTCTTCCAATATTTTGTAATAAATGTCTGTTATAAAAGCAGCTGATCAGGAACAATGAAATTTGTATGTCAGCATTAAAAAATCTCTTTTCTGACATTTATATAAGCACCTATAATTTCTCTATAAAGGGTATTAGAATTGTCAAAACACTTTTAGAAAAAATTCAAAAAGTATGTTTTTATTTATTTTTAACCAATTTTGATGACAATTTTACAAGGTAACAATATGGTATTAAGAAATTAGTGGGTTATATAAATAGTACTACGCAATACTTTTAGAAACCGTAAAAGTGTTTTAAAAAAATACTATTTGGTTTAATCTTAACCAATTTAAATGTAATGAAAATTTTCAACCAAATATATTATCGATAACTAATTCTTGGAATAAAGAGTTAACTACATCCCTATTCAAATCCGCCTTGCTAATTAGAACCATAAGTATACGAAGCCTCGATCTATAATGTTTTGTTTTATTTATTGCGTATTTGTATTTTGTTCAAACTTCGAAAGAAAAACGTCTTATAGTGATTTTACGCAAAATAAAACTGAAGTCTTATGTCCAAATATGAGAGCTCAATTTAAATCCAAATATTGGTAAACTAATTTTGTTTTAGATTAATATTTATTTTGAAACGTGATTGGTGTTTCATTAGTAGTTGTACCATTTGTTTGTGTGATCTTGGCGAGCCCGGTCCCGTGCGATGAAACTGGTGAGGCACTTCCACTTCATTCTTTATTCCGTGCCTTCTACCATATGTACCTACCCGTGTGAATGCAAGTATGTGGAGGATATTTAAAGTCTATTGTTAACCACAATACTGCCATCTAAAGAGTAAAGGGCACATCTGTTATTTTTTTTTTAAAAGGACTTAAATACAAAGTTCTCGCAAAACTTTACCAGCTGTGGATTTAGGTGCATAGAACACAGGTAAATCTGTGCAAGTACGTATTATATTTTATGCTGAGAAAAGGATGAATCAATACCAATTTTAGATTCTATAATAATATTTTAACTTTGTTTTGTATTAAATCACGGAAGAAATCCGTAGTATTACATTCTTAACTATTTAATGCGCAAACCCTAACCTACATATTACCCTTCTACCATATGTACCTACCCGTGTGAATGCAAGTATGTGGAGGATATTTAAAGTCTATTGTTAACCACAATACTGCCATCTAAAGAGTAAAGGGCACATCTGTTATTTTTTTTTTTAAAAGGACTTAAATACAAAGTTCTCGCAAAACTTTACCAGCTGTGGATTTAGGTGCATAGAACACAGGTAAATCTGTGCAAGTACGTATTATATTTTATGCTGAGAAAAGGATGAATCAATACCAATTTTAGATTCTATAATAATATTTTAACTTTGTTTTGTATTAAATCACGGAAGAAATCCGTAGTATTACATTCTTAACTATTTAATGCGCAAACCCTAACCTACATATTCAGAGAGACTAAATAGAGTGACGAGACTGTACTTGGCTAAAGGTGTAAGTAGCTGGCTTTACGATATTTCTTCTTTTTTTATTACAATGGCAGAATACGTGTGTTTTGACAAACTGAAATTGACAGTTAATATCTTTCGGCTTAGATAGTCCACATCGTCAATATCAGCGAAATTGTGATAAAACGCCAAACTTACAAAGTATCATGAAATGAATTCTGGTTTACGTTAGGTCACCAATGGTTTTACAAGTTTAAAGATAAAAGGTACTAAGTAAGCCAAAAAATATATACATTAATTATTCACTAATTAATCTATCGATTTGTTTACTACCAACTTGGTTATCTTAGACTTCTCCAGTGTTCTATTCTAATCTATGATCTTAGAAATTAATATTGACCATGTTTATAAATTAATCATATACTGACAACTCCACATACTTGTTAGACCATATTCATTTCTCGTTCTATTCCTATTAAATTAATATTTGTGTTAAAACGATAATCACTTGTGTTAACTGTATACAGATCCTCTTTAATCGCATCATAAATTGTTAAACGGGTTTAAAAAATTACTGAAAAGAAATTAAAAGCAATAATAAAACGCTACACATTTTGCCTCAAAGTTTTGTTTGAATTTTGACAGTCAATAATTTAAGCATTAAGTTTTTGGACATCACAATCAACTTCTTACAATCAGAAAGACATAGCAAACGTTACCAATTGATCTGAGAGATCTAAATGGAACGGTGTTATTGAAATTTTTATTGCAGAAATATTTTTCAATTAATTTATGAGATAAATGTGTTAAGTATGTGAAATGGCTGTTCCAACAGTAACGGGGAAAAACAAAGGCCCAATAGTGGATCCGGCGCTTTGCCGTTGCTGTAGATCCATAAAGAAATGTCGGCTTTTAACAGCCGAATACGAGTGGATGGGGAATAAAGAAATATATTCCGATATGTTTATGGATTGTTTTGGTTTACTTGTAAGTAGATTTTTGTTCTTATGTATGTGTAATTGTTAGAAAATGATTTCTAATAAGATGTTTAAAATCAGTAAAGTAAATATTAAAAAATATCTATATTGACATATGTGGCCGGTTACCGCTGTGCCTATTTTAAAATATTCTTCGTGAAAAAAAAAATAAACAATAAAAATTTTGACATTTAAAATAACAGCTGTTCCTAATATTCTAAAACTACAGAGTATCCAACAATTTTCTGTTATTGTATGAACTCTTTTTGGACTTAGTTGATGAGGAATAACATTTATTGCAATTTTTTATAACATTTGTATTAGTGAAATTATGGAATAGCCAAAATTATAATAATAAAGTTTTATATAATCATTTGTTTAATTATATATTTTAATTCATTAAAATAATAATAATAGCCAACATCCATTAGTCTCAATTAATTAATATTATAAATCATAATCAATCATCATAAATCATAAATCAATTATAATATTATACAATAATAATAAAAATTTATATTATTAATGTGATTTTGTTTGGTACATTTTACCACCATAAATACTCAACCAATTTATATGAAGTTTTGCATACACATTATCTGGGGTATAGAAAAGAACTTCTTTCATCATGCCCCATGAGCGTTTTTTAGACGCCTTAAGACTATGTATGGTTCATCTCACAGTGTCAGTTCTGTTTACCGAAATTGGTCCACTTGGCACAGATATCAGATCTCCGGCTTCATTGCTTCAGTGAGCCGGAGCTGTCAACCATTAAAAGTTTGAGAATACGATTAACTTTTCTTTATTCAAGAACACAAAAATACTGTTGTTGAGGTATTGCAAAATACATTAACGTGAGTGAAGCAGTGGGCCCTGACTCTATTTATTCCGAATTTCATAATGGATAGTTGAGTTATGAAAACTTGAGACTGATACAAACAAACAGACTCACATTTCCATTTATAAAATTAGTGAGGATTACAGTTTAATATACATATAAACAAAACAAAACTATCTGTCCCTTTGCCCAAATTAATATTTGAAATAGCTATACCAATTTCAATGATATCTTTACTGGTAAAGAGAGATATTTTCACAGTACTGTAATGGTTGTAAGGGTTAAGCTGTTACTATATAATATAACAAAAGAAACTCAGAAACAGTGAATGAGTTATAAGGATTAACTAATTAATAAGATAGAAAATGATTGTTAAAAAAAATGAAAAGACACCTATGAACGTGAACAGAAAAATATATAGTTCCTATGAGAGGACTAAAACATTTTCATGAGGGGTCTCCTGTACCACTGGGAGATCAATCATTTACTTAAAATTATTTTAAGCAAAGGTATATTCATATAGTTGCTGCTGTTTAACCCTTGCAAGACTCCTGGGACACCATATGTCCCAGTAAATGTTTTACCATACCGAATGCTTTTAAACAGGTTTAATTTGGTTTAAATCTATACCATGTAGTTATATAGTGTTCTAGAAAAACATAAATAATTTTCAGTAGTTGTGCCACCTCCTACCGAGATTCGATTCCATTGTATTAGTTATATTAAATAGTCCAAAAAAATGTTTCTACCTTCTCCAAATTAAAAATTATCTCGAATGGGTTAAACTATTTGGTTGTTCGGAACAGACTGTCCACTTACATATAAAAACAAGTATTGCTCAGGACAATTTAGAATAGTTTGTTTCAATTAATAATCTGTATTTTCTTGGGTATTTATAGTACTAGATAACAAATAAATGATAACATCTCATATTTATCCAATAAAAAGTATAGGATATTGATTGAAACCTTACTAATAACACATCATTGCTTCATACAATGGATCTCTAAGATTTATTCATCATTCTTACAGCTATCCCATTTAGATGGTGAAAGCAAAGAGTGTTGTGTTTGCGCGACATGCGTGGTGCGGTTACGGGACGCGTGTGCATTCCGTCAGCAAGTCTTACAGTGCGAGGAGGCTTTCTTGAGCGTGAGGCTCGAAAATAAAGATGGTATGTGAAATGTTTATTTGTTAAGAAAATACTTTATGCCATCAAGGTAATTTGAGATTTTTTTTTTTTAAAATGCATCCTTGGATGTTACTCCAATAGTAACATAAATCTCTTAACAAAAACAAAAAGTTTTGTCTGAAGTGTTGATTTTTTTTAAATCTTGTGATGTCTAATTATAAAATATGTTTCAAAAAAATTGAGTGCTGTCTGTATTTTTAGATTGAACATAAAAATGGCTCAACCAATTTTTATGATATTTTATACATAGTAAGTAATGCCATTCCAAAATGGATAATGAATAGGCTTTAGTTATTATCAGTAATACTTTCGTTAATCATGAAATTGTGATAATTTAATAAAATGAAGTAATTAGTCAAGGATAATTATTGCATTAAATCTTGTGCTGAGCTGCAAGCAGTTACTAGTATTTGAATTTGTGTCATACTACCAGACTAAAAGCTTTTGTCCGTGAAAGCTATATCTTGTATTTTTAGCATATTTTGATTTCCAGGCTTTTACTAAGTATAGTCTTGCTTGTTTGTTTGGCGGCTTGCAGTCACAGCAATTAGTCTATAGTTTATGTCGGTCTATAGTTTATTTTGTGTTGGTCTTATATATAAGTTTGAATCATTGTTTTTACAGATAGTGTCGGTAAAGTTGAAGTAACAGTGAAAAGTGAACCGGTCGTGACAAACGACTACGACTCTGCGGTGGATGATAGAGATGACTTGCCAACTGATATGGAACCCGGTGAGTTTGTGAATTCAACAAAACTGTATCATAAATCACTGTGGGCAATAGTTATGTTATGGTCTGGCTATATCTAAAGTGTGGTTAGTCCACCACATTCGACCTGGTAAAATGTAATATTTCTGTGTGACCATCATATACCTATACCAAATATAACCATAATAACTATACATCTAAGGTAATTAAGGACAATAGTGATAAGCTAAGAACCATTAATTAAGTACGCGACTTCTGACCCCCTCCTGTCAACATGTAACAGTTCATAAGACTTCTCGAACCATCACTGCGTCCGTCCTCTTACGTAAGATTCTATCTCGTTTTTACAAAATTAGTATTAGGATGTTTTTAAGTGATCTCGATCATCGAACAGCATGGAAACTACGTAGGATATTGTTCTTTATTTTTTTATGCCCTCTGTGGAAAATTCCACAATTCTGTAAGTGCCCCTAAAACCGCCATTTTGAGATTTGGGTCTTAAAAAATCAGCCAAGGGGTTAAGCGTGGTAGCTTCCGGGCAGCGTGCTTAGAAAAAGCCCTTTATTTTAATTTAAAAATATATTAATAATAATAATAAAACGCGATTCCAGAAGATTCCAAGTCATCATCAATGAAAGAACTAAACGATTGCATTGTAAATAAGAAGTGTAAGAGAGAGAGGCGAAGTAGATCGAAGGAGAAAACAAAATTGACTATGAGAAGAGATTTGTTGACGAAGATGAAGAAACTGCGGAACAAATTGGATTATATGATCGAAAAACCAGGTGCGTGACCAGATTTTAATTATTCGACGTCACAAAAAGAAGGTTATGTAATTATGTAAACGGTTATGTAAACGAAAATTTTATCTATTCAAAACCGCCTCCCTCCATCGACATACTATATCATATTTTCTGTGACGAATGTGAATTCATGTGACGTAATATATGTATAGCTACTTAGCATAATGTAATTTAGTATTTAGTCAATTTTATCATATTGCTGACCGTTGAGAATTATTTTGAATTTTTTCTTTATTTTCAGTAAAATCGGTAGAGAAAAAGCAGAAATATCAAAATAGTAAATCAAAGAAATCGTTACCTCTCGACCACGACCACATGGCTTACACGAACGCAGTGACAATTGTTAAGAACTCATACGTCTGCCCGTTCCACAATCGAATTAGCATCTACTATTGCTATTACTGCAAAGATCAGTTCACAAATCCAAACGAGCTGAGAGATCACACGCTCACTCATGACCCTAACGAGATGTTCGAGAATATGATGGAGAATCGTAAGATACCGAAAATCGATATAACCAGAATCGATTGCCGGTTGTGTGATGAGAAAATCGATAGCATCGAGTCATTTAAAACTCACATCACTAATGTCCACGGGAAACTCGTACACCCAGTCACGAACGAATTCCTAAAGTTTAAACTCAGCCTGGAGAATCTCATATGTACAGAATGTGGCAACGGCTTCCCTTATTTTGACCTCCTGAAGAAGCACATGATAGAGCATTTCGGTACTTATATATGTGACGTGTGTGGTGCCTGTTTCTTGGAGCCAAATTCACTCCGGACCCATATAAAGTCTCACAGCAAAGTGGAAACCAATTTCCCTTGTGAGGTGTGCGGGAAGAATTTAAAATCTAAATATAGCCGGTATTTGCACATAGCGACTGTCCATGAGAAGAAGGCAACAGTGAACTGTTACAAATGTGAGGCAAGTTTCCTATCCTATGCTCTAAGGAACAGACATCTGATAGAGGTCCACGGAGACAAGAGAACGTTCCCGTGCAAGCTGTGTGATAAAGTTTACAATCGGAGGAAAACTTTAATGGAACACAATCGTAGGAATCATTTGAAGGTTTACAGGCATCAATGTGACCTCTGCGATCAGAGGTTTTACCTTCCTTCGAGATTGAAGGAACATATGGCTACGCACACAGGCGAGAGGAACTTCCGTTGTGAGTTCTGTGATAAAAGTTACCCTCGGATGCAGTCATTGCAAGAGCATATAAGATCTCACAGCACAGAGAGAAGGTACAAATGTGACATGTGCAGTTCAGCGTTTACGCAAAACGGCAGCTTGAAAAGTCACATGAAGAGTCATCATCAAGGCTTCGATTTAGAAGGCAGTTATAGTTGATTGAATGAAGGAATATAGTGAATTCGTTGTAAAAAGATCTCAGTGATAGTGGGTAGGTCTGAACCTAGGGATCTGAATCCCTCAGTGGAAGAAAACATTGAGATCTATCCATAGGATGGAGGTAAGATTTTTTCTTATGGCCGTCTACTATGGTCCTCAAGTTGAAGATTTAACATCAAGTATTATGGTTGGTGAATTTAATCTCTCATGAATCCCACTTTTGAGATTATTTAATATCAGGTAAATTTGTTGTTGAATTTGTAATGTATATATGAAAAATCTTTTATTTATTTTATGCAATGGAGTCAACGAACAAATTTTTTTATTAATCTCAAGAAAGAAATAGATAGAGAGGATGAATGAATGGAAATTGATTGAGCAATCTTTAGTTATTATAAATCAATCAAAAGACTAACTATTACATACACAGTACAGCAGACATAAAATAAACTTGCTGTTAAATATATAAAAAAAAACAAGAAGCTCAATCAGTTTTTCTGTAGCCTTTTTGTGGAGAGGAGGTGAACATCATAACGCAGTCTCAACTACACTACTCGCACTAACTTAATTCTACTAAAGAGTAAGTGAGATAGATATATAAAAAGTCTCTGTAGTGTAACTATATAATAAGCATTGTTCTGTAAAAGAATACAAAGTAATAAATAAATTTGGAATAATTGAAACCGTTTTTTCTTATTATACCAATTATTATAATAGATTAAATAACATCAAAAATATATTTTTTTAATTATGGTGTTGTAAAAAGGAATCTTTTTGTCGCGTAAGTGCTAGTGGTTATTTGTAAATTAAGACAATTGTGAAAACCTCACTGACGTATAAATGGTTCCCTTAATTAATAAGTTAATAAATCTGTTGTTTTGTTTGTATATATAATTATATTTTCCTAATTTCGTGATAGACATCTATTATAAACTCAGATAAATGTGGCTTTAATAAAAGTCTGTGTGAATTTTACTCAAGAGTATATGCCGTATCAGAATTAATATGTTTGTAAAAATAATCAGTAATAATAGCCTTAAAAATGGTTAATAGTTATAATTACAAAAAAGCGACAAGATTGTTTTAGTTAATCTGTGATATGGAGTGTATAGGTAAGGAGAACCATATCATATGGGGAACTTGTTGAAAAAGTGCCCATCTCTAGACTCTTAAGTACTAAATAAGAGTTCCGAAACGGCGCTACTATAGGCAAAGGGTATGGTTAGTATTTTTGTAAATATAACTTAAAATAACTGCTGTGAGAAAACTTGGAGAGTGATAGACTATTTGTGAACGTTATATAATGTCTAGTGATTTTAGAGCTTATACTGTTATAAAACTTTTCGAAATAATTGAACAATAATGAGCGTTGTTGCTACTGTAGCGCCACCATAAATTAGCACATTTTGATGGACACATTTTCATACACATTCGCCTTACCTCTACACTCCATAATCTGTGGCTATATATTTTTATTCAAAGGTAGTTTGTAAATTATTTAGAGAAATATAAAGTTTATTTGATTGAATAGTTATTGTAACATTGATAGACATTAATGAATATACAGGTTATATACGCCATTTGGCAATTTATAGGTTATAATAAGCGGATCCAGAATTTATTTGTAGCAGGAGCGGAAATACCAAATATGTAAAAAGTGTTTTCGTGATCCTTTCTTAGAGCCACAAGTGTGACTATAAGAATACATGTAAAGCCTAACTAATAATATAAATACAAATGTGAGTTTGTTTATTTGTAGTATGCTTTCACACTTTAAGAGATCGTTATAAAATTTTACAAACGTATTGTCAGAGGTAGAGAAAAGGACTTAGAATATCTTTCTTGCATAAAATAAAACGAGGCAGTCATACGGACTACCGATAAAAGTGAAAACTCAAAGCAATGGAATAATTGTGTTCTTTTTTAACAGCAAAAACACTGTTATGGTTTTTAATATGTGATCCAAAGATAAAAAATAATGTACAGAGGTATATCTATATACGCAGTATATATATAGCTCATGGGAAGCGTGCGGTGACGATGTCGCGAGTTCCATGGTTTTTGTTCACCTAAAAAGTGTTCAACGCGCCTTTCAAAGTTTTCACTCAAAAACTGTTCCCGAGAGATAGATCAAATGTACATTGACGCGAGCGAAGCCGGAAGCAAAAACAAGTCATTTAATAAAAGGATAATGAAATAAATTATATGACAATGAATGACAATTTCTATACATAGAATCGTATTTCGCATTAATCGCTGAAGTTCAAAAATCTCATTATAGATGAAAAAATGCTAATTTAATATATACCACCATTATGCCAGAATCAGAGAATACGTTCACTTGTTTTCTTGCTGTCGATATTATATTAGTATGTCGTATTTTACAATTTGCCATTTTGGGTACTATGTCCACATCCAAATTATATCCATATGTATATTCAGTATTAATATCTGAATCTCAGCTACTTAAAATCTGGGTAGGAAGTGCCCGCGTTCCTGTGCCCTCTCTATAGAACTGGCATTGTCTACCAATCTCACACTTTAGGTTTAGCATATTATTATCTTATGCTACATCTTCATTTAAATTACGGAAAGGTTATAAAAAATATTAATAACTATAATGTTAAAAGCGACATTATGATTTAGCAAAATCCAGTGAATCTGTTTTTCTTACCGGAAAAAATGAGAATACAATCTAGCGGGAAGTTCATCTTTAATATTCTAAACTACCAAATCTAAAAACGTTGAAAGACTTGGTTTTCATTGACTACAATGCTGGTTTTCGGGTTCAGTACTAGTATTAAAGTGTTCAATGAATTTGTACTATGTAATTTCAACAATAAAAAGGTTTAAATTGGGCAATATTTAAGCGCGTCAATAAAAAAAGTCAAGGTTTTCGTTATGTAGAATGTCTCTGGTTTTGTACTAGGGATGTTGGTTACTGTATTAGGGTGGATGGATAATACCAGCTCAATATAGAACTTTTGTTGACATATATTGTTCCAGTCTTAACCTAATCGCTCGTATTTTATTATATTATGGTGAGTTATTTTGCAAACAAAAAATAATGTTTAAATACATAATGGTTTTCAATAATAACCTTTAATTATATTGACCTTCTAAATTGTTTCCTAAAGCAGTAATTATTGGCGTTAACATTAGGAACATGCAAATGTTGTTTTAAAGACATTTATGACAATTTCTGTGGAATTAGAAAATTATGTAATTTCTCATCTTCTGTACTGTTCATTGTACATACTTGATTTGCTAAAAATACTAATACTTAATTACCTCACATAGTATGTCCTAATATAAATATTCACTAAGCACTAAAACTTTAATCTAAATTATATCGATAAATTAGACATCTTTTAATCCTGAAATCATGCAGTTTGTTTATGTCGCATGTTATGTGCGTACCGGACTTGTCGACTGCACAAAAAAAAATTATTCCCTTATCCAAAATCTCGTTTAAATTGGAAAATTATACACAATTGTTATGAATTTGATATCAGGTTATAAGTAAGTAACAAATATACGTGTAGTTTAAAAAAATATGATTATGTATAATATCGATTCCAAGACATTATGATGTTGCAAGATAATTATCGAGTAAGTTCTCGCATCGCTTTATCCCTAATTTTGACACAAAATTATAAATATACAAAAGTCCAAAATTAAGTTTTAGTTTTTGAATTATTAAATTAAATAACAATGAGTGTTAGTACAAATAAAGGACCTATTATAGATCCCGGTATGTGCCGATGTTGTGGTACTATAAAAAAATGTCGATTGCTAAATGTAGAATACGACTGGTGCGGACAAAAAGAAATTTATTCAGATATGTTTTTAGATTGTTTTGGACTTCTGGTAAGTACATACTGCTGGTTTATATCTAGCATATCTACTAAGTCTTATAGGCGAACATTCTTTTATTAACATTGAAACGCACTGAATATTTCTGTTTGTATTCTTTTGTTTAATAAACTTGATGTAAAATAAACTTGATTCAAAATAAATTGACTTTAGTATATATAATAATTAAATATTTTTTCGACATTCATACGACGTGTATAATTTTGTTATAAAGTAATAAACGGGCATAGTTTACCTGATTTTATGGGGTTACTTTAACCTATAGCTTTAAATAACTGAATATAAAAGAATTATAACTTTAACTTAGGCTAAAAAGTTGCTATTTCCGATGATTGACTGGAAATAACATTTTGTGTAAAATAGCTTTTAAACCTTGTAAAGGTTTTGCTCCTTTTGAGAACTATGTTTATTAACTGAAATTTATTTGTAATTAGATCACAATAACTAAAGTAATATTAAACATATGCTAAAACAAGTCAGAACAAGTTAGGTTGGTGGTTCAAAAATGAGCCATGATTCACCATTTTGTTATCCATGGTCTATATTGTCATTCTGAAATATAAGCAATAGTACTGTATCATCAAACTCCATTTGGTAGCTTCAGCGTAAAAGAGTATAAAACAATGGTTACATGCTTAAGAGCGACACTAAGGTAGGTGTTACATCTGTTGACATAGTGGTAGCATTGCAAGATCCCATGTTGCCTCATCTAAAAGCCCGATACACATGGTTTTTAGTGAATCTGAGTCTCACACTAACCACTTCTTCCCCGGGGAGGATGGCATGTCCATGAGGATTTCCCCAGTTTAATAATTTAAAAAAAGTATTACATCTAATGTAGGGAGGTTGCTCTCCAGTCAGCCACAAATTTAGGAAATTAAAAACATTAATGCCTATCTGACATAAGTATACATTTCTTACAGTTGTCAAACTTAGATGGGAGAGGTTGAGGAAAGATTAATATGTGCTACATGTGTAGTAAGGTTAAGAGAGGCAATTCAGTTCAGGCGTCAGGTCCTGAACTGTGAGGAGGTGCTTCTCAAGAGTAAAATTAGTCCAGGTCAATTAGTTTTTGATAATTTATTCCTTCATTCATTCCATTGTTTCAGGGTCTATAAGGCCAGTAAATGTTTTTTTAAGTAATAGTGTTACATTCTAAAATAAAGTACTAAAGTACATCACCAATTTGTTATACAGTATATGTGTGTCTGTATATCTTATCTGGGTTTTGTTAATGTAGATCTGACAATTCCCTCAATACTTGTAGCGTGTCTGAATGATGGGTATGCCATGTCCTTTTCTGGACCTCAGGCAGATGTGTGTGCACAATTTTATGATGATTCAGTTGAAGAGTTAAGATAGGAAAATGAAATAAACATTTGATATGATCCCCCTACTTTTTTTAATTCTTTAATTAACCTTTAATAACCTGGAGTTTCAATTTTGATACCAATCTTTTAAACCGAATGTTCACATTACTATTAGTTTTTTTTTATAGGTTGGCTGTACGTATTTTATTGTTGTATAATATTCTTTCCAACGAAATTTTTTTTTTTTTTCTTAATAAATATGTAAAATAAATATTGTGATTTTTTTAGCTATATTTCCCTTCATCTAGACCCTCAAGCAAACACAGTAATATTAAAAATAAATCACTTTCGTAAATCAGGCTACTAAGGGTTAATGTGATTTTTTGATACTTATTACAAGCAATGATGGCTCAGTTAGTAGTGTGCTCGGACACAGCGCCCAAGGATGTAAGTTCTAATCCTAGGAACTGAGTCAGGGCTTTCGGTGTAGGAAAACATCGTGATGTAACCATAGGGTGGTCGGAGGGCTTTTTTGGCTAGTTACAGCTAGATATAGTATACCCTGATATTGACAATCTGTCACGAAGCACCTGTTTGTGTGTTCTGGCAGCTGCACTTTAGAGCCAATCTCCTTCTAGCTTTAGCAAACTACCATCACCACCACCGATCACATCATCATTTGACATCAGATACAATTGTAGTCAAAGGTTAACCTATAAAGTATTAAAAAAAAACAAAAATAATAAATCTTATTATTATATCTATATTATCTATCTTATTTATTATATGTCTACTTGTAAACATCACTTATTATACATTTCACATTGAATAATCAGTGATTTAAACCCTCTTGACCAGATAGCCAACATTGGTTGCACCGACCAAATAGCCAACATTGGTTGCACCAACCAGATAGCCAACATTGGTTGCACCTGCTATGGCTCATGCTGCATTGTAGGCTATTGTGGCAATACAATATCATAATTTTAATATCTCGTAATGTTTAATTTTCTATTTATTTTAGGTTATACATATCTTTGTCACTTAATATTGTTCCTGTATTTGCTATAATAAAGTTTTTTTTTTCATTCTTGATATGATTAAAATTGGTATTCTAGAAAATCCTTTCATCATTCACAGCAATAAAAATGTGATATTTTAGATACCAATGAATTGAAACCAAAACAAGAGGTATACATAAAAGTGGAAACTAATGAAGCCAGTCATGAGGACTCTTGCCACGAAGACTTTGTGGATGATGTTACAGATTGCTCTGATGAAGGTAATCTGAAACTTTTGCCATAGCACAGCTGAGCGATGTTACTATATTTGAAAGTAAGAATAAATTGTAATCCAAAAATGGGCAGTTATAGAGCGAGCAATATATAAGTCAATGACAGTTCCCTGTGTCTTCTTGGCTTGCAAGCCTCTCGTAAAGTGGTTTTATACAGGTTATATGTCATGTGTTGGCATGTTATTATGCGCATACCTTCATTTGGGACGATGTTTACGCCCCTGTGGGTCTCTTACAGGGGGATATGATAAAATAAAGCAAGAGACCAATGGCCTACATCCTCATAAGATGTCAACAGTCATGGTAACTTAGCATCATCAGATAGTTGTTTAACTGATTGACAATTGGAGTACATTGTTTTTGGAATAATTCCAATGGAAGTCACCAATTCCTTCACTTAATTTCACACCTCACTTGAAGCGATGATGGCTTAGTTGATAGCGTGTTCGGACACTGTGTCGAATGGCTTGGGTTCGAATCCTTTGAACTGAGTTAGAGCTTTTGGTGAAGGAGGACATCGTGATGAAATTATAGCATGGTGGTAGGGTTTTAGTTTAAGTCCGCCCAGCTAGCTACCATCCTCAAGTTCATGTATAGCTAATTATCTGCTTGTTGTGTTCTGGCAGCTGCACTTGAGACCCAGTCCCCTCTAAGCTTAGCGTGTTTGTCAGTTTAGACCGCATCGTCTATTATTATCAGGTGAAATTGTGGTCAAACTTTAAAACCTGTCGAGTATTATAAAAAAATCGAAATATATTTATATATATGTTTCTTCCTTCTTTTTCGCTTTTAGTCAAAGAAGATACAAAAAGAGAGTCGTTAAATATGCTGAAGGAAAGAACACAAAGGATCAAAATAACAAGGAATCATTTAAAATCGACAAACAAAAAAGATATCAAGGCCAAAGCGGAGTTGTTAGACAAAATAAAAAGGCTTAGAGATCGTGTTATTAAATTGAAGAGATCTGGTGAGTGTTTTAGGTGATTATGTCTTCTTTTTTTCTTTTAAAATGGCGACATGTGTGCGCACACAATTTCGCCAATGTCAAGTGAATAGAACCATAAATGATAGAGATTGTACCCAACTATTTTTTTCTTTGTCACTTCTCCAGACCGGACTATCTACAAACCGAAACCACAAAAAAAAAACACATGTAAGCTACACATAAAATACAACATGTTGTTAGATTCTCGTTGCGATCGCTATCAGATTTTGCGACCACGGTCCGTGTTGCCAGGTGTCCCGAATTATAGGCAAAATTTTTTGGTGTTCTATGATCGGCGAGGAAGTTCGAAAGTATGCTTCGGTAGTGATTTAGATGACTTCTTTGTGTAATTGCTATTATTGTATAAGTGTTTATGATTCAGGTTAAGTAATGTGTTGTAATCCTCGGCCGTCTGTCCATTATTAATGACTCAAGAAATTTCATTAATTAATAAATAAAAAAACTTTAAGCCGCGTGTCAGTTAAGTCAGAAGCTTTTGAGGCTTTTTTATGCTCGACACGGGTGTAGTAAAGATGAAAATGAGAAAAAAAATGCCCTTTAAAATGCAACTATATAATAAAATAAAATTACAACATAACAGGTTAAAGTTAATTATGTTAATATTTTTGAAGGTGATTACTGTCTTCTGTCTCACTCACTCATTAACTTTTTTGTATGGAGATTTTTTAAATTAAAATTTTCACTTTTCCGACGATATTTCGAACATTTTCTTTCATGCAGCCTTACGGGTTTACATGCATTTTATAATTGATTTTCAATTATGTTAAAGACTATGGACCATAGCAATATTTTAAGTACTACATAATAAATAAACGATGTGTATCTTCGATAAACTTATTTTCTTACTGTCCCGATTTTAAAGTAATAAACTATCTGGTAACACTAGCCGATATGCTAAGCGTTCGTATTTCAGATTGAAGTTAAGTTTTTGATGAAAGTGAGAAGCTTCATGTAATAACTGTGGCAGAACGTTGTTTACAGCCCACATGGCTTTGTTTTTTTTTCCTTATTTTTTATTAGCTATTGTTATAACGAACATCTCTCACCCATGAAATTGCGATAATTACTTGAATATACCTCTAAAATATAAATGAATAATAGTAATACTGAGGTTGACAGACGTCTAAAAATTTTTTGGTAATTTTTTAAAATGAATTATTACTAAAAATGTCTTTAAAACTACACTTATTATTTGTTCTACATGTGCAATTTTAAATGTTCTCATCATAATAATTTGTTAATTAAAATTATTCTAAAAAGGTGTTTTAATTGGGTTATGTATTTGTAAATAAACCCCAAAACATATAAAGCCCGTAAAAAAATCTTACACCGCTTATTTACTCCCTAAATTTTGGGAAGTTGGGAACCCTGGTAATAAGTCTGTTGCTATTATTCAAGCAGTAGCAACTAAGAGCAAGCTCCACCTCACATTTAATAAATGATCACCAATTTCACAGACAAAGAAACCGAGAGGCCGCTAGTGAAGCTGGTTAAAAAGAAAAAATACGTCGATACAGAGTATAACGCTTTACAAAACGCGATAACAATTGTCGAAAACTCATACATATGCCCTTTCCTAACTATATATAGCGATTACCATTGCGTCTACTGCAAGGAAATGTTCATAGAACCAGACGTTCTTAGAGAACACACCTACACACACGACCCGAAGACGTACAAGGAGGTGATTGATAGCAAGAAGGTGTTGCTTGTTGATATACAGCGTATCGAGTGTCGATTGTGCCCTACGAAACTCGATAACGTGGAAGACTTGAAATGCCACCTCACTAACGCACACCAAAAAATCTTCCACGTGGAGGCTGGGAACGAATTCTTGAAATTCGTATTAAAAAGTGGTAAAATGTCGTGTACACAGTGCGATAAGTCGTTCAATTTCTTCCAAGCGTTACGGAAACACTATGGCGGAACACTTCGGAAGTTGGGTTTGTGACGTATGCGGGGCGCATTACTTCGAGGAACGGCTGCTAGTCTTTCACAAGAAGCAGGTTCATAAATCCGATGACGAGGAAGTCAAAATGTACTCGTGTGTCGATTGCGGGAAGAGTTTTAAATCGAAGAAGAGCCGTTACTTCCACGTGGCGAAGATACATAAGAACGAACCGGCGTATCCATTGCAATAAGTGCGATCAGGTCTTTCTGTCTTACCATCTGAGGTATAAGCATAAGATGGAGGAGCACGGAGAGTTGAGGACTTTTCCCTGCGAGAGTTGCGACAAGGTCTACAACAGCAGGAAGTCCTTAAGGGAGCATACGAGGAAGAATCATCTCCTACTCTTGAAACATGAGTGTGGACACTGCGATCGAAAGTTCTATCTACCGTCGCAATTGAAAGACCATATGACCTCACATACGGGTGAGAGGAACTTCCGTTGCGAGTTTTGTGGTAAATGTTATCCAAGATTGAAGGCTTTGAAAGTGCACATGGAGTCACATAGCACCGAGAAGAAGTACAAATGTTCTCTCTGCTCGGCCGGGTATACGCAGCTCAATAATTATAAGAATCATCTAAGGAGTAAGCACCAAGACGTTGGGGAGCAGTTCTTTTGATTTTGACATTAAAATCATTTAAAAATCTTTTGTTTGTTTGATTTCGTAACTAGCTAGTACTCGCGATTTTTTCTATTTTTCATTACTTAACTACCACACGGTTTGCTCCACTTCTCTACGACAAGAAAACGCACATAGCTCAACGCGTTGTGCTTATAATTTTTTTTAAACTTTAATAACTTTATAATAAAATAAGCTATCCGTGATAATTCCTTTTTTTAAATAAGAACCAAGTGATTAAGATGTAAGAAAAAAAAAACAGAGTGCATCGTAAAAACACACGAGAGTAGTGAAACTTACGTGTTACAGGAAAACATTTTGATTACAAAAAATACAACAAAAGGCCAACGACATGCGGTGTCCCAGGCGGTCACCCATCCTAGTACTGACCGTGCTCTCAACGTTGCTTAACTTCGGTGATCGGACGAGAAGCGGTGTTTTCAACACTACCCGACACAGTATTTACCCTTACCACTTTTCGTCCTACAAAAAAGTTGCTGATCAGTATTTCAAAGCCTTTCCATAAGAAGTTTCACTTCAAAAATGATATAAACACATATTTTTGAGTGATGCCCGCACAAGGGCTGATATTCTTCATATTATTTATATAACTGAGTTGGTTTAGCTCGTGTACAAAGAAAGAGGGGCTTATCTGTTGTTTTTGTTGTTGTGATATTGAGTTACATATACATTTGGAAGACTCATAAAAAGAAACACAAATGGAATGGGAAATGTAAATACTATCAGATTAGTATTTTTTGTTTACCTATGAGCTCGTTGAGTCACGAATTACACTTAATCTAAAAATAAGTTAGACGTACTTCGTGGCATGGTTTAATTTTTGTCGCTAAGCACCTGTTGGTGTGTCCCGACAGCTGGACATTGCAGCCAGTCCCTCTCTAGGTTTAGCATGTTTGTCATCTTAGACCACGTCGGCATTTAACCACATTTTTTATTGACGTGCTAATTATAGAAATTATTATTTGTATTTCATTTCTGAATGGTAAAAACCGTATTCAATATCCTATAAATCAGGGCTGTCCAAACCACGGCATTAATTATTGTGGCCCGCAGAATCTTTTTTATCTTCTTTGTTTAAATACATTAAATGAGTAAATTATTTTTCTTGCGACGAAATTCAAATGTTTTGGATATGTATTCGATTATGCCGCACACAACACTATTCACTCGAGAACTCGGTGAATTCCCCGAACGTATAATAGGTACACCCGAAACCGCGCGTTGTTCATTTATTGGGCTTTAAAAGACAAATGAATGAAAAAGTAGATAATAAAATAATGATACTTATTATACTTGTATTTTATTTTTATAAATATTTTGCGGCCCCCCAATGTATTGAGTCATTTTTGTTGGCCCTGGGTCCCGTGTAGTTTGGACAGCCCTGCTATAAATATTGTAGAATGTCAACGTAGGGAGCATGAAGTATGGTGAAAAGAAACTTAATAAATAGAAGGTTTGATTTGTCGATTGAATGGAAAAACCATATTTTCAAAATGTAGGGGATAACACTAAAGCTCGTTAGCAGCTATTAAAAATGCGTTGAACATAATATTAAACTGTTGTATTTCTTATTTATATACAAAAGATTAAGTATTAGATTGTTATCAACGAGTACGAAATCATAGGCCGTTTGTATATCAATGTAGGATTGTCGCTAGGACCTTGTGTCATGCCTCATTTGATATAGACTGTGTAATGTAGCATATTGGCAATAACAATACAATGTACAATTCAGGATGCAATACGATTTTCATAAATGTATTAAATCAAACACCATTTTAATATGGTTTAATTTTATAAACTTTAATAACCTGATGGTTTAAAATAAAGTAAGGTACACATGATAAGATCTTATTTAGCTCTGACTATTAAGGTCCATAAGCAATTCTTTTATGAAAATACTAGATTAGACTGACATGTTGCAATATTTATTTTTAAAAATAAGAACTGGCAAATGTTCGTACGATGCCATGTAAAGAAAAATGAACATCAGCTGACATTTGTTACTGGCGTTTGTTTATTGATTAGGAGAAAAAGTAAATATTACACAGTATATTACAATATTATTGTAAATTATGACTACAACGGTAAATCGTAAAGGTCCCCTAATAGATTTGGGAATGTGCCGATGTTGTGGGGCGTCTAAAACATGCCGCATAATCAACGTGGAATATACATGGTGTGGAGAAAAAGAGATCTATTCTGATATGTTTTTCGATTGTTTTGGTTTATTGGTGAGTTTTTATTATTTTTAGTTGTAAATTAATCAATATTTACGGATGACACTTAGCTTGTGTTTTGTATAAAAGTTCGTTTTCAAGATTAAAATAGGCAATTAATATTTATTTATTTGTTTGACAAAAGCTATATGTAACTTGGAATTTAGTGAGATGTGAACACGAACCCAGAGTATTTTGTATATTTAGTAGGATTATGCAAATAAGCAATTAAATAAATTACTGAAAAATTGATTAAATTATTTATAAGTTATTCCTGTGTTAGAAATTATTTTAAATACCTACATTTATTATCCTTTAATGAAGTTTTCATAACATAAAAAACATGTATAGATTTTCTAGTATCTTCAAAAATGTAGGAATCATCATTCTAGACACTAAGCAACAGACAAATACAAATAAATTTTATTAAATGTAGACTATACTGTAATATATAATCTAATATATAAATTTGTAATCTGGTCTGTACATGATTTTTTTTTAATAAATAGAACATCAATATAAATACACTGAAGATCATCTTGCTGAATAATATTAAATACTCAACTGAAAATATTAAAATTAAACTCAGTGGGGCTGCTTATAAAATAGAATTTAATATGCGAAAATAGTGATTTAAGATGCATACTTCCGTTGTAAAGTAAAAGGGGGCACCTAACTAAAACATGAATCTGAGAAAAGTTGATAATCCTGTAGTAGTGCCTTGAGTGAAGTATGTCTAACTCGTGTTCTACATCAAGAGCAAGTTCTGAGTGGTTTTAAATATTAATTACAGTAATCATAAATTGTTTACTACTTTTTTTTCTTACTTTACTTTACTTTTTTCACTGAATTATTTTGGTATTTAAATGCCTTTGGCTACTATATTTATTACTATCTATGCACAATATTTTATATGATTTTTTGTCATTTAAGACTTCTATTTGTACAATGTTTGCATCACTAACATGGGAGAGAGCCATGTAAAGATGGTTGTATGTAAATGTGTTGACACTTAGGGTGAAAACTAAAGAGAGCATTCATACTTAGCTTTGTCTTAAGTTAAGAATTTAAATGTATAGTCTCAAGCTTAGCATTCACTTGTGTTAAGTTCAAGTCATCATATTAAATGACTTACAAAAAATTTGGGTTTTTTTGCTAATTTAAGGTAATTCTATTCTTTTTAAAATTCAGTATTACTTAATTGTCATTGGCCTGTTGCTATAGTGCAGAAATGTTAAGAAGGCTTCCATTGTTTGTTTCATTCTCGGTTGACTTGTTTAGTTCATTTTTTTTATATTTTTTCAACATACATTTTACAATTTATTTCTTACAATTAAACACATTTTACAGACTCTATATGGTATTGATACGAAGCCAATCGCATGCTTAGCGTAACTATACTATAGATTTGAAGTGTGTATGGTAACTACTTAGTTAATTTTAAGTTGAGCTTAGGATAACATAGGGTAGTGTACACTATATACATCTAAGGTCCATACCCGTAATATGAAGTGTCTGAAGATTCACTAATGAAGCATGGGCTTTCGGCTTTTCTACAAATTATGTTAAGCAGAGCAGACTCCTAAAGTTTTGGTGAAATGAAGTTAATATTATGTTTCGTCAAGCTGTACTCAAATCACCTGTGACTTTGATCCTGTGTCATTTATTTAGTTGGTTTAGACATTAGTGTATTCAAACAGACACAAAGTTTAAAAATATATATATATTGACACGACAGTTTCGCTGTTTTATTACAGTACAGATATAACTTTTGGGAATGTGCCCAGACTGAAGGATTTTGTATATAAACAATGCTGTGGGGTTCTTGGAGAAGTGTTATTTGTTTTTGTTGTGTGTTTGCTACTCTAGCTTTCGCAATTGGACGGTGAGCCTGAGGACCGTCTTATCTGCGCGATGTGTGTAGCCCGGCTGCGTGAAGCCGCAGCTTTTAGGAAACAAGTGCTTGAATGCGAGCAGAAGCTCTTACAAAAGACTATATGTGTGCATAATGCAGGTAGGATTTCTTTAATGCTACCAGTGATCGAAATTCTACTATAATACTTAATTTTTCAAGTTCAATATTATGAAAAGCCACATAATTTAAATTAAAAAAAAAATTAATAACACTGAAGCTCGTCAATATTTACTAGATAACGATAACAGGAAAAAAGAAAATCGGTTGAGAAACAGAGAAGGAAGATGTACTTAACTGTTTAGCCTCTGCCTATTTCTGTAACATCAGGCGCGATCAGTACTTGTATGGGTGACCGTCTGAAAACACGCGAAACGTCGGCTTTTTGTTGTTTTTGTTATTTATTAAAATGTTTTCCTGTTATAAAAAAGTTTCACTAGAAGTGTGTGTGTGTGTGTGTGTCTTTATTTATATAGAGTACAGGTACATAAGTAATTTTAAATATTACCCTGAATAAATACTTGATTTATTTTCTATTTGAAAATATTTTTAGATTCTGACAAGAATGATCTGAAAAATGAAATGAAAGAAGAAATGGAAGAAAACTGTATAGCGTCTCAGGAATATGACCTCGGCGAACATTACGCTGATGACGACCCCGTGGAGAATGGCAGTGGTATTGAATTTGTATAAATCTTTTTTATTATATAAATAAAATGTAAAATAGCTGTCGATGTGTGCGCATCACGCAAATATTACTCGATAGATTTGATTTTTTTTTAGTTTTACTTCTTGGACACTTGCTCCTTATCAAGAAAAATAATTATCAAAATACCTTCATTTATTATAAAGTTATTATAATTTTGAGAAACTTCGATTTTTATACTACGCGTTCAGCGATATGGGTTTTCTTACCATACAGAAATGGGGCTAGCGGTGTGGTGCACATGTTTTTTTCTCTGTACTTAAAATATATTTTTAAGATAAATGACGTAGGCAAAGTCACGAGTATCTGTTCGTTATGAATAAAATTATACTTTAATTGCTATTTTATATATTTATATTCAATATATGTGTGTGGGTGTGTCCATATATACTTTTGTCTATACAAATGAATAAAATTAAAGTGTCTGCTTGTAGTGTCATAAACTGCTTTTTTGAATCGTCTTTTTGTCCTATTTCCCATATCTCGTGGTTGTTTATGTCAACTTCACTTTCTATTCAAACTTCATTTTCTAACTGTTCAAATCTTTTGTTGATTTTCTCTTATTTTAGTTCGACAAAAAATCTACAAGACGGGATAGAATTGTGGAGTTTTGTTTTCGAACAGACCATAGACTAAAATAAAAAAAAGAACAAGCCATTGTCGTTTAAATATTTAGTTTCCAATGTGGTACTGATGGGATTGGGAACCTCTCGTTTAAATTATTCAAGTTTATACGTCGTGAAATGTAATTCAGTAATAATAAACTACACGTTTTGTTAGTCCGCCCTTTTTTATTTATCACTACACCGTTGCCTGGGACATCCCCTTTTTAAGACCTTGTAGGAAAGTTCTAGAAAGCCGTCAAAACGTTTAGTTTCTGGTTTATTTTCGGTCAAATGTTTTTCAGGTAACGATAGAGATAATGTAAGTGGTGATATTGTGACAAGAGAATTGAATAAAAATGGTGCGATACCTGAGGAACATAATACGGGAGGAGATTACGCTAATGACGATCCTGTAGAGCACGGTGAGTGGATTTGTCTGTATATATGCATATAAAATACATACAGACGACATCTGTCAATACCGTTATACAGATTATCATTAAAATGTTAATACGTTTTTTCATAACGTAGGTTTCTATTATCTATTATGCCGCAACTCGTTGATAGATGACGTTCCTCTATTGTCTATGAGTGAACAATGGTACGGTAAACTAGATCTAATATATAAGTTGGTAAAAAAAACGATAAAAGTTTGATCCTATCGTTAGATAATCGTGAAGAATATTTTAATATTAATAGTGGTGATAATAGAAACAAAATGTGAAAATTAATAAAAAAAAATCGATGTTGCCATATACCTTCCTACCTAGTCACTTAAAAAAATTGATAATACGTGCAGAGTCGCGGACTCATCTAGCAAAGCATAAATCATAAAGAAAGACACATAAATTGTAGATGCCGGAAATATAAAGAACGAGAGAAAAACGAAGAAACAGAAAGGAGTCGTCAGAAGTAGAAAGAAGGGAAAATTAAAAATTTCCTCAAAGAAGAAAAGTAAAACGAAATTGTCTATTAACGGCGATTGTCTACCGCCGAAGAGGATATTGCTGAAGAATATTGGGGTTAGAAACAAGAAATTATGTGACGGTAAGAACAAGAAACTATTTATTTCTCATAAACATATACCAAGACCACCACACACATGTGGTAATATCATCCATAGCTTAATGGCTAGATAGTTACCACCGTACATATGGTGATAAATCCATTTGAGTGTGGCAACCGTCCGTGGTCACCGTTGTTTTTGTATTTCATTGTACTTCATCGCGTTAGCTTTTACGAAACCCAGTAAAGGATTATAGGCTCCTTCCCGTAACATGGTATGGGCATAATCATCGCGACTGCGAGAAAACCACTGTTCTATATTGTTCGAACATTTAGTGGTACTACAAGAATCTTCCTCAGGTTCAGGTTTCCTCAAGATGTTTTCCTTCACCGTCAGCCGATAAGTGTTACCAATTTAACATTAGTCAATTCCCAGAAAAATCTTTAGTACATGCTAGGGTTAGAACCAGTAGATATTAAATGGATATCCCACCGGTCAAACTTCTCGACCATTACGATACACCATCAAGTTATTATACTATAGTACACTGCAGTACTAGTACCATGTACCAGTGCTACTATACTCCGGCACAATGAAGCAAAGTATGGATCACCCCAGACCCTCCTTACCTGATGTACTCGAATGGCCTCTATTTTAGGGTTAGTGCGATGATAATAAGTGGCGATGGATTCGTATCTCTAGGGCTGATGCGGCTGTCCTTCGAGTCCAGATTTTGTTTTTTTATATTCCTTAATTCTTATTCTCATACTTTATAAAATCTGTCGCCAAGCAGTTGTTAGTGTGTTCCGGCCGCTGCACTTGAGAGCTATTCTCCCTCTAGGTTTAGCCAAACTACCATCAGGCCAAATCATCATTTAACATCAGCTGAGATTGTGGTCAAACGCTAACCTATAAAGTATAAACAAAAAACACTTAGAAACTGATGCACCTATTTGACTATCTTTTTTTATTGTGTATGTAAAAATCTAAGGAAATACTAAATAATTGCGTAAAAAATTTCATATACCAATGTGAGTAAATGAGTGAGACAGGAGACAGAGGGGTGATATTCAAAAATATTTACAGACTGCTGTCATTTTATTTTGTGGTCGTATTCTCAAGGGTGATTTGGTCACATTTCCTTTGCTAGTTGACTCATGCAAAGCCGGGGTGGGCAACTATTAGTATATGTAATAAGTCGTGGTGGTCTAGCGGTTAAACCAGTGGAATATCTATCCGTTGTCCGTAGGTTCGAACCCCGGCATGTGTCAACGAATTTTTCGGCTTTGGCGTACATTTACTAACGTTAAATTAGCAACACTATCGGGTGAAGGTGAAAGAAAACATCGTGAGGTAAGCTGAACCTGAGATAAACTGTGTATTTCTTCATACCTTCCTTCAGGATGAGACCTATGACTCTGCAGTGGGTTTCTAACAAGCTGATGATGATGGTAATATGTTTGCAAATTATTCTTTTGAATGAAATATCAACAAATTGGTATATGGTGTACCGCAAAGCTACAGTTTCCTCAGCTCCATCAAACGGCATCTTGTTTCCGTATAACTTTGGACTATATTGCAGATGCCGTGAAAATGCACAAACCGAAACTGGATAACGAGATGAAATCTTTAAGGAACACAGTGACGATTGTCGAGAACTCCTACGTTTGCCCTTTCGACACGTCATTCAGCGATTACTTCTGCGTCTACTGCAGGAACGTCTTCACGGAACCGGAGACGTTGAGAGAGCACACCCTCACCCATGACCCTGGCACGTATAAGGAAGCCGTTACGAATAAACGTCTCCTGCAAATCGATACACACCGAGTGGATTGCAGACTGTGTTCTATGAGTATACTTGACGTCGAATCGTTGAAGAAGCATCTAGAAGCTGATCACGGGAATGACGTTCTATGAAACGTCGTATGACTGCCTGAAGTTTCGTCTGACACAGCGGAGTCCGACTTGCATCGAATGTGGCGCCTCGTTCAGCTTCTTCCACGCGTTGAAGAAGCACATGGCCGAGCACTTCGGAACTTGTATTTGTGATGTATGCGGAGCGCATTACTTCGATGAGAGGATGCTTCTCCTTCACCAGAAGGCGCATCAAAAGATCGCAGGAAACCTTCGCGTGCCATTGCGGGAAGGTTTTCAAGTCGAAACACGCCCGTTACCTCCACGAAGCAAGGATACACAAGAAGGAGGCAGCGTACCAGTGTACTAAATGTGATGCAGTCCTGTTCTCTCATTCCCTTCGGTACAGACATATGATGGAGGTTCACGGAGAGCACAGAGTCTTCCCATGCGAACACTGCGACCGTTCTTACATCAGCAGGAAATCCTTGAGGGAGCATAACAGGAGATTCCATTTGAAGATCTTGAAGCATCAGTGTGACCTCTGCGATAAGAGGTTCTACCTGCCGTCCAGGTTGAGAGAACACATGGCAAGTCATACCGGAGAGAGAAATTACCGCTGTGAGTATTGCGGGAAGAGTTACCCGAGGTTGAGAGGGCTGAAGGTCCACATGCTATCTCACAACAGCGAGAAGAAGTACAGGTTGTCAAATGTGCAACGCTTCGTTCACACAGAACTGTAATCTTAAAAACCATATGAAGAAGCATCATCAGAGTCTAGATTTGGAGGAGTTTCATGAGTAACTTTTCAGTGTAATTAAATAGTGCGAAGTGAAAGACACGTAAAGTATATATTACTTCTTTTTTAAATTTGCGGGTAGTGTACAGTAAATGTGATTGAAAAGTAGTGAATTCTACCCTCTTCTGTGTAGGTTTTTCGAGGCCTAATTTAGCTTCCCTCTGTTAACCTGTAGTACTATACAAGTACCTACTACTTCTTTGTAAATAAGTTTCTATACAGTTGTAAAATAAAATGATGACAAGTACCTGTATTTATTTTAAGTTTCTGAAACAGTCTGATGTCGAATAGTAATTTTAAATATAAGTGACTATATAAGTCCTATTACATAGATATTTGATCTCGAATGTTGTTGATGGGAAAAAAACTGAATGCAGTAATGCCATGTAGACTATGGATTTTTTATCAAATCCATCTCAAGATAACGGAAAAAGTCCTCTTTCAGTAACATTCCTTCATCGATCAGTGAACATTTTGATAGATTTATGTAATCATTAGGTTATTATGGCCTCAGAAGTATATATTAATAAGGCAAGAAATGTTTTAATGGTATTAAATTATTTTCTTTAATTCGATATTTGTTTTATATTTTACTAGCTCCACCAGCGGTTTCGGCTTGTGTCACAACGTTATTGTTCCATTTTAAAGGTTCGAGAAGTATATTACAGGGGAATGCAATGACGCTGTACACACATTTTAACTTGATTTACTATTATCGTCATTTGATTCACCGTTATCATTACTTGATTCATCGACATCATCACATTACTTAAAATAAATATATGTCTTGTTCCAACGCAGTCTAAAGCAGCGTTGCGTCGTGCGTATACATAAATATTTTAGATTACCAAACATAACTATCGTAAAATACGAGGTATAGGATAAATAATGGTTTAAATTCGTCGATGGTTTCGAAGCAAAGGTAACGATTTCCAAATTATTTTAAATGACAACACTAAAGCTCAATATCAACTAAACAAAGAAAAAAATTGCGGCAGTTATGCCATCGTAAGACATCATTATTGCTGACCAAGAATAGTACCACGGTGCAGCTAGGCATCGAGTTAGCAATTTCAATAGAAACGTTCGGCAAACCGATTCGTCCGTTCCCACATTGTTTTCATGTAATTTATTGGACCAGATGGTCATTTGTTAGTGTTAGCCTAACATCCGTCGCATTCACATATTATTAGTTGTAGACTCTTAATCTATATATATAAAAGAAAGTCGTGTTAGTTACACTATTTATAACTTAAGAATGGCTGAATCGATTCGGCTCAAAATTGGTGGGGAGGTAGCTTAGAACCAGGAGACGGACATAGGATACTTTTTATCCCATTCGATTGCGTTCCCATGTAAGGTGACATAAACCGTCAAAGAGAATACAAGTCACTATAAAACGTCATATAACAAAAACGCGTCTGACATGGAATAACAAAACGCAAATGGCAAGTAAACGTAATTTTGTCTTGGTTAATTATGGTTAAAAATTCTGATAATTATAAATTTTGACAGAAATCAATAATCAGTAGGTTGTATTCTCTTTGAATCGTTCTCTTTGAATGACGCGACCAAGACGATCGAATCTTTGCCAACAAAGCCGTAATGCAAGAAGGATACGAAACATTGCGAATGAAAGACTGAACAAGAAAAAGAAATTGCCAGTGAAGAGCGCCGCTTGAGTATGGCTCGACTTCTAATAAAAAATTGAACTTAATAAAATCCAAAATCTGCATATTTATTGCCTCTAAGGCGGAACAGAGTGCGCCGGGTCAGCTAGTTTAAAATAAATTAAGTTTCAAATATATTTTTTTTTCTTTGGGTCCTTCTACTCTGACCTTGGTAATTAGGCCGAAATCTTAAGAAAAAGGTATTCTACTATTTTATCTTCACCTATTTGTATATACACTACATTTTGGGTTTTCGCTCGAGTTACTATAGATTTGATTTATCCCTCATGAATAGTACTTTTATTTGGATGGAAATTACCCTCTATGTCCTTTTCGGTACCGCTGACAATGCTATTTCATGATTGCTTTTGTATTTAAGACGCTGAAGCGTGACAGACAAACTCACTCCATCACATACAGTATTACACAAGATTTCTTATTATATTAAATCAAATGTGACTTCTACGAGTGCAAAATTATTAAATTTAAGTCAATAAAAGAAAAACGATAGAACAAAATATTTATTTCCAATTTATCCGTACTCGGCGTGTTGGCTCTTCATATGCCCCTTCAAGCTGCAGTTCTGTATGAAGGCTTGCCCGCATATGTGGCATCGATAACGCCTATCATTGGTGTGAATTCTCATATGGTCCTTTAAGGTCTTCAATCGGGGATAACTCTTCTCACAGACCTTGCATTTGAAGTTCCTCTCGCCGGTGTGCGTCGGCATGTGATTGTTCAGAGCGAAACGAGTGAAAAACTTCTGACCGCAGCATTGGCATTCGTACCTGTGATATTGTTAAATTTTAGTCAATCCTAAGGGGACGTGAAATTAAATTAATAAACAATTTTTGATTTCAATAGTTATTCACTTAATCTTGAATAAAGAATTTTTATTTCAATTGTTATTACCCTCATTTTGAATAAAGAATTTTTGATTTCAATTGTTATTCACCTAATTTTAGATAAACAATTTTTGATTTCAATTAACATAGTACATAAAGTTCACCTAATTATGAAAGTAATATATGTCGATCTGTGTAAATGTCTGAACTTAATTAATTTGTAGGCGACACATGGGAATTAAACATGACACATTGATCGGCTCAAATGGTTTAACCTCGTACGACCTAATATACAATTCATTGTACAAACCAACATATAGTATTCAGGTCTAAGTTTGAAAAAAAAATCATATCCTAGAAGCCCAGTTTACAATATGATGCACATTCAAGTTTAATGGCTTTTGCTTTTACTGTGATCTCATCTAATATTGTGATTAAAGCCATATTATTCAATAAAAGATCGTCTAATAATGTTCTTTGATTTAAAACTCAGGATCATATGTAAATACTTAATGTGCATTTAAATGGTAAAGAGATAAATAATATTGGCTGAGTTTTTCATTTAAAAAAAGGTTAAAATGTGTGGCCGGAACATATAAAAACATATTGAACACTTGGTTTTTAAATCATCTCTATCATTATAGCTTGGGCTTTAGGAGGCAAAATTAACTAATCTATACGGGATATAAGCAATTTAACGACTACAATTAAATGAAAATGAATTTCAAAAACGGCTTACTAGCCGCTAAATAGAATAAAGTTTTTTGTATTTTGATTTTGCTATAATCAACAATCGGGCACAAACCTGTAGTCCTTCAGATGATCCTTCCTCAGATGTATGGTGAGCGTCCGACGTGTCTCGAATATCTTCTCGCACATGGTGCAAGGGAAACTCATCGGCTGCTCGCCGTGGGCTTCCACGAGGTGCTTCAACTTCTGCGGATACGACATCAGCTTGATATCGCACTTGGGGCAGTAGACCCGACCTCGTTTCCTGTGGACTCGGTCGATGTGCAGGTCCCTGTTGTATTCCGCCTTGAATATCTTCCCGCAAGTGTCACACGGGTAGTCGCCCTGGTCGTGACGCTGCTGGTGCATCACGAAACGGCCTTTATCTACGAAACCTGTAGACATAAATAAACACTTTATAGGTTTAAGCATTTGATTACAATCTCATCTGATGTTAAATGACGATGTGGTCTAAGATGGTAAATGAAGGAACTGGTTCTCAAGTGTTTCCTGGAACACACTAACAGGTTCTTGGTGGCAGATTTTCAATTTGAATGTGGTAGTTGGCCCTAAAGTCTACCGTCATACTATGGTTTCATCATGATGTTCATCATCACCGAAAGCTTTGACTCAGTCGTAAGAATTCGAACCTACGTCTATTGACGCAGTGCCCGAACACGGTCTCAATCGACCCATCATCATCATCATCACATGAGCCTGTAAGAGACTTATAGAGCCATAGACCTCTTCCCGAAGAAAGGTATGGGTATAATCATCACGCCAGCCCACGACGTATTGGCCATTTCAAACTCCGAGAAATCGACAGTTCTCCAGTCCCCCATTAGGCGGTATTATAAGAACATTTCTCAGGTTCAGGTTTCCTCATGATGTTTTCCTTCACAGTCAGCTGATAGTGTTACCAGTTTCAATTAGGATATGTATGTAAATTCCAAAAATTTGATACTATATGTCGAACCTGCGGATATCGAATCGATATTCCATCAGTCAAACCACTCGACCTCCCCGATATATCAGATTTAACACCGGCCACGTCGGCACGTCGACTAATCAAGTTGTCTAATTTGGAATAATTAATTTTTGATTTAAATTGTTATTCACCTCACCTTGAATAAGGATTTCTTTAAATTTAAATTGATATTCGTCTCATTTTGGATAAAGAATTTTTGATTTCAATTGTTATTCACTAAATCTTGAATAAGAAATTTTAATTTAGATTGTTATCCACCCAATTTTGATTAAATAATTTTTGATTTAAAATGTTATTCACCTAAATGGAATAAAGAATGTTATATTACAAATAATACAAGAGATAAAGCTCACCTAAACCACAAGTCTCACAAACATAATTACTGAAGTGCTCATTCATGTGTTTGTTTAAAGCGTGGAAGTATGGGAATATTAGGTGACATATCGCACACTTAATTTCTTCTTTGGTCAATTTGAACGGTAGAACGGAATCCTTGTAATCGAAGTAGTACTTCTTCTTGTGTGCTGATACGATGTGCTTTTTGAACTCCTCGAGATCATTGATTTTAGTCGAGCACAATCGACAATCGATACGGGTCAAATCGATTTTGATCATGTTCTTGTGCTCGGTAACTTTGAACTTCTTCGGGTGATGGACGGTCGCGGTGTGATCTCTTAGAAGTTTTGGATCCGGGAAGTTCTCCCCGCAGTAGTAGCAGAGGAGGTGGTTGTGTCTGCATTTGAAAGGGCAAACGTGGGAGAACTCCACTATCGTCAATATATTCGTCTCTGTCATGTAAGTTGGATCTCTTTCCCGGTATAATTGTTGAGCTTGTAACATTTGCATATCTGAAAAGATTATATCATTCTACTGTACGACTTTTGATGAAATTTTTTGTGTCTAGATGGATTCAAGAATGGTTTAGATCCACAACTGGACCCGGTAGGTGGGCGCTGTGGTATGATTTATGAAATTTTGTATACACGTTGTCAGAGGTACAGGAAAGGAGATAGAGCATGTTTTAATTTAAAAAAAAAGTATTGTACCTGATAGATTAAATTCACAATAATGCAATTAAAACCTCGAGTAAACGCTAGTACATTATGTAAAACTTACCTTGTTTCTTGGATTCAATACGCCTGGCTTGAGCTCTCCAAATAGTCCTTTCAGTATTAGATTCGTGAAGTTCTTGGAGGGTGGTCTCCGAGGAGATGCATTTTTGCGGCTTGATACTATTTATTAGTGGTAAATCATCGGCCGATGTCGAGTCTTCATTCATCACTATTGGCTTAGCGTCTTCATCTATCATGATTTTAAAGAAACGAATAAAATCTAATAGAGATGTGTTTTTGTTTTTTGTTATACTTCATAAGTTTTAGGGGTTTCTGTGATTGCGTCTCACTTTTGAACATTTCTTCTTGATTTTTCTATAGCACATTAATTGAGAATGGTTTCAGGTTATCTACATCACGCTGTGCTTTTTAGAAGTGTAGAGCAATTACCACACAAAGTTTAGGTTAAAAGGTAAACTTATGAATAACGAAGTAGTAGTGCTAGCAGAAGAGGAAGTGATGAAACGCGGGGTTTCAGGAACCGAGGGCAAATTTGCTGCCAACGAGAACCAAGGTTTAATAGTAAACACAGAACTATAAACAGATATTTCAATGAGATACAAGACTATACGGCAGGTCTCGTGGTCTATTTCCAACGCAACATACGTGCTATAAGGTTTATTTTCTGCTTTATGGGTTATAGTGTTTGTTCACAATCCCATATGATGTTAAATCTCGGTGAGGTCTAAAATGGTACACACGCTAAACCTATAGAGAGACTGGCTTTCTAGTGCAGCTGTCGGAACACATCAATAGGTGCTTGATAAAAAAGCCCTACCTTCATGCTACAGTTCTATAGGGATGTTATTCCTTAACGGCTCATTCGTAAGGATTCGAATTTACGTTAAACGACCACAATCTCGTCTGTGGTCGGTGACTTTATCTATACTAACATGGTAAGACCTAGAAAGGAGAGACTTCCATTGCGGTACCACAACACACATATAAGTCCTTGTTAACGGCTAGGACGGTATGGAAAGTACCCTACCACCATGCTACCTTCCTTCACTGAAAACTCCGGCTTCTTTCAACCTCCCACTTAATACCTATTGACATGTCGTTCTACCTCCCTACAACCATAATTCATCAGTTCCCCTTATGATTGATCTGCCTGTATCTTTCGTTATGTGGTTACTACTTCAGAACATTTCGACACCGTCAACCATTGTGTCGAATCCTTCCATCATTGCAATATTACCCTCATATCAGATTGTAAGAGACTCACTGGAGGATCACAGGCCTCTTCCCGAAGGAAGGTATGGGCATAATCACCACACCTTCGTACAAATCCACAGTTCTATATTATCCTATATTAATATAGTATCCGGTGGTACTACAAGGACATTCCTCAATTTCAGGTTTGCTTACGATATTATCCTACACAGTTAGCCAATACCAATTGAAATATGTGTAAATGTACGCAAAATTCGTTGATACGTGAAGGGGTTCGAACCTGCGGCCATCGAATTGACTATTCCACCGGTCAAACCACTCGACAACTAACGACTTGTTCCAATATAGAAGACACAAACTTTTAACATAATTTTATCAACTCTTTACACATGTGGCAGAACCACGTAAAAAACTTCAATGCTAGTTTAATACGCATCCGAGATCTAATATCACAAATACCTGGTGCATCAGCTAATGCGTCTTCACAATGATCTCCACCATTACTGACACGGTCATAGTCCTCTGGTTCCATTTTAACAACTTCTACTTCAACTTTCGCAGCGTCTTCCTCGAGCAGGGTTTCCATAGGCACACTGTTATCTGATAAATGAGCCATGATCTATATAATTATGATGGCAGAGGTTTGGGGTTGTGCACGCATCACGTAAGATAAGGGAATTTCAATTTTTGAACACCTGAGAGTACAATAATAAAACAAAAGACAGCTAATTGTAGATAAATAAATAGAAAGTAAATGTTACTGTAAAAATTATAATATAAGAGTAACCTTTATTATCACCATCATACATTTTCATTTGTAAAAACGCGTCCTCACAACGCAGTACTTGTTGCCTGAATGCGAGAGCGTCTCGCAACCTCGCAACGCAAGTCGCGCATATCAGTCTCTCCGTCGGCTTCCCATCCATATGAGACATCTGTAAAAAAAAAAGACAATCAATTAATTGTACTACATTAGCAGGATCAGGTTAGATGGTATGGTGCTCGAATGGTTTGGGAAAATCTAAACCTGAGGAATGTTCTCATTGTACCAGAGTATGTGGGAAAATAGAGAGTTCTCTATTTTGTTTTGAGTTCTCTATCTGTATTAGTTGTTGTATTTTCACAGTTGTGAATGTCTCCTACAATTCAAGATCATTACTGCCATTATCAAGTATATAGCTATAGATAATTACATTCGTTTTTGATGGATGCACAGTGAGGGGCATCATTTCCAAACGTCAACCAACATCCTTCACATATTGATCCGATCAGACACCCACTTATAATATCCAGCAAAAGCTTTCTGAATGGATGATGGACTGTATTATAAACAAACGACTTCACATGGTAAGTGCTTGAAGCTTAGTATCCGGGACCAACGCAACAGTGGAACAGTTGATACTGAATGAACCAATGATAGCTTGTATCATGACTGGATTAATAAAGCCAAGATTATTTATAAGCCATAAAAACTACTACATGACAAACTGAGATCTTGTCAAAAATTCCTTTCGTTAGTTTTACAATAAATTACTAGTCTTATCATAAGAAGGTACAAAGTAATAAATATAAATGATTTGAAAAGGCAAAATATAAATATGAATTAGGTGTTACTAAATTACAAGGATGTTCGTTCGGAACGCAAAATGATTACACAAAGCAAGTTGGAAATGCACTGACTTTATTAACGACATACATTACCTTTTAAAGGTGGCGCAGCCACTCCTACTTATACATACATATACAACAAAGGACAAATATAATAACTGGTATTTAGAATGAAGATATCAAAGACTTATTATTTCACTTTTTATATATATTACAGGTGTTAAGGATTTTTCCAGGTTAGAAGAAAATTAACAATGGAATTTAGGACTGTATTAAACAGAATTAAGTTTTACAATTCAGGTGGTGATACATATTTTGTCACAGCCATTACATCAAAATATACTTTATTCAATTTAGAACCTAAGAAGGCGCTTACGAACATTAAAATTACCACCGGTTCGGAAAACAACCCAGTTGTCGAGAAGAACCGACAAGAAACTCGATCGGGTTTATCTTTTAACATAAATAGATGCATATTTCAAATAAATTACACTTTACAATCGTTATTGGTGGCTGCATTATACATTTTCATACTTACATCTAGTAATTGTCACGCTTCTTATTTGCAACACACATTTGACTATATATTTTATCACATTTACACATTAAAAAAAAAATTATAGACCCATAGGATGTGTAATAATAATAATTACGAAGATGTTATACAACAATAATAATTACAAACAAACTTTACAAGATTTCAAAAATAAAGGAGAAAAGTAGAAAGATTTGTACCAAATATTAATATGAGTAATAAAAGTATGAATGCCAGAGTCATTTTTACCTTCAACAATAGGTATTAGCTTTGGACTACATTCTCCCCTGATGTTAAATGACAATGTGGTGTAAGGTGGTAAGCACACTAAGCCTAGAGTGGGACTAGCTCTCACTCAGTTGCTAGAACACACCTATATATGCTTGCTGACAGATTTTCAACCTCAGGGTTGTAGCTTGTTCGGTGGACTTAGAAAGAGCCCTGACACCTTGGTATGGTCTAATAACTATACATTCCTTCATCTAAAGCTCCAGCTTATTTGCCAGGATTTGTACCTATATAGACTAAAAGTAGCAAAGTACTAACACACTAACACTTGAGCCATCATGGCTTATATATATCATAAAAGAAATAAAAGAAAACACATGAGTATATTCAAATACACATTCTGTTTTATATTACAAACCTTAAAAATTAATTACCTATTGTAGATATATTTTTAAAATAATATGGACTGATTATCTTGAACATGTAAATGAGTAATTCCAATAAGTAAAAATATATCAACAATTCAAGTCCAATGTATGATACATATTTGTATTTTGTTACCTGTATGAAAGAATTCCATGTCTAAACTATGTAGGGCCAGCAAACTATGGTTTCCTTTTCCATTCTCCCCTGTGAGATGTAATTTCAGTATTCACACCTTTTATATACATATTATTGTACACACAATTCATCCATAGCTTTATTTGTTTTCCTCTACTCCTATATCCATCCACCTTCATACTTAAAACTTTTCTAGTTACATGACTTTCATCTCTCCTCATGACATGCCAATATCATGTTAACCTATTACTCCTCAATGTTTCTTTCAAACTTCCTCTGACATACACATTCCATTTATCCATACACACTACACATCTTACATTTGCATCTCTGCTAGATGTAATCTTGTCTCATATACCTCTTTCATAGCCAAGCACTAAGATTCATACACATGATTAGTAAATAGGTAATATGTTGTAAAATTGGTGAAACAAGTCATTAAATCTATGCTTTAACTTCAATGTACAGACGAAAAAGTTTTTCATAAATAGTTTAAAAAATATAGAGAAACCTAGAATATACTTTCTATATTATTGATACCTATTTACATGGTAAATAAAAATAAAACAATTTAAAAATCTTTATTAAATAATATATATATTGATTATAACTCACCAAAAGTCCATAGCAATCCATTAGCATGTCGGAGTAAATTTCTTTTTGGCCCAAACTTTCATATTCTACGTTCAGCAGACGGCATTTCTTCATAGAACCACAACATCGGCAAAGGCCCGGGTCGAAAACTGGCTTTTTACCTGGGGCAGTGCTCATTTTTATCTTTATAATACTAGTGCCTAGGCCGATGTGATTATTTTTATTTAATAATTAGAATTCTAAACTAGAACATTTTTTGAGAAATTATTGGTATTCAATAAACAATACGATTTGAATTGACAGCCAGTGTTGCTAGCGTTGTGCAATATAATATTTCGAAATGGTACACGAGAAAATATTTAGTTAAAGTTAACAAAAAGTATAAAGTGTATTGATTTGAAAACAACGCTTGTTCAGGTACAGAGGGGTCCAAAAATGTATCACAGGTTAAAAACAGGTACTATACTATTACGACCTTAATACATAATACCACCATAAAAATACTACATCAAACCATACCGTCCTCTATATATAATATAATATATGAACTTATACAAAGTAACAGTAGTACAGAAACCACAAGACAAACAATACCCTGTTGCGGACAGCGAGTAATGTGTAGATCATTTAGGTTATTTAATAGTTGTACAAATTGTTCGATATCATAATGTATTAGGGATAAGTTTTGATGTGAAAGAATGTTGACGCCACTCCGCATTGAGGGGGCAAAAACGTATAATGTGTTAGAAGTACGTTAAAGATTATAATGTTAATGTCACTAGAAACTGATGTAAAACAAATATACTGTGCGCACTATTGGGTATGTAATATAAATATAGCCCGCTACCTATACGAATGAATGCGAAAACATGTGCAGCATTTGGGCTGTTTGTTTAGAAAAAAGAGTATTCTGACAAATATACCTCAAGTGGTCTTGGTCTGGCCGATGAGGCAGATGTAGAAGAGCGAAAATTTACGTGAAGCATACTCATTGGCGAATCGCAGCGACAAGGCGAGTTGATAAGGAGCGTGAACGGTCTCCTAAAAACAGTCACATAGTAGAGTCCGATCCGGACAGTCACATAAAAGAGGCCGACAGATAGTTCGAGATAGCAGATACGCAGCGGCTAATTTACAACAACCTACAAGCCACCTCCTACAAATAAATGAATCTACGGACAACAAGTCTCCGAGCCGGTGATCTTCGAGACACAATAATAGATTGTATTATACAAAACTGTATACAACCACTTCATTTATTCGTAATGACCCATTTTATATCCATACGTGAGTCCTCGCACTCTTTACAAGAGAAGATTATTACCATATATATTGCATGAACGTATTACGTCTAATTTAACTTAAAGACTTATTTTCAATAGGCATTTTTTTAACTACTACTCTTTACTGGTTTTAATCATTGTGTTTTATTTTTCTGGAGTAATTAAAAACGAGGTTTAAAGTAAAATCCAAAGAAAATACAAAAATCAACGAAATTGATTGTACTATAAATAAAAAGTATCATTTTATATAATAATACATAGTCAAAATTAAGTTTAAAAAATTAAAGAACACAGAATTATTTCAAAGATAAATAACATTTTTTTATCGCCTTTTATGTAAATACAATATCTTCACATAACTTAGAAATCCTTCATTTTCTACTTCGGTCATTTGGTAGTTTAACGGCTGGTAACATTAATTGATACAATTCAATTCAAGTTTCGCCGATGGCGTTGCTTTTGTGTAATTACCATAGGAAAGAAACAATTAGTTTAATGCCAGAAAATCGAGTGAAATTATAATTAAATATTAGAATTACATTATGTTGTTAATATATTGCCTAAAATAGTATTAATTTTGTGATAATGGATGGTAAAACATCGGAATGGCGACCCGGCCCAACCGTGTGCCGATGTTGTCTCACAGAGGGATGTTACAAAGATATATCTACTGAATACTTTTGGATGGGAAAGAGGGAAGTGTACGCTGAAATGTTGTCAGAAACCTTAAATGTGTCTGTAAGTAATTATTTATAAACTGTCTTTGTTTCGACGCCATGGCGTCCATATTGATTTTCGAACTGTAACCCGACTGAATGAAAAAGTTAATTCTTTCGTTCTATTACATATCTAGGTTTTGTCTTCAATTTGGCCGGATTTGAAATTCAATAAACTCTTACCAAGTTTGATATTTGACTGTAGTAATTTTATTTTGTAATGTTATATTTAAAAAATTGAAAATTAATAACACCAAAAAGAAATATCAATTTCAGTCCTCTAGCTAATGTTTTTTCGTCCTCAGTTGTTTGTTGTAAAAGAAAATCATATTTGCAACAATTTAAAACTATCGAGTAGTATTGTAAGGTAAACATTAATAATTTGCTTACCTAGTAGTCCGGTGAAACTGTAGAGACCTTGCCAGGTCAACAGTGAAGTCAGTTCGAAAAAAAAAAAACAATAATGTAAAAATCTTAATTTAACTAAAAAACACTAAATTCCGATATGAACAGAATCTGCGGTTATTTCGAAAAGTGGATAAAATATGTTTTCGGTATTTAAAATAAATGCTCAAATATAAGCTGATTGATTATGAGTGTTCCGTTCCGTCTATAAATTTATAAAAGAGAGAGGGGGAGACGCAACCGAATTGAAAAATAAACGACACTATGCAATTGTTGGAACAGGGGGGAACATTTCATGTATCACATGTAATTTTCATATAAAATTAAAAATAATAAGTCTTAATATGACAATTATATATCACAACGTTATTTCCAATGATATAAAAAATAATTCAGTCAAAATAAATTATCTATATATCAGTGGGGAATAACCCCATGTGATATTAAAAATCTAGAACGCCTGTTAATATAATTTGTAGGCACCGCATCCATCTGTGATATATTTACGTGACTACTTTTATACAATTTTTATATATATATGCCTAGAATGATGAAAGAGCTGAGAAAAGGTAATTTGGGCGGGTAATCTCTTGCGTCCGTAACACGTCTTGTTGTGTAGTTAAAAAAATCGTTCTCAGAAACGCGGTTCTCGTAATAATCGAAAATTAAAGCAATCACGGTATGACAATAATCTTAAAAAATAGCAGGTTATCATTTGCGTGAAATAACAGTGATGGGAAACATTTAATTTTATTGATATATTTAAATTGATTTGATTTCTGTACCTAGTTATTTCATGCCCTGTTCACAGTTGCGATAACTTTGAAAGACTTTTCTTCTGATTCCAGTGTGAATTATTTCAGTTAAATCCGTCTCTTTAACTTAACGGCAGTACCTAGTGTTGTCGATACTACAAAAATCTTGTGTTACGAATGGACGGAAGATATCGAATATTCTAGAAAATGTAATGGAATTACGGTTTAAGTAATTACTTTGAGTAATTGATGTTTCGTCCTTGTTACACGGGTCATGGTCAAGGGCTAACTGATGTACTGGAGTGTATTCATTTGCGAGCGCAATTTTTGGGATCTACCCTCAAGTGACCATTCTCAAAAAAGGGATATCCCGAGACACTACACTAAGCGAAAATAAAAGAAAGTTGTTAAATGTAATGGAAATTAACTCCTTTCCCAGATCGCGTACTCCCAGTCCGGCGGTCCGAATAGTAACAGCCGTCTGATCTGCGAGCCTTGCATATCGAGGCTGAGAGATGCGTCGGAGTTCAAACGGCAAGTGCAAGAATGCGAGAAAACCTTCATGCAGCACCTCGACCCCTGGCACCACCACCACGGTAACACTCGAAGTCGAGGGTGAGTTCAAGTTCTTTAAGCGTGTTGAACAGTAAATAGATGTTTACCCTCACGCTTGGGTTGATGACTTTGAATCGGGTTTACTCGGCTCCACTCGTTATCAACAACGTTTATTGTTTGTCTTTATGTTGTCTATGTGTTTCCAAGATTCCAATTCTATCGTGTGGTTATAAGGACACATTGCTTTTTTTGTAATTTAAAAACAGCTTAATTATATTGGCAGTGCTAATGAAATTAAATAGGGACCCCTTTTTAAATATCCTTTACCCTTCAAATAAAAAAAGAATTTTCCAAATCGGTTTGTAAATGACGAACTTCGGAGGTAACAAGTATTAAAAAAATAAGACGGTGTGTAGTAAAGACACACGACAGAAGTGAAACTTTTGTATTTTAGGGAAACAATTGAAAATATGCAACAAAAAGCTAACGTTACGCGGTGTTCTCGTGTGCTCACCCATCCAACTACTGACCGCGCCCGACGGTCCTTAACTTCGGCCGTTGTTAACAACAACCGAACTGTATTACGTAAAATATCACCAATGTTACAAATAATATACAATTCCCACCGCATGATAGAGATTAAGACTCCGCCGAATACTATATACTTTGTTTTGTATTTAAACCCTTATTATATGCAAGCGCAAACTTGCGGTAAGGTTCTAGAATAATAACTGTGTTATACCCACAGCGGTGTCGGAAGAGACGGACAAATCGGTGAAACTGGAGCGAGTTAAGCAGGAGAAACAGTACAGTGATGATGATTTCGCTGCAAATGATTTTCCCGCCGGAGACGATGATGATGACGATGATCGTGAGTATGCCCGATTTTTTTTTTTAATTCCACGATACAATTACTGACCGGTCGGTTAACTAAAGCATTTTTTTGGATATAGTATGTTGTGAAAATCGTTTCGAACAAATGTAAAGGGCACGTGGTGTTTCTAGCGTCTTGTGAACAAGAACGCGGTGATGACTCAGTGGTAAGCGTGCTCTGGATACCGCGTCGACGCGACGTGTAGTTCCAATTCTTGCTAATGAGCTGGAGATTTCACTGAAAGGAACTATCGTAGTGAAACTATAGCATAGTTGTTAAGGCTTTTTTTAAGTCCGCATGCCTTAAATACGACTTAAAATAAGGAGACATGAAAATAAGAGGAACTATAGTTCTTACATATAATATTATACAATACAAGACGTACAAACGTAAATGCTGCTGATCAAGCTTGACTGTATGTATATCTATGTGTGGGTTTTAACTGTAAATTGATATTATCTTATTTTTAGAAAAACCAATTGAAAACTAATTTACCACCATATTTTAAAACCAATTTAAATTGTAAGAGGACGTAAAAAAGTTTCATTTAAAAAAATATAACTTACCCGTCAAAAGTGATGTCAACTTTCTCTTTCACGTGTAAGGTATTTTTTAAATGAAACCCATACACTCTGGTTTTTGAATTAAATTACGTGGAAGTGGAATCTAGTCAATTGAGAACAATATGCATTTAAGGGGTTTAACTGTGAAATTTCTTTACAGTCGATGACCAACCACTGACGAAGTTCGCTAGCAAAGTACCCAAGAAGGAGTCTGTCGATCTCTTAGACTTGCTCGACAACTCTCAGATAACGCTGAAGAGGAAATCGAAGGCGAAAACCCCAACGGCTAAGAAAGCGAAAGTCGCGAAGAAGGAACCGGCGAAAGCGACCGCGAGTAAAGCGGTCGCGAAACCGGTCACGAAGAAAAAAAAAGGTAGGCGTCCATTCTGACTTCTTTAAACGTGTCGGGTAAGTGGAGTTGCTGTGAACGCTAATAGTCATTTTGAAATAGTTGGGGAAATTTGAAATAACGGAGAGATTTGAAAATCTGGTTTGGGGTAAACGAATTAACCTTCCCGCTCTTGATCAAAATTCATTAATTTTTGAAATGTCAATGTTGACAAAAAAACTCGTTAAGTGAAGTTCCTCCAATAGACAGGAAAAAAAAACATCGGTTGAAAAAGAGGTGGAAATATATTCTTAACGGCTTTCCCTCTTTTATATATCTATTTTATACCCTAAATCTGGGGTAAAATTCCCGTGCTGGCAACTTTAGTTGGAACTGTCATTGATTGCTTTTATTTGTGTGAGAACGTTATCCCTCTCCTGAAAGATCGCACATGACAGTGCGTCACTATATTTTGGATGAATTATTTTTTTTATTTTGAATGAAATCGGGCTTAAAGTTTTTTTTTTACTTCGAAGGTTCTTCTGTTTATTACCCACTAGCAGAATCACGCGCATTTCGATGGGCGTTTAAAAAAATGGCAAACGGTCTATTGAATTTGAAAAATAACTGGCCTAGGACCATGTACGATAAATTTGGTAACGAATGGCCATAGTTTTATGCCGGTACCTTCAAGTCTTGACATTCTTGAACCTGAAAGAAACTCTGTATGTGTACTTATTAGGAGTATAGTGTTGATATCAGCTCTGCTTGACGACTTTCTTTTATGGGATTTCTGATAGAACGATAACTCGCTTCGTAATAGATACATGTAATTATTATCTGCTTATAAATAAGAGTACATTAAAAACTAAATTATATGTCGTATGTTTGTAAGCGATGAACGTCAGAACGATTACACCAATTTGGATAAATATTTTTTTGTTGACTTTGTAATTGTCAGGTCAAGGTTGATGTAAATGTTTTAAAATCTCCATATAAAAAAGTGACTGAGTGAGCGAGACGAGAGACATAGGTTCTTTAAAAATAATGATGGAAATACATAATATTAATTAAGTTCTATTAGAAATTCCATAAATATAAAAACTGCATGCACTTTAATTATAAGCTTTTCATATGGACATGTCTCGTATGAACGAATTAAAAAGGATAAAACTAAGAAATAAAAGTTAACTTGAATTCTGTCTTACCAGTTATATTTTATAGTTTAAGAAATTCATTATTTAAGTCAATATTATATACAAGTTCGTTGTATTTGGATGTACCTTTAATTTTTCAAAGAAATTAGTTAATTTATCGAGAATTACAATAATTAATAAATCAGAACAGAATTAAATAGAGGGTTATATAATTCCAAAGTGACCATAGTTATACTTAGATTTTATGTATCCCTCAGGGACAGTACATTCATAAATATGTAAAATCCAGATTTAAAGTTTTTTTTTCCTACGAAGAAAACAATTTTTAGGTGGAACCAATCAGCGAATAATAAGAGAAAAAATGCTTTAAAAATTGTACAATTTTAAAGAACTCTGTATGTCATATTGGCTTTTATGTGTATCACCTTTTTTCAGGATTACTATTAAACTGAGTATCTTTTCTTCGTTATATTTCTATGTGTTCTTGTGTGTTCCTATTACAGTGATTTAGGCTTTTTTTATTCTTTCTATTGTAGTAATCAAAAGCGGGTAATATTATTACAGTGTCGTGTAAAGGTTACACTGTTTCGACAAGATGGCGGGGCTCCCTTGTTTAGAATTTTTCAGAAAATGTTTGTGACATCTTGCAATTCAAGCTCTCCGGGTTATTTGTTTTTCATCCACTCGTACACAATCTATTTTTAATTAGGTAGTAATTCAATACATATTAGGTAAAATGCCAAGAATATTAGACCGAATAGACTAATATTATTGAATAAAAAATTAAAACCGCTATGTGACATACTGAAATCCCGTTAAAAATTTATTTAGGTGTATTGATTTTTTTCTTGTCTCTGTGTAGTAAGGTACATGTATACATTTGTGAGGTTTTGATTTTTTATTGTTATTAATATGACTCTATGGTAGAATCCGATGTCCCCTTTAGTCCGGTGACACTGTAGTGGCCCTGCCGCCTATTAGCCTTAACGGTGTAGGTCAGATCGAATAAAAAAAAAAACCGATGTCCGCAGGTTCGAACCCCTGCATGTACAAACGAATTGTTGGGAATTCACGTATATTTACTAATGTTACATTGGTTACAATATCTGGTAACAGTGAAGGAAAACATCGCGAGGAAACCTAAATCTGAGAAATGTTTTTGTAGTGCCACCGTATATGGGTAAAATATAGAACTGTAGATTTTTCGGAGTTTGAATTCGCCAATACGTCGTAGGCTAACGCGGGTGATTATACCAATTTCCTTGGCGTAGAGGTCAATGGCCCTACAGTGGGTCTGTTAGAGGCTGGTGATGATGATGGGGATGGTGATTATTATTATTATATTATAAACATGGAAATACATGAGTTTTCGTATCGTATGCTGTTATTAGAATTTCATTTGATCTGAATATATGGGGAATACTTTTCTGGTACTGATTTGGATAGAAGTTTCTAGAGTTGTTCTTGTTTCATACCGCTTACATATACGAGATCTAACGACAATACCTGTTGCTATTTCTCCCTCATTTGGATTTAAAATAAAGAAGTCTTCTTTCTCCATTCGTGTTATAGAAAGATATTATTATTAAAATAAAATTAAAAAGTACATGTTTGTTTTATTCTATATTTGTGTCTATTATACATATCAATGTTTTTATTTATTTTTATAACGTATTTGTCGACATCACGAGGAAGTCATCTAGGTATACTGAAGAATCTGCGCATCGGAGGAGGCGGCGGTCGTCAAAAACCGTGCTAGTGCACGGCGCGGGTTCGATTCCCGTGTTGGTAAAACCAACCGTGGTCAGCACACATGATCAATTTCGAAATATTATCGCACACAAACATATTGAATCACTGTTTTTTTATATGTATAATGTAATTAGTGGGCCCATAAGATTTTGTCCTGCCCTGAAAATAAAAAAGGAATCCTGGAATCACATCGCAACGCTATCTACCGGGTTCAATTGTAGGTTTAAAACCATCTAGGAACCCACCGGAACACACAAAAAATTTCATCGAAATTGGCTCAGCCCCTTGGAGGAGTTATATGACAATGATCGTTTCGTTTTATCATAATGTATGAACAAGCAAGCGTTATGGCACAATTTACACGTGCGAAAAGGAGGGCAACTAATTCGTTTACGTTTAAAAATCATACGAACTTTGTGTATTCATTTTACTATCGCTATGTTTTTACAACTACCCAACAGCAGGATAACGGATAACAGTTTGGCAACAGCAACTATTGTAGTATCACTGCGTTATTCGTTATTACTGTATAGCTGTTATTACCATCTATACAGTCTAAGAGTGATTACTATTGAGGCACGAAGATTTATAACGATAGGTAGCTCTTTTTTTATAGGTTTGTGTTTGACCACAATCTCATCTGATGTTAAATGACGATGTGGTCTAAGATGGTAGCCACGCTAAACCTAGAGAAGACTGGCTCTCAAGTGCAGCTGCCGGAACGCACCAACAGGTGCTTCGCGACAGATTTTCAACTTGAGGGTGATGGCTAGCCAGGAGGACTGAATAAAAAAACCATGTCACGAAGTATCGTTTTTTACAATGACACTGTGTTCCGTATGTTTTTGTCATGACGTGTTAATAATACACCTCTATTTTAATGGGCCTTAATAAAATGTTTTTTTTTTTGTTAGTTTTTAAGATTAAAACTTGCCTGTTATCCGTTTGTGTGCGATACGCGATTGTTGTGAAATTATAACTAATTTTCGCATTCGATCTCGTATTTGGCAAACATGATTCATTCAATGGTTATTGGTCGTGTGTGCTACTCTTAACTCGATATTAAAGTGACCGACACTATAAAGATTTCTAGTATCTTCATAGATTGTGTAAATATTACCAACGGAATCGATTTACGTAGAACCGTTCTTGTATTTATACGGTTTATATATAACTCGCGTCGTTTATATTTGCCTCCTGAAAGTTTGTTTCGTTGAAAAAAGACAGGAGGGAGGGATTTCAAGAGGGAAGTGGATAGGTTTTTAACAAGTGCTCGCTTATGTTTTAGCTAGTCGCAAGAATGTTTGAAAAAATACATTGAATCTTGCATTAGGTTTGAGATTTGTCGCGCGTCTATAAACGTAATTGCAAAGTAATTTGAAAGATGTTTTGGAAGGAAGTCCCTTAACGCGACATACTGTAAGAGTTAACTGATAGAAATGCATGCTGTAAGAGTTGACTGATAGAAATCATCACGTAAGCTTAAAGCGTTATGCCTCCTTCGCAGCGTCTTCCTCTTTCTCTATATCGTATTTTATACGAGTGTGTGTAAGTGTGTGAAAACACCGGCGGGAACATTGTTGCGGGCTTTTTGTTGTATTTTTTTTTAATTGAAACGGTTCCCCAGTAATACAAAAGTTTCACTTTTATCGAGTCTCTTTACGTCACATCGTGTTATTTTTTTTATAGTAATCGGTCACTTTAATGTCTGAAAAAGGTTTTTTCATCAATGCGTCGGCAGCCAGCGCTTCCATTCAGTCAGTCAGTCAGTCAGGTAAGTGGTTAACTTTTACCGAACGCGATTAATTAAATGACTCTAATCGTTACAGTTGTTAATTAATCGCTTATACAAATATGAATTATTTAGAATTAATTAATTTAAGTATATTAAACGTAAAGAGTTATATAAAGAGACATATCCATGTGAACCGGGAGATTATTCCCAATGTAGCATTATAAATTTTCATGAACGAAATAGAATCAATCGTAGAGTTTCATTTACTTATTACACAGTATTAACCTCATGTACACCGTTTTTCGATTTTATGTCCTGATGAAATTTTAGTGAAGTTATACTTTTTTTTTTTGGCGCGTTATGTAAAATCGTTGAGAGTGAAGCTTTAGCTTGAAACAGAAGTTGTGCGCACCGATATGACGACACACCATGAAGTTAGTTTTATATTTAAACGGTAGTTGTGCGCGCCGATGTGACACAGCATGAGGGTAGTTTTATGTTTAAACTGGTAGTTGTGCGCGCCGATGTGACACACCATGAGGGTAGTTTTATGTTTAAACGGTAGTTGTGCGCTGCCGATGTGACACACCATGAGGGTAGTTTCATGTTTAAACGGTAGTTGCGTGCACCGATGTGACGACACATCATTATTAAGTTGGCTTTAGTTTAAACGGATGTTGTGCGCGCCGACGTAGGTCACCGTTTAGTTTGTTTCAGCATGGAATTAGTTACACGAGCCGGTGTAACGCAACCATAAAGTTAGTTGATCGATAAACCGGTTCTTTTGAAATGTTACGTAAACAATTACTTTTGAATATAAAAATAATTTTATACCATTATTCGTCTAGTTATTTGTTCAAACATTTGTTCATAGTATTTAATTTTGAAGTTCGAAGTTTTTCGTCTCGGTGTTCGAAATCGTTGAAATCCTTGTGATGTTCACGGAAAAGAAGTATAGCTTCTACCTTGCGTACATACATAGATATTCGTTTTTTTCTATAATATCTAACTTGTACCTCTTGGTGCTTGGGGGTGTAAATGAGGAATGTAGGGAAAAACCGTAATTTTTTTTTAATATCAATGTGTATTTTTCGTTCATGAATTTCGATAATGTTTGCTGCAAATATTAAAAAAAAAATCAGTTGTCTGTTATGTGACGTTTATTTGCAATTGCAGTTTATTGCGTATCCCGTGTACTATTGAATATGACAACTGGTTTTTTCCCCTGTAAGTTAAGTTTTTTTTTTTTTTTTGTTATACACGTTTCTCTGATGTCCGATTTGGTGCATCACATTCTTATTCCCTTTACATTATGTTTCATATTACTCCTATGATTTTAAAAACTTTAATTGAAACCATAGCGTTAGGAGAATTTTTTACAATGGGCTGCAATGTTCATAATAACGTATGACGAATATAACCTTTTACGATATGTCGGTAAATTTACTACGCTTTAATCTTTGGGGTATTCGACGTTGATTGGTTGCCGAGATGTGAATGGAATATATAAGCGCGGTGGGGAATGTCAATTGTTGAGATGCGAAACGTACGCCGGCTACGATAGTGAAGTAAAAAAAAAAAAGATGATTTTCTCTCTTTTTTTAGCGGAAAAAATCGATGTCGCTAGAAGCAACGCGCAGACGATATTGCGTTGCACGACCGCCTATCCGTTCCGCGTGAACGATAAATGCATACTGTGTGTCTACTGCCAGGAGTTGTACGAGGACCCGGACCAGTTCCGGAAGCACGTCGACGAGGAGCACGAGAATTTCACAGTCAAAGTGGTCTTCCATAACCTACCGAAGCCGGAATTCATAAGGCCGATCTTACGAATCTACGGTGCCGTATCTGCTTCGAATCATTTCGAGAATCTCGATACAGTCGCGGAACACTTGTACAATGTCCACAGAGAAAGGCTGGACCTCAACGGGAAGTTAGGCGTCATGCCGTATTACTTGCAGAAGGACGTATTCAACTGCGCCGTATGCGGGAAGAGCTTTCCTTCCCTTTTCATCTCAATCGGCACACGATCACACACTTCTTGAGTTATGTCTGTCATGTCTGCGGCAGCAGCTACTGTCGCCACGACCGGTCTACTGAGACACGTCAGATCGAAGCATCAGGATTACGAAGTCTCGTGTAAGAAGTGTCGGAAGGGTCTTCCCGACGATGGAAGCGAAGGAGCGTCACCGACGCACCGAGAAGTCGTGCATGCCTTACTGCTGCCCGAAGTGCTTTGAGAGGTTCCTCGATTGGAAGTCGAGGAAGCGGCACATGGAGACGGCTCACGGCCAGTCGAAGAAGGTTTACCGTTGTGCCGATTGTAACCTGGAGTACAACAGCGAGAACGGTTACTATGACCACTACAGGCTCCAACATTCCGAAGACTGCGCCATGTGTAAACACTGCGGCCTGAAGTTCACATCTCGGTATCGCTTGAAACGGCACGTCACTAAGCATATACTATAGATCGGTTATTTTTCATCTGACTCTCCGTTCCACGTCTTTTTTCCCCAATCCAATTACTCATTCAGTAGGTACCTTAGTTTGTCTTTAACGCAAGTAGAACGGAAATAGCTCTGAAGAAATTTTTGATATGGTGCCCTTAACACCGTTCCAAACTAGCACCTCCCGTCACTGGCTGATTGCTCATCCATACACTTTAAAACCTAGCAAAATAGCGGAAACCGTGAGGTTCTCCAGAATCTTTATTATGTGTACGTTAGCATTTTCGAATGCGCTACCTGGGGCTCTTAATAAAGGAATTTATATACGCGCCCTTCGAAGTCGACAACACAACGGCGATATCCCTGGTATTACGGTTGTCCATAGGCGACGGTAACCATTTCATATCACATGGGTTGTCTGGCTGCAAAAAAGTACAACGTGGAGAAAAGTTATCACTCGATTACGAAGTTGTTTATTTATTAATGGAATCTCTATGAGTGTGTTGCGAATGAATTTTTGTGTACTCGTATATGTGTGAGTACCCATAAAATGTACATTGTTATCAAGTCGTATTTTACTTGTGGTGGCCGATTAATAATGTCGCCATTTTGTATATTTTTCGAGGGTGACTATGAATAGTAGTTTTTAAATGTAGTTTCACATCCGAAGCGTCAATTATTGCCACTAGGCGATTTGATATTATTATTGTTGCCAGCTTCGAACGGTTTCTGTACTTTTCGGATTGAAGTATGTTTCAATTAAATTTGCGAAATGTGACTCGAAAAGTAGTAGATGAAGGGAGTACCGAATAACTCACCTGTACGTTTGTTTGTGAGTTACATTACTTGATATCAGAATGAATGTTATATATACTTTATATTTTCTTGAAACTGACTTGTTAAATAATTCTGCTTGAAGTTAACATGCGGAGTAAATCGAATAATTTTCGATGATTTACCCGGAAGAGCTATGAATAAATGTCTACTATTATGAAATAATAAATAGATAAATAATACAACATAGTTGTTTATCGTCAATTTGACACAGTTATCGGTATAGAAAGTAGAGGAAAATCAATGGATTTTTAACCAAATTGAGAAAATTGTTTTCGAGCTCTTACATTGTGAACGTTTCGTAAATAGGAAAAGAATTTCCTATATATATTAAAAAGGGCTAACGGAAAAAATTATGTTGGTATACGTTTTAAAGGTAGTCACGGGATATGATGTAGCCATTTTTTTTTTCACATATTAAACATAATGGGTTACCTATGTTTTGACCGATATATTATTTATCCTTGTTTAATTAAATATGGTACACAATTATTACAGCATTTTTTCTAGCGCGTAATATTAAATTTGTGAGATCCTTCTAAGATGTTCTTTGAAATGATATGATATAAATGGCGAATTTGATCTACATTAGACAGGTACACGTTAAGCTTGACCTCTAGGCCACGTATAGCATCGGTTGTACACGTTAAGCTTGACCTTTAGGCCACGTGTAGCACCGGTGGTATACGTTAAGCTTGACTTTTAGGCCACGTGTAGAACTTGTGGTACACGTTAAGCTTGACCTTTAGGCCACGTGTACCACACACTTGCCATGTGATAACAACTGAAAACGAGAGAATTTCTTGTATATTAATATTATAATGTAACATTGTATATAAATGTTTATTCAAAATAACAAATGGCCTGAACGACATTTCAGGCAAAATTGATATGGCACGAAACGTGTTAACTGGATAAGTATTGATACTATTGAAGAGGTTGATGGGACTGTGTAACAAGTGGGATGTGGTGAAAATGGGGGAATAAAAAAGGGCGTGAGACATAAAGAAGAGAAGAAAAGAAAGCGTGAAGCGATAGATATAGCCTTGCAGAGACCCCAATAATAAAATGATTGAACTAAACTACAAATTCAGTACCTCGTACGGAGCAGCGGCATCTCTGGCGAGAAGAGCGTTATCGGTATCTTTGCGGTCGATTTAAATGAATAAAAGCGTGAGAAATATTTTATTCTCACGCTTTTATTAATATGTCATAATGTTTTTTTTTGTATAATAATCTGATGTAGTGTCGCGTTTTATTTATTTTTTCTTATTATAAACATTCATATTGTTGTATAGAAAATCGTTAGCATGATGCTTCGCATTTGATTAATGCGATTCAGGCCAGAAACACATGATTATCTAGAACGCAGTTATTAAATTCATTTAAAAGGGCCTACCAACTATATCGATCGAAACGGCTAAGATAATAAACCATTATTTTTTTAACAGTATGTTAAAAAGACATAAAAAACGGTTACTGTCGGGTATCATTAGGGCATATAGACGTATTATACAGTCTTCAAACAACAATACCATCTTTATTAGAACAAAATGTCGGACACCAGAGAGTACCACCCTCTTTATCAAACGTAATAATTCCACAACCTGACAAGTTAAATTTAACAAAATCTTTTAATTTACGTTTATCAAGAATACCGAGTCGACAAACAACTCACAAATTACAAAGAAATTTTGTAAAAGTGTTGTAATTTTTTTATTTTACACGACTCATTTTTTCAACATTTTTCAAAAACATTTTTTCTACATTTTTCAAAAACATTTTTTCTACATTTTTAAAAATCATTTTTTCTACATTTTTCAAAATCATTTTTGTACCATATTCGAAATCGGTAAAATAAATTATTACGGTACAATACCTAGTCTAGTTATTGCGCTGACTATAAAACTTTTAACATTATAAATTCAAATAATTTAATTTTGTGTCTCGATAAGCGATTCTAGAGTCAACGGAAACTCTACAACTTTTTCGTAACAAGTTACAAACTACAAAGACGATTGTGATAAATAAAGCCACGTAATACGGTGGAACTGTAGCGGCCTTGCCAGGCTAACAGTGTAGGTCAGTTCGAAAAAAAAAAGCCATAAATACAAGCGTGAAAAAGCACTCTTATTACACGTGATATCACTTGTAATTTACACATGTACTTTTGATAAACGCATTTCTGTAAAAATGCAATATTTCTCAAATGACAACGTTTGCAATATAAGGCCTGTAACGTTGGATAAACAGAGCACAGATAGTACTTTATGATTAGCTAGTAACACTGTTCACTATTTTTTTTTAATTTCAACGTAATTATTATTGATGTACGAGACTGCAATATCTAGACGAAACTGTACTAAATGCTTGTACAATTTAATATTGATTTTAGTCAAATTTAAAATAAAAGCGTTTATGACAACCAGTGTTCGTCGAAATTTAACCATGATGAGTGGTACAATATTTTTCTTTACGTTTTAATACTTAGATTGTACAAATAATGTAGATGGTGAAGTATTACGAACAAAAAAATTATAAATTATTTTCCTTGGTAACACTAAAGCTCGTCATTAGCTAATAAAGAGAAAAAAGTAAAGAAAATCGCTCGAGAAACGTAAGAGGAAGATGTTGTTAACGGTTTTTATCATTTAGATTTAGATTGTTAATGGAAACAAAGTAGGAATTGAAGTGTTTTTGTTTCTAGACGATGAAGATACGGAGGAGCATCGTAACTCTGTGCCAAAAGCAAAGGCTGGTAGTCTAGCGTCTCGTTTGGAGGCGGTTGCAAAACGAGATATTGTACTCCGAAACGCTATTACGCTACTGAGACAGACGACCGTATACCCTATTCATTACGAACGGTGGAACGTACCGTTGTTTCTTCTGCGATAACAGTTTTGAAGATCCCCATCTGTACAGGCTTCACGTAGATTCTGATCACCAGAAACTGATAAGGCCGTTATAATATTAAAAACTCATAGAAAACAAATTCGTATAGATGTAACCTGATATGCGTTGTCGAATCTGTGACGCACCTTATTCCAAATTAGAGACAATTGCACTGCACCTTAACGAAGATCACAAATTAAAGGTAAATGTGAGGGAGAGTTTAGGTCTTGTCCCCTTGAAGCTAAGGAAAGATAATTACGTGTGCATAGTTTGTGATAAAAAGTACACCGGATTTAAAGCTCTGTCCGGTGCATACAGGCTCGCATTATTGCCGACTGATATGTGACATATGCGGTGAAAAGTTTGAGAACGCTTCCAGTGTGAAGACCCACGTCAGTCGAAGGCATACGGTTGCGTGCACCATATGCAAAGAGACGTTCCCTACGGCGAGAGCAAGAACGGAACACGTCCGAAGCAATGAGGCGTGTTATCCGTTTCGATTGTAGTTTGTGTAAACAGCGTTTCCTCTTTTGGGAACGTAGGCAGGATCATCTTGAAGCAGTTCACGGGAAAGAGAAGCGTGAACACCCGTGTACGGGTTGCGATAGAGTGTTCAGGAAGCGCACTCTACTGTATTTTCATTTTAAAGTGGCGCATACCTGATGACCATAAGTGCGAGGAATGCGAACAGAGATTTCCAACGAAGCGACATCTCGTTGAACACATTAGCGAGCATTCGGGGCTCCGGCCGTTGCAGTGTAACTGAGTGCCCGAAGACTTTTACTAGGGAGAAGAACTTGAAGCGACACCTGGTCACGCACGATGATAGCAAGAAACATCCGTGCGCAGTCTGTAGTAGATTGTTTGTTGAGAAGAGTAAATTGAAAATTCATATTAGAAAACGACATCCAGACGCTTACGATCGTTTGCTCTCTACCGGTTGTGACAAATGATTTTGTTTATTTCATAGAATTCATTTATTATTTATACATATATTTTAGTGTTGGAAAAAAATTAATCAATATGACATTGTCAAATTTTATCTGCTGTACGTTTCGTGTAATTCGTACTTGCGTGTGCCTTTTCTAAGCTAAAAATATATAGAGTAAATTACGAATCTTAATAATAAATGTAAACGAAATAATTCAATGTTGTAATATCGTGGCAACAATAATTCCAATATAGTTTTGGAAGGGCTCCAAAAGGCCAAAAGAATGACCAAGAACATTTTCTTTTGTTCTAGAAAAGAGTAATGAAAGTTATAGCATCGCGAGACGAAACGCCGAGATTGTCCTCAAATATTCGACGGTGTACCCGTTCAGGCTACCCGATGAGAATATCACGTGTGTGTACTGTGGGGACAGTTTCGAGGACCCTGCCGTATACAGGAAACATATGGACGATGATCACCAAACTGTCAACTTGCGCATGGCCTTTGCTCACTGCACCGAAGGATACATAAAAGCTGACTGCACGAACATATACTGTAGGATATGTGCTGTTTCCCACGAGAATTTGGACGAGATTTCTAGGCATTTGCAGACGGTGCACGGTAAACCGTTGAATTTCAACTGTGACATTGGAATCCAACCGTTCAAGTTAATTAAGGATAGGTTACAATGCGCAATATGCGATGTTAAATTGTTGGGACTGCGTCAATTAAGCCGGCACACGCAATCCCATTTCCTGAGGTTCACGTGCGAATCATGCGGCAAGTCTTATTCGACTAACACAGCACTAAAGGGCCACATTAGGTTCTCGCATATCGACAACGAGAGAATATGCAGACGATGCAAAAGAACGTTCAGTTCGTTGGATGCTAAAAGAACGCATATAATCGAATCGCGTAAATGCTGGTCGCACGTGTGTAACGTATGCGGCGAGAGGTTCATGAATTGGAATTTGAAGCAGAACCATTTGATCGAGGTGCACGGAACGCAAAAAAAGGATCACAGCTGCCCCGAATGCGGCTAAAACGTTTGATTGCAGGAAGAAGTATCGCGTCCATTTTAAAATAAACCACACTGACGATAATTTCAAGTGCGCCTGCTGCGAGCTGAAGTTTGACACGAAGAGAAATTTGGAGGAGCATCGATTGGTGCACACGAAGGAGAAGCTATTCCATTGCGGCAGCTGCTCGAAATCGTTTTCGAGAAAGAAGAATTTAGTCCAGCATATGTGGATACATAACGACTTTAAAAGGTTCGAGTGTAAGCCTTGCAATAAGAAGTTCAATCAACGTGTCAGCTGGAGGACTCATATGAAGTCGTATCACCCGGATTTGGTTAATTTCGATGAGGGGAAGAATAATAATGTCAAATTTATGCTATCGATTTTGAAGTCGTAGCGGATTTTGTTTTTTTTTTTTGTATATATTTACAACGTTACAAAACCGAGGGCACTTTGCGGAACTGTATAGATTTTAGGTTTGTTTATGTGAAGTATGTAGGGGTGCCATGTTTTTTTACATTTTCGTTCCAATATTACAGTACTCGGTATTTGATTCGACACGTCGGGGAGAAGAGTGAGACAATGGGTTAAGAGATTACGATAAACAAATATAATGCTATGCGAAATTAAACTTAGCCGATTGTCTCGATCTTTTCACCGACGTGCAAACTGGCAGTACAAAACATGCAAAGGATAACAAATTACTGTAGACAAGATTATTCTGCTGTTTATTACCCGTTGTTTGTTATTGTTAACAATGACCCGCTGGTGTTAACCCGACGTGCGAATAAGTAACCATTCTGCAACCATAAATATATCAGTAAGTGTGATAATGTGTTCGGATATTCATTCCGTTATTAGCTATCTTATCGTAATTAATTGCAATACGTTACCGAACAAGCAAATTATTCAACAGCAGAATAACTGAAAACAGTTTAAACGACTATTGTTTTTGAATAATAAACACAACAAAAGTCTATTTATCATAATAACCATCCACACAGATCAGGGTAGTAAAGTTAATAACTTGGAGCTAACAGGTTGCATTACACATATGACGAAAGGACACGTTACGCGTGTAAGGGAACGTACCCACACTACATGACCCATGTTAGTATATGAAAACAGTTCTCCCCCTCTAGTTTTTATATAGTAATTCATAAAAGTTTTCTTTTCCCCCTTCTTTTTATGACTAAGCGTGTGGTACTTTGAAGACCCATAGTCCTCCCTCCTGAACTGGTCATGTAGTATAGGTATTTTCCCTAAGTTACGGCACCGTGTATGGATTTCCAAGATGGCGTCTCAAATGTTCGGATATAATGACAGGTGTCATTATTTTTAAATAAACGTCAGTGTGACGTTTTACAGAAACATAGGTTATTTGAAAATGCTGAAAGTGTTCACTTTAATTTGAAGATAATTCGATAATAAGTTATTATTATGTTTTTAATACTATTATATGATTTATTTCTGAATTCAATCTATTCTTAAATAATTTTGTAATAAAGTATTGAGTTATATTTTATGTTATTTTATATTTTTATGATGTGGCAATAATACCTACACATCTAGATGCCCCATCCAATCAAACACCCCCGCCTTCCTTTAGTGCTTACGTAATACTTGAATGACCCCTTATCTACTTTCCGGGGTAGTAGGATTAAAAAAAATGATTTAAGTTATGGCGATTTCCGGCAGAGTTATATTTATCAAGATTTTTATGGAAATAGCAGTAAATGTGATCATTGTCTTGTCAATTTGGAGAATATTAATGCGACCTAGTAAAATGTGTATCGTATTATCTGGCAACACTTACCGCCACTTTCACTGTTTAAATTTTATCGTCATTATAGTCCACGCATTCGCTGACTTTTGTTGCGTATTTTAAAATGACAATTTACGTAGGTAATCTGTATATTATTTTATTGTAGAAAGAGAATGATTATAAGATTGTGTTTCCAGTTTATCGTAATAGATGGCGTACGAGTGATTTGAACGAATACACTGTATTTGTATTTCGAGTGTTATAAATTACATTTTACGTTCTTTCTGAGTTTATCTCGCTAAGCACGGTTTCCCACACAGACATATTGTTTTCTTTGGGTTCTAATATATTTTGGTAACGATCTTGACGCATTTTTGTTGTTTCTGGACAAAAATGGGTGTCGATATTGTTCTCGTGTTTGAAGACGCTCTTATGTTTATGTCATATATTTAAATCTGAATACATACTTAGCTACTTCTCTCATTTTGCTAGATAGATTCTCTGACCTATGGTTATTTCTTTTTGTTTTAGTCAACGGTTCGATGTCCATCGCGAGGAGAAATGCCAAGGTCATATTGCAGTATGCGACACTATACCCGTTTCGTTTACCGGAGAATTCTATGACTTGTGTGTTCTGTGAATCGAGTTACGAGAACCCGGCTGAATTTAGGAGACACGTTAAAAATCATCATACGAATTGTAATGCGTCTTCTGCATTCGCTCATTTACCCGTGACTTATTATTTAAAAGTAGATTGCACGGATCTAAGTTGTAGGTTGTGTGGCAAGGGCTTCGGAGTTTTACGCGATTTGGCAGACCACCTAAAGACTGGTCACGTCGAGGGTCGTTCATTGAATTTAGATTACGATTTAGGCTTGCAACCGTTTAAAGTTGATCTGAACCGATATACCTGTGTTGTGTGCCAGATGAAGTTCTACACAATAAGAGCACTGAGTAGGCACACTCAGACGCATTTCGTGAAGTTCACTTGTGAGACATGCGGTAAGTCGTATGCCTCGTCGACTTCATTGAATAGTCATTTCGTGACCGTTCACACTGGAGACGGGAAAGTTTGCAGGAAATGTAAAACGAATTTCGATAGCTTGGATTCGAAGAAAAACCATCTAGCGATATCACCAAAATGTTGGTTGCACTCGTGTAATGTATGCGGGGAGAGGTTCATGACACCGCATTTGAGGAAACTGCACTTGACTAAAGTTCACGGGAACGTTATCTCTTACAGATGTCCCGAGTGTACTGAGGTGTTCACAGATTTAAAACAACGCCGTAACCATTTCATTATATCGCATACGGATTATAATTTCTCTTGCGCTCACTGCGATCGTAAGTTTACTACGAGAAGCTGCCTGGAGAGGCATAGAATTGTTCACACCGGTGCTAAATTGTTCACGTGTAACGTTTGTTCGAAGTCCTTCACCAGGAAGTGGTATCTCGAGCAGCACATGTCGATTCACGACGATCGTAAGAATTTCAAGTGCGTGCCGTGCGAAAAGTATTTCTCATTGAAGTCGAGTTGGAGTAATCATATGAAGAATTGCCGTCGTGTCGGAGGAGTGTGTTGATTGGATAGTTATGTATTACATGGCGTGAATAGGCATTTTTGTCATTGTTACATAGATCAGAGTCACTTGCCAGGTTTAATGAGCTAGATTCTTGGAATAAAATCATCTGCGTCACTGCCTTCAAATTCTATTAAGATTTTGTCGGGTAACGATGTTTGTATTAAGTGGGTACGCCAAGAGCGAAGAAAATTGGAGTAGACTGGAGGGGAAGGGGATGAAAAAGAGACTAAAATGGCTCGTAACTTCGATGTGTTTTGTTACACACACTTTGGCTATTTAACTCACACTTTTAAGCGCCATTACGATTTTACATTAAAAGTAAACTTAGAAATTCAACTGAAATATACAGTTGACAAAAGCAGTAGAAAATAACAAAAAGCAATCGTGAGAAGAGTGATCGTAAATAAGGGTAGAAAGGCAAATCAAAGTCTTAACTTCTTTAAAGAATTCTTTTATGTATAAATGGATTTTTTTCCCACCACTTTTCGTCAACAAAAAGGTTGCCGATCAGAATGTGAAGGTCCTTTTCATAGGAAGTTTCACTTCAACAGTTTAAGATGCATTATCTGTAACGTTAATGGTGTATATAGAAATATTCAGTCCAACAGAATATGTGAATGATTCTCGTCCTTATCTTTTTTGTTCTAGAAAATGACCCGATGACCATCGCAAGAAGGAATGCCGAGGTCATAGTGATATATACAACGGCTTACCCGTTCAGATTGCCAGAAGAGTCGATGGTTTGCGTATTTTGCTCTGAGAGTTTTACTAATCCAACAGTCTTCCGCGAACATATGAGGAATAAACATAAGAAATTTACGTTACGGTCTGCGTTTGCGCATATACCGACCGGTTATTACATAAAAGTTGACTGCACCGATCTCCGTTGCAGACTTTGCACGAGGCCTTTTGAATCTCTTGAAGAGATTGCGTTACATTTGAAATCTGACCACTTTCTCATGCACAGGTTTAATTTGCAATACGATTTAGGGGTACAGCCTTTTAGGCTTGTCGATAATAAGATGTGCTGTGTGTTCTGCAGTCTCCGGTTCCCAAATTTACGCGGGTCTTAGCAGACACACCCAGTCGCACTTCGCTAAGTACACCTGCGAAAAGTGCGGCAAGACTTTCTCATCGTCGGAACCTCTGAGGAAACATGTCCAATACGCTCATATCGGCGATCAGCGTGTTTGCAGAAAGTGCAAAAAGACATTCGACAATTTAGAAGCGAGAAACCGACATTTGAAGCAGTCTGAGAGGTGTTGGCAAAATTTATGTAACATCTGTGGGGAACGATTTATGACTTATACTATGAAGAAGGCTCATTTAGTCGAAGTCCATGGACATTGTGATAATAGGTTTAGTTGTCCAGAATGCCCGGAGGTTTTTACCAGCAATAAACAAAGAGGTCGGCATTTTTTCACGTGCCACACAAATGCTTTTGAATGCCCGTGTTGCGACCGTAAGTTCCAATCATCAACGGGGTCTTGACGAGCACAAACTCGGCCACACGATGGAAAAGGTGTTCTCTTGTACCGTTTGTTTCAAGCAGTTTTCGAGGAAAACGAGTTTGCAGCAGCACACGTGGGTGCACAGTGAAGTGAAAAGGTTTGAATGTAAACCTTGCAACAAACAGTTTAATCAGAGAGTTAGCTGGAAGACGCATATGAAATCTTACCACCCGGAGCTGGTTGATTTTTGAAGATCTACATCCGACGTAAGGATCAGAAATATCGCTACGTTTTTGGAGTTTGAGAAAAATGTGGTGTGTTACTTATTGTAAGCCACCTTCGACTCTCAACCACTCACAACTGTTGAGAACTATGCCGATCCGAAGTTCTGTTGAAGAGAAGGATTTTGTAGTTTCGTCTGGATTCTGATGTAGCTAGCGAAGAGTACTCTTGTTGATCCATCTCATTTGGGATTCTGAGTCATCATGCGGTGGTACGTTCTACTATCTTCAATTCACCACGTAGTATACGTCGTTCGCGCTTGTTTTCAAATCGCTCTGGGCCTTGTTCACTATAAATAGGGCGGTCAAGTTGCACGGCATCGACCTACCAATCATAATGCCTACGCTGTGCGCAGCGTCATAGCGACTAACTGTGTAGAGAGGGACGGCGATACTATACGTCACTGTGCAACACTCTTCGCTTTCTCATTATTTGGTACTTGCAACTATTAACCTATCCTACATTGTTATTATTACCAAGTATTTCGTAAACTATTACATCTATACCTAACTATTCTATACAATAAACTATTCCGTATACTTTAGTACACTATATACTATAATGCTACACAAGTAAATATTAATTTTTATCTTGAACAAACTATTCTAAATTGTCGCGAACGTGTTACTGTAAATGCGTTAAACTACTAAACGAGGATAATTTCAAATGAATTTTGCATTCACGAAAGTCTAAATAAAAACTATGTAGGAACATGCGGTTTGGAATTTTCTAGAACGATACAAGTTGATTAGATATAATTATAGTCTAACTTAAGCCTCAAATATTATATAGAAGAATGACGTGACATTAATTAACAAATGACGAATTACGTAAGCTGCTACCGAAGGACTAAAAAAAAAACCGAGTTAATTAAAATAAAAATTTATTAATAATGAAATTACAAACTAGAAACTTATAGTATTGACCCGATCGATGTCTATATCGAAGTGGCGGGGCATGGGCGCGTAGCCACGTTCCTGCAGCCTCGTGGTTGGAGTCAGCACTTGCCTTGCCGTTTCTATGCGGCGATGCGCGCGCGCCGTACACGTGCTCTATGTCAGCATTTTACTTGATGCCGCTCGGTATAACAGACGTTTGCGGCAAGCGCTCCCCTTAGTAGTCCGGTGAAACTGTGAAGGCATAATGCCGGCAGCGTAGGTCAGTTCGAAAAAAAAAAAAGACGTTTGCGGCAATATTAGCCTAAAGTGTTGTACACATTGACACGAGAAGCAATTCGCATTTGCGATTCATAACTTAGGATCCATGTATAATGGTTAAACGAATTTGTATCGTTATGTGTTTGTGCTTACATGGTGGGAAGTCGCGTGATGGATGGGGGTCAATTGTCTCATTAATAATCAAACTAACATTAAAGGAAATGAAAACGTTCAAAGTAACGTGCGAGCGAATACACTTATGAATGGTTTCTGCAAAGTAAAGTCTGAGTCTATCAAATAAAATGTTCTATTTAGGAGTTAATTTTCAATGTAATGTTGGTGTTACGTATTTAAAGGTAGTAATTATTGCTCTTTCGTTAACTTGGTTATAGACGGTAAGAAATTTGAATTTATACCTGTAGTAGCGGACCCGGTGGAAGTTGTCTTGTTCTGAAAATAATAACGATATCCTAGAATCAGACCGCAGCGCCACCTACGGGCTCTATTTGTGAATCTAAATGATTCTTGAATCCACCTGGATACGCACACAAAAAATCATCAAAATCTGTGCAGTCACATACACACGTACAGAAGAATTATATATCTCTTTACCAACGGAACCAGCAGACGTTGTCCTGACTGGATATTAAAAAACCTGGAATGAGACCGCTGCACAATCTAACAGCTCTTAGACATTAAAAACCGGCTTGACATGGTGCTTGAACATTGTATCCGGTAAATCGGTTCCTTTTATGGTCTCCCTACAAAATACTATTCTTGATTTAAGAATGGTAAGAAGCGATTGTAATAGACCTTTCTAGAATGCGATTATCACTGAATGTTAAAAAGGTCTTTTGTATGTGAAACTATCTGCCCGCCCGGGTTTTAGCAACGCGTGTTCTAACGAAGTAAAGTGAGACCAAAATCTTCCCTTTACAATACGATCATATAATGAAATAGAATGGCAAATAAATAAATGAACGTGTGGCTATTAATTCCCAAGGCAATTTAAGGTCTTGCAACTTCACTCGTTTACCTTTTGTGTATGGAACTCTTTAAGCTTATTTTCTCTATTTTTCCGTACGTTTTTTTTAAGCATTTTCGTCCGTAAGAAACCTTGTCCGGACGATTAGGAACATAACACATAATGAATTAGGTAAATTGGTGCAGCCGTTTTTAAGTGATGCGCTTACATACATTCAGCAATAGCCGCATTACAGCCCGCCGTGGAGTGGAGGTAAAGTGATAGGCGCTCGGCAGAGCAGCCAAGGCCGAGGATTTAAATAAATATTGTGTTCAGTTTTTAAAATGCGTCTATCGTCTGAATCATTGTATTTATTATATATTCCGTACTCTAATACGCTGATTGAAATTAAAATGTATAGTTGGACATCTTGTCTACTATTGATTTCTCATTATCATTCGAATTCTAAATCGAATAATTTCCGAGAATATTCAGTTAAATGTCTACGATCCGAAAAAAAAAGTTTCACTTGCATCGTGGTTTCATGAAGCCACACAATTTTTGTGTATATAATATATGTGTAGACGGATAATTTTAGATTTTTTAAATTTTCGTCGAGAGTAAACTTGTCTCTTTGGTTAATATTCAAATTTTGTTAACATGTCTAACGATATTAAGCTATACTGTTCAAAGATATACTTTCAAATAAATGTTTTACAAAAATATATTTATTGTATCATTTCTACGAAGTGTTTAAGGTTCAGTTTCACGATTCATTGATTGAGAATAATAAAAAGTTCATAAGTATTATCATTATAATATATTTTTTAAATTATGGTTTGTTTTAATCGAGGTAATCGATTTTATAAAGTTTGTTAATAGAACAGTTCGCGCCAAACTTTATGACCGCTCTGAATATAGTTGCGCAGAACACAAATTTAGGTACAAATACGTAGTTTTCTTATGACAGCTTCGTACTATATTTTTGGTTAGGTATCTAAAATTTTGATAACCAATTTGCCATAATAAAGAAATGGTCAATATAGGCTATATAACAAAAGCGCGTATAACTGAATCAGATGGGACGTGCACCACATATATTTCTTTGATGAAAGAAATGCTGACTAGAATCGATAAATCAGCGATATCGTCAGGTAAAGAGATGAATGACCAAGAGCGTTTCTTTTGTTCTAGAGCAAAATCCGATGTACATCGCGAAACAGAACGCCAGGATGATAGTTCAGTATACGACAGCGTACCCTTTTAGGCTGCCGGAGGGCACGATGGTTTGCGTTTACTGCTGTGAGAATTATCCAGATCCCAATGAATTCAGAAAGCATATGGAAGACACGCATAAAGTGGCTAAAGTCACAGTCGCATTTGCACATCTACACGAAGGTTACATCAAAGTCGATTGCACCGATTTGCGTTGCAGGATTTGCAACGAACGATTTGACAAAATAAACGAGGCCGCGTTACATATAAAATCGGTTCACGGGAAGAATATAAATTTTGACTACGATATTGGTATGCAGCCTTTTAAAGTTAAAACGGATATGCTTCTGTGCGGTGTGTGCGATTACAAAGCGTCCAATCTATGCACACTTAGCAGACATATACAGCAGCATTTTTTGCAATGCACTTGCGAATCGTGCGGTAAATCGTACGCGACGGCCACGTCACTCTCGTACCATATTAAATTCGGCTGCGGCCACGCGAGCAAACAGCGACGTTGTGGGAAGTGCAGGGAGAGCTTCGATACACCACAAACAATGAGATACCATTTGGAAAATTCGAAAATGTGCGGCAAATACATTTGCAGCGTGTGCGGCGAACGTTTCGGATACTGGAGATTGAAACAAGAGCATATGGAGGAATCTCACGGTATACCGAAGAAGAAATACCCGTGTCCGGAATGCGGAATGGTTTTCAAAAAACCTGATACGTTGAGGAGTCATTTTAAAATCGTGCACACAACCGATCACTGTGTCTGTAGTAGCTGTGGGAAAAAGTTCGCTAGAGAATCTGCCTTAAACAAACACATGAGTGTTCACACCGGGGAGAAATTGTTTACGTGTTCCGTATGTTCTAAATCGTTCTCTACTAAATCCAGTTTGTCCCAGCATATGTGGATTCATAGCGAAGTGAAGAGGCACGAATGTAAGATGTGTGATAAACAGTTCAATCAGCGTGTCAGTTGGAAGATTCATATGAAATCGCGGCATCCAGAGTTATGTGATTTTTGATTTTAATATGGTTTCCGTAGCCAGCAGCACTTGTATCCATAGTGGTGTCTCTTATGTTACTATATAGCATACAGGTATCACCACGAAGTTTTATCTATGGTCGCAATAAATGCAGGTGTGGGAACACATTATCGTGATGCGTTACGAACTATAAGAATCGTGTGACGATAGAGGCAGTACGATAACTGAACCAGCGATTTGTACACATGTCAAAGGAACTTAAAAACGCTAATTTTGAGTTATTATTGGAATTACAAAAGTGTTCGTATTTTTTTCTTGTGTCTCTATGGGAATAAATTTTGAGACGTAGTTTTTAGCATGACAAGTAGCCGAAGCTTCGACATGCAGGTGTGGGAATAGCATTATAATAATTTAACAAAATCAATGCATCCTATATTAATATAGTACAATTGTAGAATAATATAACGGATGCAGCACGTTATACACACTGAATACTGTTCTATATTTTTGAAAAAAAAAAAAGCGCATACGAAGTCTACTTTTTTTTTTAATATTTATTATAGGGGGCAAACGAACAGGTGGGTCACCTGATGGTAAGTGATCACCGCCGTCCATAGACACTAGCAACACCAGGGAAGTCGCAAGTGCGTTGCCGGCCTTTTAAATATGTGGGCCTCCGGCGCTCTCACTGACCGAACGAAACGCAACAGTGCGGGCGCACTGTTACTTCACGTCGGTTTTCTGTGAGAGGGTGGTACTACCCCGCGAGTCGGGCGAGCCGACACATTCATGCTGAAACCAGTAATAGCTTCCGCGTAGCTCTACCACCTAGAAAAGTAATACTTTCAGATAATACAAACTAATAACTTATATATCCACAGCTATTTCATGCATGAATCTAAGAAGTGTCTACACTTTGTGGTTTTGACTGTTACTATATACGGTACAAGATTCTCTCGGAGCTCGTGTTTTTCTTTGTTATTGGTGTTTCACAGTAAACCGGTGTACTTTTAAAATAAGTAGCTCACTATACCTCGTACAAGTAATGTATATTACATAAACATTCTTCCCTTAATATTTATATCAGAATAGACATTATTTTCATTCTTGGATCACTTCCAATTACAACTTTATTACTTTATATTCTGTCAATAATAACGTCTGTCGTTGAGAAAGAAGCTTTCTAAATTATGTTACAAAATTAAATTAGGAACGAAGATAATGTTGGATCGATGCCTTTCTACATTATATATATATATACATATATATTAAAATATGCTGCCATATTTATACATAATACGGGTCATTATCTGTTTTACTTGATTGACTATAGCTATTTTATAACGTGGCTTAACAAATTTGATATCTTACTGAAGCTTAAACTACTTTTTGTTTATAAATATAGACTGTATATGGTCAGTAGTTTTGTTCGATGACAATAGCGACGGAGAAAAACCCACTTGGGAGTAATCGACAAAATGATACTAGTAACGATAAGAATGACCAAGAGCATTTCTTTTGTTCTAGAGCAAAATCCGATGTACATCGCGAAACAGAACGCCAGGATGATAGTTCAGTATACGACAGCGTATCCCTTTTAGGCTCCCGGAGAGCACGATGGTTTGCGTTTACTGCTGTGAGGATTACCCGGACCCGAATGTGTTCAGGAACCACATGGCCGACACGCATAAAGATTTCAAAGTGACTGTAGCATTCGCACACATACACGAAGGTTATATTAAAGTCGACTGTACAGATCTGCGATGTAGAATATGCGGTGAGCATTTCGATAAAATACAATCAGCCGCGTTACATTTGAAGACGGTACACGACAAAGACATTGACTTTGACTACGACATTGGCTTGCAACCGTTCAGAGTTAAAACAGATATGCTCCTGTGTGGAGTGTGCGATTACAAAGCTCCCAATATATGCACACTTAGCAGGCATATACAGAAGCATTTTCTGCAGTGCACTTGCGAGTCGTGCGGGAAGTCGTACGCGACGGCCACTTCTCTCTCGTACCACGTTAAGTACGGTTGCCGTCACGCGACCAAAAAACGCCGGTGCAGAAAATGTAAACGAATCTTTGATACGCTCGAGCAGATGAGGATGCATCTAGATAGTTCGAAAATCTGTTGCTTGTACATATGCAATGTGTGCGGTGATCGTTTTGAAAGCTGGAAGACTAAGCAGGACCACATGGAACGGGCTCACGATATACCGAAGAGGCAGTACCCGTGCATCGAATGCGGGCGGGTATTTGTTAAACCCGACGCCCTCAGGAATCATTTTAAGATTGTGCACACAACAGATCATTGGATATGTGCCTGTTGTGGCCGGAAATTTGACAGAGAGAATGCGTTAAACATTCACATGACCGTTCACACCGGGGAGAAGTCGTTTACGTGTACCGTTTGTTCCAAATCGTTTTCTAGGAAGTCTACGTTGACTCAACATATGTGGATCCATAGTGAAGTGAAGCGGCACGAATGTAAGATTTGCGATAAACAGTTCAACCAGCGAGTCAGCTGGAAGAGTCATATGAAGTCTCGACATCCAGAATTGTGCAATTTGTAATGTATTTGTCAAGTCTATTGATTATTTGTATGTCTATTATACCAACATTTATTCTCTTATGCTAGTCCCATATCATGCGCGGTGAAGCTTCGGTCACTTGTGCCGCTAAAAAGTAACCTCAAAATTAATTCCGATAAAGGCGTAGAATAACGTTTGCTCACGATTGTCATTTCAATAGTAATTCGAAATTAGCGTCTCCAAGTTCCTTTGATGTGCGTAGAAACTGCGGCCCCAGTTATCGTGCTGCGTGTATCGTCACGCAATACGATAGTTCGTAATGTATAACGATAATGTCTTCCCACGTCTGCATTTACTCTGGCCATAGACAAAAATTCGTGCAGATACACGCAGGTATGGGTGTAGCATTATACGATGGATATGATGATTGAAATGTACTTGAATGGTATACGGATAGATGAAGGTTAATTAAAAATTGTCAGTTTTATTTATTTAAATATTTATTTGAAATACTATGAAAATCACTCTGATAACTTTCGACACGCTGACTCTGGAAAGTGTATCGCGTGATTGGTTTTTTCACATATTCTTAGTTTCAATATATACATATATATTAATTTAAAGATATTCCGTTATAATTTTTCCATAAATTTGTAAACTCTTGTCTATGTCACTCATGGATATGTGCTGAGCAATTAACTTTTTTCATAGTTACCTGTTTTGTAAAATAATTGGTGGAATGTATGTAGTTTGTGTTAAGTTGATGATAGTTTTGTAAAAATATATTGTTTATTGTCATAGTTTATAATATGTTATTACGGTAGTGATTTTATCGTTCTTTAGAGGTAGGAATATACTTCTCGATGAAGGAATGTTTTCATTTTCGTTTTCGTCTCAAATAAATGAAAGTGTGATATCAAGCGTTCGCTATTTTATTTTGAAAATCGATACACAAATAAGCTAAGATAAATTAGTTTTACAGGTATTACGCAATCGTTTTTTTTTTGTTTTTGAAGTGAAAACTTCTTTAGCGTCGTTGACAAATTTTTGTGGTAAGAGACAAAGTTATATGGGTTTGTTTTTTTTTTTTATATTATAGGGGGCACACGAACAGGTGGGTCACCTGATGGTAAGTGATCACCGCCGTCCATAGACACTAGCAACACCAGGGGAGTCGCAAGTGCGTTGCCGGCCTTTTAAATATGTGGGCCTCCGGCGCTCTCACTGACCGAAAGAAACGCAACATTGCAAGCACTGTCACTTCACGTCGGTTTTGTGTGAGAGGGTGGTACTACCCCGTGCGTCGGGCGAGCCGACCCATTCATGCTGAAACCAGTAATAACTTTAGCGTAGCTCTACCACCTACCTACTGTGTTACCGATGGCCTCGACATGTTCGTGACGTATTGCGCTTGCGTCAGACTAGTGTCGCGTAGTATAGCGTTCTATGTGCATGTGATATTGATAATTTCTATTGCGCTTGCGCAACCCACCGTCATTTTATGTTCGGTTATTTAATAAACTGTATAAAAATGTATATAATTATAACTAATGTTAATAATTTTAAATTATGAAATTTAAATAATTCAGACTATAATTGATTTAAAAATTAAAAAAAAGAACACAGTTTGTTCCATTGTTTTGAGTTTTCACTTCTGTCGGCTGTCCTTACGTTTGCGTCCAGTTTTTTTTTTTTTTTTTCGTTTGGAAGTTATTATGGGACGTAGTTAGTGATATCAGTAGAAACATTTGGAAATAGGTTCTTTTCATTCTATCAATGAGCCGAAGCATTTATTAATGAGTTTCTATTTGTAATACTTCACACGACCCTTACGTCTGCCATTTTACGATACTTGTACACTTTATGGCAAAAGAAGTTCAATAGTAATGAAGGTTAAAAGATTAATAAATTATTGTCGAATATCTACAACTTATATATGCCTAAAATAAATATTTTTAGTAGCTTGTTCTCTAAATTCCCTCATTCGATTTGAATGATTGAATGAATGAGTATTCTATTGGACTTTGGAGATTGTACACTGGCGAGCTTAATGCTCCAAGGCATTTTCTTCCAGCTAACTAGCGGTAATGTTATCAAACATAAAATTTTCGTAGGTTGTGCAAATATAGAAGAAGCAAAAGAATGAAATGAATACATATGTTACATATATATACATACAGATATATAAAGATATATAATAACGGTTAAGACAATAATAAAAGACTTAAATTATAAATACAAATTGTAAAATCACGAACACTCTGTCTCCTGATCCTTTAATTTGAGTTTTCTGTTGCTATTGGCCAGTTTGAGAAATATAAAATAGTTTTCAAAATCGAAATAACTTATTTCATAGCATCGAGGAGTCGTAATTTCGATTTGTTCAGACACATACAATTTTACTGTGATATTTGCAGTCTCAATTTAAAACACCAATAACTAACATAACCTATAACTAAATAACACCCACAAATCAAGAGATTCTTAACTGAAGTGATTATTGTGCACTGAAACACGCATTCATTTTATTGTAAGACAAATCATCAGATGGAGATTAACTATTACTGGTTTCAGCATGAATGGGTCGGCTCGCCCGGGGTAGTACCACCCTCTCACAGAAAGCCGACGTGAAATAACAGTGCTTGCACTGTTGCGTTTCGTTCGGTTAGTGAGAGTGCATGAGGCCCACATATTTAAAAGGCCGGTAACGCACTTGCGACTCCCCTGGTGTTGCTAGTGTCTATGGACGGCGGTGATCACTTACCATCAGGTGACCCACCTGTTCGTTTGCTCCTCTATAATATATATATGAAAAAAAAAAACTATGAGTTATTAATAAAAACTATAATCCAGAACCATTGTGGATTATCGTAAATCACTTGATAACACAACAACCGGTCATGAAAGATCCTTCTAGAATATAAATAATTTGGTAGTAAAACCCTCACCGGATAATGGCGTCGTTTATTCTTTTCATAAATCACGTTTACGTGCCTCAATTACATGGTTTGGAATGTTCGTATAAAATGTGTCAATTTTGAGGTACCTGGTAGAGTGGACTTTGCGCGAATAAATCACACGCGGGTCTGTCTGGTCGGTCCAGAGTTGTAGAGATTCCGGTATGCGAGAATGAATATAGATAACTGCCAAATCTCTTGTGTTGTTCAGCCATACGATTTGTGAAGATCGGTTCAGAGTTTGCCGGCGACGGTATCATTACGTACAGGTTTATATTATCGCTATAAAGTTGGACTTGTAACTAGTATGTTACTGTACCATTTGCGTCCGCTATTTTAGTTCTTGGTGTCTTATCGTAAACAAATGATTGAGTGTCCGGGTGTTGTTCCAAGGAATTACGATTCCATATAATTTCGTATATTAGGCTGAGCGAACATCACTTAGGTGACGATTTACATCATGTCTTATCCAATGGAAATATGATACTTCACAGTACCAAGAGTCTCTCATCACTACATAGTATAAAACAAAGTCGCTTTCTCTGTCCCTATATCCCTATGTATGCTTAAATCTTTAAAACTACGCAACGGATTATGATGCAGTTTTTTTTAATAGATAGAGTGATTGAAGAGGAAGGTTTATATGCATAATAACATAAATTAAATAGTGGAGAAATTCTGTTATTTTTGAGGTTACTCCAAATTGAACGCGTGCGGGTCACGGGCAGTAATGAATAAATCAAAACTACAGCATCGATTTTAATCATTTTTTCAGTGAATGACATAGGCTATTTTATATTTTATACCCGTGCGAAGCCGGAGCGGGCCGCTAGTAATATAATAAGAAGAAAAGGTGGTTGGATCGAAATCAATAACAAATTTAAATGACCGAAAGCATTTCTGTCTGTTTTAGACTCCTCGCCGCTATCCATCGCGAGGCGCAATGCGTTGATCATAGTGCGGCACACGACAGCGTATCCGTTCAGACTGCCCGAAGCCACTATAATGTGTGTATTCTGCTGCGATGACTTCCAACAAGCAGCTCAATTTAGGCGACACATGGAACTCGAGCATGAGAGTTTTAAAGTAGAAATTGCATTCGCTCATTGTCCCGACGGGTATGTTAAAGCGGACTGCACTGACCTCCGTTGTAAACTCTGCAATGAGAAATTTCCAGAATTGCGTTCTATCGCTAAACACCTTTTAGAAACGCATGGTGCTGCATTAACCATTGACTCCGATTTGGGTATCCATCCATTTAAATTCCCTGACGAGAAACTTTTATGCGGAAATTGTAATATTAATTTTCCATCCTTGCGTCAATTGAGTAAGCACGTTGCGTCGCATTATAAAAATTTCACATGTGAAGGCTGCGGGAAATCTTACACTACGAATAATTCACTCCAACAGCATCTGAGATTCTCTCATATAAAAGACGAGCTGATCTGTAGGAAATGTAAACAGACTTTCAGTTCACCGGAGGCGAGAAGGGAGCACGTTAACTCGACGCCGAAATGCTGGACGTATCAATGTCAGCTATGCACACAGAGGTTTATAACGTGGAAATGTAAACAGGACCATTTAGTAGAAGTACACGGGCAGAAGAGAAAGACGTACTCGTGTCCCGAATGCAATGAGGAATTTCATTCCAGAAGTGGATACAGGGAACACTTCTCGACAACTCACTCCGTCGTGAGTTTTAGTTGTTCGTACTGTGCTAAAAGCTTTAGTACGAAACATCATCTAGACCAGCACACTGTTACGCACACTGGCTTGAAACTGTATAAATGCGATGTCTGTTCAAAGTCTTTCCCCGGGAAGAAGAACTTGAAACAACATATGTGGATACATTCGGAGGTGAAGAGGTTCGAATGCGTTGGCTGTAACAAAAAGTTTAATCAGAAAGTCAGTTATGTCACTCATATGAAGAATTATCATCCGGGTGGTGATAAATCTAAATAGTAAGTTTGCGTTGAAGCCAATACTGAAACTTCTAAAGGTTCATATATATGGTCATATATACTATTCGTATTGTATATGTTATAATCAAATTATTTTGAAGATATTCGAACGTTTAAAATGGAGCATTAAACTGTAGTCGTAATTACATTTATTTTAGTAATAAATTAATTTTTTAAAGAGAACCGTGTTTCACATTTATTGGTATCTAATACAATTGTATATATATATGAAATATGCTGACAATACGGCCTAGGTGAATAAATACTTGTTTTTCTCTTTATAGGTACCAATGAAAACAACGTAGAAAACAAAAACGCAGATAATAACACAAAATCCCCTATAGGAGATGAGGATATCCTTAAACGTTATAAAGTTGCACCAAAAACGGAAGTTGCTGAAGCATCGTAATAACATCAAAGAGATATTGTTATGTTCAAACGCGACACCGATCAGGCGTTACGGCGGTATCGGGTACACGTGTTGCTATTGCGAGGAGCAATACCAGAAACCGCACCAGCTGAAAACCCACACTCTGGACGTCCACAAGGACGTGACGCAGGCTAACTTCATGAAATGCATGAACATGTCAGAGTATGTCGTCAAACTCGACATCACTTCGCTTAGCTGTAAACTATGCAACGTCGGAATAGACAGCCTCGAACTACTAACAGTGCATCTGGTGAACGTGCACGAAAGGAAATTTTTTAACGACATAAAAAATCATATATTCCCTTTCAAGTTTGACAGCGACATCCTCAAGTGTCCGCTTTGTTGTACGACGTTCGATAAATTCCGCGTAATGGCGAACCATATGCACATACACTACAGGAATTTCGTTTGTTCCATCTGCGACATCGGTTTCGTGAATCGTAACGGTCTGTCGCAGCACGCCGAGAAACACAGAACGGGCGCGTTCCCGTGTAAATTTTGCAAGAAAGTATTCGAAACGTTGAACAAGAAGAAACTACACGAGAGAATGAGTCATACGCATACTGATATTGTAAACAAATGCGCATACTGTATCGAAACTTTCAAAGATTATAGGAAAAAAGAGATCCATCTAACGGAAGTGCATGGGATCCAAACGTCGACGCCGAAGTGTCAGTCGTGCGATAGAATTTTCAGTAGTCGAAAATTACTTAGCGTTCATATCAAGAGAGATCATTTGTTGGACAGACCGCATAAATGTACGTACTGTGATATGCGGTTTTTCTCGACGACCGGTTTAAAAAATCACGTGGTAAAGCATACGAAAGTAAAGGAGTTTAAATGTGAGGTATGCTCGAAGCCTTTTGCAAGGAAGAAAGCATTGAGTTCGCATAAGCGAATACATGACGCAGAGAAACGGTACAAATGCGAACAGTGCGGCCTCGGGTTTCTTCGCAAGTGTAGCTGGAGACTACACATGGAAAAGAAACACGATGAAATTATGTAGGTTTTTTAGATAACTTCTCTAAATGTTGATTTTAGATTTTTCGGAAGATTTTAGTTAAGACATTTATCGAAGGACCAAAAATTTTATACACCCACTGAATTTAAAGCTAGCCTGGCTCAAGTTAACAGGTACCCTTTGACATTGTTCCGGAATATCCGTGTACCAATAGTTATGTTGATATACCTGGTAGAACAAACTAATGGTTCCAAAATATTTAAAAAGAATTTTTTTGCTTTTACCATTCTGTAGTTTGTCTGTTCTGTACAGTTTGAGTTACTGCCGCTCTCAGTTACCAATGACCGTACCGGTGGTTTAGAAGTAAATTACGCAGCCAATCGCAAATCTCGTATAGCTAAGCTTTCTAAAAATCGAATCAAAATCAAAATATACTTTATTCAATTTAGGCCCTAAGAAGGCGCTTATGAACGTCAAAATTACCACAGGTTCGGAAAACAACCCAGTCTTCGAGAAGAACCGGCAAGAAACTCGATCGGGTTTATCTTTTAACATAAATAGATGCATATTTCAAATAAATTACACGTTACAATCGTTATTAGTGGTTGCACAGAGAAGAGTCAATTCCAAACATCACCATCGTTCATATATTGATCCACTGCTATAATAGCCCTTATTATGCGCAAATAAACTTTTTTAAATGAAATTGTTACCTCAATTTCGGGTGGCACTGATCCGCGTCATTGATTGGTCAGATTTAAAACGTAGTTATTTGTAGTTATAGGTTCTGTATTTCATTTTTTTAGGTTAGGTCGTTGCTGTAACGGATGAGTCAGTTTCATTCAATGGTTTTGAACTAAATTGTTAGTTTTGTCAGGGTATTACGAACGGTACCAAAATATTTGGTCTTGAAGTTACTGATGACGCCGTTACTATATATGTAAATACAGTTGGTAAAAAGAAGAATATTGCACTAATAACGTTTATTTCTCCAAATATATCAATCAATCTCGACACTCAATCAAAATACGAGGGATTTCAGTTTGTCACAAAGGGATTTCTTTCTGTTTCTAGAAACGGAACCGCATATAAAGGCGAAAAGGAATGCTGAGGTTGTATTGAAATTCTCGACCGCCTATCCGTTCAGAGTGCGCACGAAGACCTTGATATGCGTTTACTGCTGCGACGAGTTCGAAGACCCTCAAGATTTTAGACGGCACGTTGACGACAATCATGAAACTTGTACGATATCAACAGGCGTTTGCCCACGTTGGCAAAGGCAAAGAGTATTTAAAGGTCGATTGTACCAATCTGAGGTGCAGACTATGCTCCGAACCGGCTAAATCTATCGAAGACATGGCCAGGCATATCCATAATTCGCACAAATGCAAATTAACGGCGCATCTGAACCTTGATTACGATATCGGCATGCAGCCGTATAAATTGAATAAGGATAAATGGTATTGTTTTCTTTGTGACATGAAACTACCCTCGCTGAATAAACTGTGTCGCCATACGACTAGCCATTACCTCGATTATACTTGCGATACATGCGGTAGGCGATATTTAACCATCGAGGCTTTAAAATACCATATCAGGTGCAGGCATACCGGTCAGTACATGTGTAGGAAGTGTTGGACTGATTTCCCATCGTCAACACATAAGAGGGAACATGTTAAAAACTCTAAAACATGTTGGCCGTTCGCGTGTATCTATTGTGGTGAACGATTTCTGTCTTGGGAGCATAAGCAGAAACATTTGGTGTTGATGCACGGATGCCCAGAGACAACGTATACTTGTCCCGAATGCGCTCAAGTGTTTCAGTCTCGAAAACTATTCTACAACCACTATAAACTATCACATACGGATGACAACTTCATATGCAGTTGCTGCGGACTCAAGTTCGAATCTAAGAAACGTATGGAAGACCATAGATTGGGTCATACGGGAGAGAAGCAGTTCAAATGCCCGATATGTTCGAAAAGTTTTATGAGGAACAAAAGCTTGACTCAACACATGTGGATACACAGTGAATCGAAGAGGTTCGCGTGTGTGCTTTGCGAGAAGCAGTTCGCTCAGAAAGTCAGCTTGAAGACTCATATGAGATCTCACCACCCGGAGGTTAATTTAGAGTTATAGGAGGCTGAATTATTGCTGTGATAAATATTCATTAACCTGTTCCTTTGCTTTAGTAATGATGAACACGGCGAATTTTGAACACGGAAGCGTTGTAGGAAACTTGAAATAGTTTCGTTCTTTAGTCGCGGAAATGGTTATAAAAAAATCGTTTACGTTTCTGTAGAGTCATGTCAGTAATTGTATTTCAGCGAATTAAAGCTATATGACCCATATCTTGTGTTTAGATTTTTGACAGTAGTTTGAGAACAATGACATTGACCAGCTTCTTTTTTGTTTTTAGGGTCTACACTGCGAATACGTGGACGGTAGTGACAGTGAGACTGAAACAAAAAAGAAAATAGTTCTTGTCTATCAGTCACCTCAGCGGCGTAATGCCGAACTTATATTAAAATTCTCGACGGCTTTTCCTTTTAAAACACGATTTAGTCAAATTCTATGCGCATATTGTCACGGAGAATTTAACTCTTTGGCTGATTTAAGGTATCACATGAAGGGCGAACATCTGAATTCGGATTTCGGTAACGTGTTCTATAGAATCAAGGATAATCTGATAAAAATTGATATAACTGGTCTGAAATGTAAATTATGCTCGGCTGACATACAAGATGTTGATCTACTCATGAGCCATTTATTTCGGGAACACGATAAGCCTGTGAAATTTAATGCGAGATACGGTGTATTACCTTATAAGCAGAACGTAGACGGTAAATGGCTCTGTGTCTATTGTCCTAAAATTTTTGCAGAGTTTGTACCTTTCAAGCGACATATAGGCACGCATTTCATGAGTTTCACTTGTGATAAATGCGGAACTATGTTTGTGTCGGATCACGCACTCAGGGATCATCATCGTCAAGTTAAATGCTTTAGAACCGCATACAAACCGCGCAACGGGAAGGTTATGAAGCCGCGGACGAATGCCGAGATTATATTACAATGCTCCACCGCGAGCCCGTTTAGAACTTGGAAGACGAATTTTAACTGCGTCTTCTGTAGGCTCCAGACTAGCGATCCTGTCTCCTTGAGAGCCCATATGGCTACGCGTCATGCAAATTACGATATTCAAGAAGCATTTTATAAAAAGCTCGGCAAGGATTTTCTAAATGTTGACATAACAGATTTGCAATGTAAATTATGCTTCATGCCCGTAGAACAGTTCGACATTTTGACTTATCATTTGAAGAATGATCATCAGCAGCCAATCAATTTAGACGCTCAAATAGGTGTATTACCGTTCAGGTTAAACGATGGTTCGGTTTGGAAATGCACGATCTGTCCAAATGAATTCAAAGATTTCATGTCTCTAAAGAAGCACACGTCGGAGCATTTTCAAAATTACGTCTGTGACACATGCGGAGAAGGTTTTATAACTGAATCGTCTATGATAGCTCACTACAAAAATACCTCATGAGAATAAGTACAGTTGCAGCCGTTGTGTGGCTACTTTCTCTTCGTTAGACGAAAGGAATGTACATGTAAAAACTCAGCATACGTCGATGCCCTACATGTGTGTGTATTGTAAAGAGAAACCACGTTTCGCCAATTGGGAATTGCGGAAGAAGCATCTCATGGAGATACACAATTACAAGACTGGAACGGACAAATACGAGTGCACGACATGCCAAAAATCATTCAAGACACGATCCGGGAAATATAACCATATGACGAGAACGCATAGGATGAAGAAAGATACTGAATTAAATTACCCCTGCCCTAGTTGTCCCAAAGCGTTTACCACGAAGTTATTCCTGGACAAACATATGGCTAAAAAACATTTCGACGTCTGATTATCATTATAAGGATTTAATTTTTTGACAATAGTAGAATGGACCTTATTTAATAAACGGATCCAACGTGTGAATGTTGTCGAATGTAATAATGACAGTACTTTTCTCTTTTTGTTTTTAGGATCGAGAAAGAAACGTGACGCGTTACTCGAGACAGAGAGTAAACCAAAAAAGAGATTGTTTGAAAGGTCTGTCAATCAGAATCCGCAAAGGCAAAACGCTGTGCTGGTATTAAAGCATTCGACCGCGTTTCCTTTTAAAACACGATTCAATCGGATTATCTGTTCGTATTGCCATGACGAGTTTGAACCGATGGCAGCTTTGAGGGACCACATGAAAGCGGAACATTCTAGCGCCGATTTCAATAGCGCATTCTATAAGGTTGTAGACGGACTTAAAGTTGATATAACAGATTTTAAATGTACCACGTGTTTGACGGAAATGACCGATGTAGACAGCTTTATGAGTCACATTTCTCGCGACCACGGCATATCGGTTAATTTTGACGTACCTTTCGGAGTTTTACCTTATAGACAAGGTCCGACTGGACTGTGGATGTGCTTGGAGTGTGATAAATCATTTCAAGAGTTCTCGCAGATAAACGGCCACTTGAGGAGTCATGTCAGGATATTTACCTGTGAAAAGTGCGGTGCGACATTCCTTTCGGAACATGGCCTCAAACAACACTGAGCGCAATTTCAGATGCTACAAGTTAACCTATAAACCGAGATTTGGTAAATCCCTAAAACATCGGAGCAACACTGAGATTATTCTTCAGTGCTCTACCGCGTGCCCCTTCAGAACCTGGGGGCAAAATTTCAACTGTGTACTTTGTAGGGTGCAGTCGAACGATCCTAACGGCCTCAGAACGCATATGGCATCTCGTCATGCAAACTTCAACATCCAGCACGTGTTCAGTAGAAAACTCCGGAAAGAGTTTCTCAAAATTGACATCACGGATCTTCAGTGCAAGCTTTGCTTCATGGCTATCGATACGCTTGACGATCTTTTGGTTCATTTGAAAAATGACCATAAACAGCCGATAAACGTCGACGTGCAACCCGGAGTGCTTCCTTTTAAATTGAACGATGGGAGTTGTTGGAAATGTGCAATATGCAAGTTCCAGTTCACGGATTTCATATCCTTAAAGAAACACACTGCTGAGCACTATCAGAATTACGTCTGCGACTACATGCGGTGAGGGTTTTATAACAGAGTCGGCGTTGATAGCTCACACGAAGGTTCCACACGACAACAAATACACGTGCAGCCGTTGTGTGGCCACGTTTACAACTTTGGAAGAGAGGAACCTTCACATAAAAACTCAGCACACGACTCTACCGTACATGTGCGTTTATTGCAAAGAGAAACCGAGGTTCGCGACTTGGGAATTAAGGAAGCGGCATCTGATGGAGTTCCATAATTACAAACCCGGTGCTGATATGTACGAGTGCACGACTTGTCACATGACGTTTAAGACTAGGTCGCAAAAGTACCATCACAACTGTAAAGGCCCATCGGACGAAGAAGGAGACGGAGTACAGTTACCAGTGTGGTAGCTGTTCGAGAGCGTTCGCTTCTAAGCTCTCTTTAGACAAACACATCGCTAAGAAGCATTTCCATGTTTGAATTATTTTAACGTTGTTTCATTGAATAATTTTTCATAAGAATTTGCTCTTAGTCAAATTTTCGTATAAAAGATATGCTGCTATACTACGTTTGGAAGTTCTTTTTGTGAGAGAATTATTAATGAGATTCGCATAAGAACCGATGTCATAGAGTCGCTAAGAATGACCAGACTTGGTGTCATTGGGCGGGTTACATCTGTAGAACGGGTGTTAGATGAGTTGCGGTCTCCTACTAAAAGACGCCGTGGGTACAGTTGTCCTTCAGTTGACCGACGATTTATACATGATTGCTTTTACTCTCAGAATGTTAATAATTGGTCATCTTTCTGGCGTTCTTTGGTGGAGACAGTTTCCAGTGATGGATGTCCTTCGACTGACAAAAAAAAAATGACAAAGACAAAAGAAAAAAATTGTTTTTTTCATGCAATTCATTAAGTTTACCAGTAGTGGGTAAAAAGAAATTTGGCGTGATTTAAATTCGCTTATTTGATTATAACAGGACCGGATGTAAAGGACCAACTGAAAGGTACAACGGAGAAATAGAGGCTCCGTATAGGTGTTAATATGAACGCTTAAGTAGGCTGTGGGGTATTTTGAAAAGGCTATTCCCTGAATTTAAACACTATTTTCCGTGGACACGAATGTGTATTTAAAAAAAATGAATAGGTTATTTTCTGGGGTTCCCTTTTGTGTAGGCTTTTGGCTCTGAAACTTTCGTTGCCTTCCCCTAAATCTGTGGCCGGTGTCGATTTAATCTCCTCGAATACTATTAACCTATCTTGGTATGGAGTACTACGAAAATACGGTAGATAGGTAGACGATTCGGTGAGGTAATAAAGAGAAGTCACTATCAGGAAAAGGATAGGTATACTAAATACTAAATCAAATCTATTTATAGATAGGCCAAGCAGAAACAGTTCAGTACCCTTTTCTCTTCTGTTTTGTCAACAGAATCTCTTTTTTGTTTAGCAGCTATTGACAAACTTTAGTGCTACCAAAGAGTTTGAACTATTCGAAAATTACACTAAATAATCGGCAAAATATTACTTATATTTCCAGTGAGTTTAAAAATGTTTTTGGTACATTTGTAAACGTTTTGTAAATGCCTTTGGTATACAATAATAATCCACTGTATATAATGTTGAGAGGTATTCTGGAAAATGCTTTTAAGTGATGCTAGTTCTTCGTTCCTAATACCATCTTCCAGATGGTTCACAATTACTATTTAGAGATTCTCGATTACTTTATATGAAATACCGATTATGTAATCCAATGTTTTAAAAGTTAAACTTGAAAAAATGTGTGGTTTTATGATATCACGACGCAAGTGAAGTTTTTTCGGATCGTAGGTATTTAACTAAAAATTTTTTGGTAATTATTAACAATATTTATTTAAATCATTTTTTAATTAATTGAACAATATGATGAAAATGTTGCTACTGCAGCGCCATCCTAATTGATTCCATTTTGTCGGACACATTTTACATAGATGGTTCTCCTTACGTCTACACTCCACAAATCGTGGCGATACACGCAGGCATGGGAGTGGTATAACAAACAATAATGAGTTACACGTTTGTACTTTTATTTATGACCATTCAACTCAAGTTTGCTGCCGTCGTTTTTTTTTACAAATGTTTCTTTATCTATGTAACAATATGGTCTAATACCAAAATATTGTTTTTCCTCCAATTAATTGTAGAGGTATTTCAAGAAAAGCGTTACTTGAATGTCTTAATTGTGTGGCTATTAGAAATTGTACATTGCCCGTGTGTAAGAATGTTTAGATTTAATTGTACAGTCGAGTTCATAAGTAAACATTAAGTACCTAATAATTCTGTAATAGGTAATGTTTAGGTTAATTTAGTATAAGTTAATTTAATTTTATCGATATTAAATATTGTTTGATCATGTAACGTATTTCATTTTACACTATTTCAGATGTTTTAATTTAATATTAATGGGTGTGCGAATATTCGAATTTACGAATTATCAGATAGCGAATCGAACCGAATAATTCGGTTCGAAATTCGAATCGCACTATTGGATTAGTTTCAATTATTGGAATAGTTCATATAATTTCAATTTTCAATTTAAAATATTTTAATGATTTTAACCAATTACATATTTATCAAATATTAAACAATAATTATTTTATGAATTGAACTATTAAAATAATGAAAGATATTGTATCTTCTCATATAACTATTAGTTCAATTATTCTTCCTTATCTTAAAAATATTCGAATAGTTCGAATAATTTAAATAGTTCGAATCATTCGATTTATTCGAATGTTTAATTATTATAGGTATCAGCTAATTAAAAAAATATTGATCTATACATATCGTCATCATCATGTTCTTACATCGTGTATTGGGATGGCAGAGTTAAGATGCCGAATTCTTGAAATTTAGTCTTTAACTGCCCGTTTTTGTAATAAAAATATGGTGTCTATCTCAGCTGCTGTCCCCCACAGCAAAATACTACTCACTAATCACAACAGCATATTCTTTTATACAACCAATCTCAAAAAGATCGCAGCCTAAAGACCAAGCGCGGTTCCACCGTTGTGAACACGATGGACATGCCTACAACCCTAATAAACTTGTGACGTCACACTTTCACGCTCTATTGAGGTCGATAGGCTGATAATATTATATCCAATGCCTTAATATAAAAAAGTAGTGCGTACTTTATGTACACGCGTTAGAAGTTATACTTCTTTGGCAGAACAAGATAAAAATCTTTTCAAAAATTTTATCTTTCGCCTTATTCTCCGTTTGTACAAAAAATACATACATACATACATACTCTTTTAGAATAAAATGTTGACTATAGCTAACTTCAGGTTGTCGGATATTCGTGACGGTGTGCGCGCGCATCGTCAAAATTTACTCTCATCATTTTTCCCTAACGCGCCAAATGAAGTATAACTTCAAAAAAAAAACAATGAATCGTGCGTGATTCGGAACGTAGAAAAGTAAGTAGGCAATTAAAGTCCACGTTTGAAAAGTATCTGTACGCTTATGACCACACGAAAGGAATGGAAACTTCTTTATAAAAAAGTACAACAAAGGTCTACGTCACGCGGTGTTCCCAGGCGGTGATCACCGACGTTACTCGTTGATCGGACGAGAACCGATGTTTTTAACACTTCACCCGACACAGTGTTTACCCCGCCACTTATCGTCACACAAAAGGGTTACCACCGATGAGAATTTCAAAGCCCTCACATAAGAAGTTTCTCTTTAAAACTGAATTAGTTCATTTTATAGTTGTTAGTTACCAAAAAGGTCACACAGTTGCGTAAGACAAGTTTTTTTTAATTGTTTTTTTTTCTAAATACCTATTATAGACGATAATGATAGCATTAAGATTTGTGTTTTATGCGTGATTAAGCGATTCTCTGAAACGCTTCAAATGTTATGCTTTTTCGATTTGATAATTTAAGCGAACTTCATTAAAATTTTATACGGGGTTATGGAACAGGACATGGTAAGTAGGTACCTTCCACAGACAAAAGCTAATATTATAATATCGGAGAGAACTTTTGTTGTCATCTAATTCTTAATAAATAACAACAGTTTTATCGCTTATCAATATTATTTGGTTTCATGTTTGAATTGAAACTCTTTATGGAAGGACTTTAAAATTCTGATCATCAACCTTTTTGTATGACGAAAAGTGATGGGGGTGAACACTGTGTCGAGTGGAGTGTTGAAAACACTGGTACTCGTCCGATCACCGAAGCTAGGTACCGACGGGCGCGAGGTCAGTATTTGGCCTATAATACAAAAGTTTCACTTCTACGTGTGTCTAAAAACACATCCTGTTTTTATTTTTATTTATTTTTTTGTTTTAGTGAAGGAAGTATTGTGTTCATTATTGTTTATAAACCATGATTTTTAAACTTAAACCTTCTTTATACATATATATCAAATATATAAAAAAAAACATTCATTCATTATAGAAACAGGACTGTCCACAAAAGAAAAAAAAAAACAATCGTCATTTTTATTATTTGAAGAACCTCACACACTGAAGAAGTTATATTGGTGAAGAAATTTACGAGCCTTTTCTATTTCTAGGGAAACGTGCGTACACAGCAAACGAAAATGAAATAAAAGACGAAAATTATAAGACTGAACCTATAAAAGAGACTAGTAAATATTATAAGAGAAGCGCACGAGCTGAAGCCAGGATTGTGACGAAACGGAACGCGACCGCCATCTTAGAGTGCTGGTCTCTGTGTCCGTTTAGATGGAAAAAGAACAGATTCAAATGCGCTTACTGCGAGGAGAACTTCAACGAGTGCGATTCGTTGAGGGAACACGTGAAACTGTGCTCGACACAGCACGACATCAAGGACATTTATAGCAAATTCAAAGAGATGCCTTTGATAAACGTGGATATAGTCGGTACTGTTTGCATTCTGTGCTCGATTCCTCTAATGGACGTTAAACAGATGCGTGAGCACGTGATACAACATGGTTTTGACTTTGACCAGAGCCGACCGGACGGTGTCCTACCGTTTCGCGTTAAACAAAGATTGGAAATGTGTCATATGTGGTAAAAATTTCAATAATTTCTTGAAACTCTATGAACACATGAACGAACATTATCAGCATTATATATGTACCAGTTGCGGAAAGGGTTACATGACCGCTCCTCGTTTGAGGAAACACTCGGAGGTTCACATAAGTGGGTCGTTTCCTTGTAATGACTGCGGGAAGGTATTCAATATGAGGGCGGCTAGAGACTCCCACAAGGCGACGGCGCATGCCAAAGGGCCAAGGTACGAATGCCCACGTTGCGCTATGAGGTTTGACGGATATTACGACAGGATGGCTCACTTGAAAAACGCTCACAGGCAGAATGAAGTTTCATACAGATGTTCCCATTGCGAATTATCTTTCAAAACCAGCGGAAAGCGAGCAGCTCACGTCCGTTCCGTTCATTTTCCACCTCAGTACAAATTCAGTTGTATGTACTGCGAATGGCAGTTTAAGACGAATTGTGAACTGAAAAGGCACATGGTTAGGCATTCGGGGGAGAGGAATTTCCATTGTCCGATATGTGAGAAGACGTTCCCTAGGAATAGGGCTCTGGTGACTCATTTGAAATCTCACGACGAGTTGAGTTGCAAATGGTGTGGTATGGTTTTTAAACAACGGGCGCTCATGTTGGCGCATTTGCGTAGCGTTCACCCAGTTCTATTGAATTTGGGGCCGGTCATTGAAGTTAAAATGTAATGTTCTTAGTGCCGTGTAATTTTCTCAGTATTATGATTTATTAAATTTTTTATTAACATGTCTTTATTTTATTGATAAAATACCCGGTGTCCTCGACTTTCTTTCTATGATAATGGTATTTAGTCCATTGAAAAGTTACATTTGGGGTTGCGTTTTTTAGAGGACGCAATTTTATTTTTTGGATGTGTAGGGGGGGTCAGTGTAAAGCTAAAATCAAGTTTGTGGGGTCGCCACCCTTGCCCCACGGCCGCAATCTTGAAAATAGGGGTTGAAATGGTTATTACGATATATCTCTTAAACTATTTATCTGATAAAAAAAATTAGTCAATATTTTTTGTTGCTAATTTAATTCTCTACAACTTTGGTTCAGTAACTTTTTGTCGTAGAATTATAAATAAAAAAGTTATAAGTGAAAATGTTCAGAAATTCGAGAAAAAATGTATATTTTTCGATATAACTTTTTTTTATCATTTTACGAAAAAATGATATCAGACCATTTTTGTAGGTCGTTTTTAAAGGAATAACTTTTATACGCAACATTTTTTAATTAAGTTAATAGCTAAGGTTTTACAGCGCTCCGAAGTGAGTATTATTTTTCAGTACTCTTAACTATACATATATTATACGTGTGTACTATAATTTTTTTAATTATTAATTTTGCAATATTATTAATAATTAATTACTGACTCTTTTCCACACCATTACAGAATTTTACAATTATTGATTTTTAAAATAATTTTAAAACTTGCTGTTTCTTCATGCTTTTTCAGGATGAGACACAACTTCAGCTCCTTACAATATCGGTAAAATGAAATTTGTCAATTTTAGAAGCTCAGGGGGTGCTGGAGGTTTAGAGGTCTGCACTGACATCAATAATTTTCCAACCCCAGTCTTCAGGATTATTATTATTACCAAGCCACGACTGGACCTGAGGTAGACGTGGAAAGTAGGAAAGCGAGCTGTTTCTTGTGTTGGAGGAAGATAAGTTAAATGTACTTTTTGTCATTGCCTTGGCGAATTGTTTGTTATCTTAGGCTGTCAAGAGAATTATCATCTTTATTGCCACCGTATAAAGGGATAAAAAAACATTCACCAATTACAGTGAGCAAAGCAGGGTCAACTTTCTTGTTGAGAAACAAAGCCGTTCCACTTGCAAACTCTATATGTTTTTCCAGGGTTTTCACAAATTTCATTTTACCGATATTGTAAGGAGCTGAAGTTGTGTCACATCCTGAAAAAGCATGAAGAAACAGCAAGTTTTAAAATTATTTTAAAAATCAATAATTGTAAAATTCTGTAATGGAGTGGAAAAGAGTCAATAATTAATTATTCATAATATTGCAATATTAATAATTAAAAAAATTATAATAACAAAATAAAAAAAAAGAAAATAACTGATGACACATTATTAGTACACACGTATAATATATGTATAGTTAAGAGTACTGAAAAATAATACTCACTTCGGAGCGCTGTAAAACCTTAGCTATTGACTTAATTAAAAAATGTTGCTTATAAAAGTTATTCCTTAAAAAACGATCTACAAAAATTCTCATATATCATTTTTTCGTAAAATGATAAAAAAAAGTTATATCGAAAAATATAATTTTTTTCTCGAATTTCTGAACATTTTCGCTTATAACTTTTTTATTTATAATTCTACGACAAAAAGATACTGGACCAAAGTTGTAGAGAATTAAATTTGCAACAAAAAATGTTAACAATTTTTTTTTATCAGATAAATAGTTTAAGAGATAAATCGTAATAACCATTTCAACCCCTATTTTCAAGATGGCAGCCGTGGGACAAGGGTGGCGACCCCACAAACTTGATTTTAGCTTTACACTGACCCTCCCTACACATCAAAAAAATAAAATTGCGTCCTCTAAAAAACGCAAGGTAAGGCCTAAAAAATGTAACATTTCAATGGACTAATTGTTGTTTTTGGGAAGCACGTGTTTTGCTTAGATTCAATGAGAGACTGTTTTTTTTTTTATTTCAACTGTAATTTTGTCGTTTTAGTCACTTCTGTTAAATTTTATAATTAATACTCAGCCCTTATAAAGAGTATTAATAACATGTCGCCTAGGTAACACATTGATAAGTTTCCAATCTTCTCTGTCTGTCATTAAAAGTCGTGTCAAAGTTGGTTATCGAGTTCGATTCAGTACATTAACCCTGACAAACAAAGTGTCAATTTCGATTTTATTATAAAAACAAAAATGAGCACAGATTTAACACGAGTTTTACAAAAGAGTGTCTGAAATTTGAAACATCGTAAACCATATGCTTAAAACACTTTATTACAAAAGCGTGTCTGGTTTAAGTTTTTTATGTAAGCAACACTGAATAGCATTCATTCAATTCAATCTTATCATTCAGATACGTTCCATTACATGTAGATATTTTGCGAACAATTTGAATTTATGAATAATATTTTAGTTTAGATCTTCATTAAGAAAATGTATTTAATTTTAAGTGAAATTAGTTATTATTGTTTTAATATTTTGGTCAAAAGAAAATAATGTAATTATTATAATAAGCAATATATATGTTTAATACATTACGTAAAAGTGCGTAAAAAGGAACAACGTACATTGTTAAATGTCAATAATGTTATATAGTAGTAGTTATACAATTTACTTGTGAATCTTTAAAATTGTTTAATTTATTACGTCGTGCGAAACGTCTTTTGCCGCCAAATAGAAACACAATAAATCACAAACAATAAAATAAGAACTGTCAACTTCGATAAGTGTTAGAGAATATTTAAATTTAAATAGATAGATAGAACTAACTAAGATATTCTTTTGTTATCAAACTTTTTTAAACAAGTGATATTGCAATTTTTAAATTCATAAACAGATTTTATATAAACGAAATATATGCGCTATTATCAGCCACATAATGATAGAATACTGCATGCCGGTTTGGGGATTTACGATTAATTTCAATAATACAACAGTAACACGACAATTTTGTTTTTAGGTTCCGCTAACGAGGCGGAGTCATTTGTAGGCGCGGTTAGACGTGGTAGAAAATTAAAGGAGGTAGTCACAGCACGCCAGATGCGTAGGCGAAGACGCGCGAACAACCAACTGCCCGAAGAATCGGAGAAGCGTATCGCGAACACTATGATGAGGCGAAACGCCATGACTATTCTAGAATTTTCCACCGCCTGGGCATTTCGATGGTTCCATGGCGCATTTTACTGCTCGTATTGTGAACAAAAACATGTCGATGTTCGTCCTCTGCGCGAACATGTTCGAATGAATCATTTAAACCACATTCCGACAAAAAAAATATTTTCGAAGCTTCGAGAAAATAATATGGTTAAAGTTGATATAGCTGAACTTAGTTGTAGGCTTTGCAATATCGATTTAAGCGGTTTAGGACAGTTGAAGGATCATCTAGTTGGTCATGGAAAAACATTGCATTTCGATTTTAGCGATGGCGTTCTACCATTTAAACTCGAGCATAATGGATTCTACTGCCAAATATGTTACGCCCACTTTATCAGTTTCGCTAGAATTAATGAGCACATGAACAGTCATTATCAGAATTATATCTGCGATACCTGCGGGAAGGCTTTCATATCGAAGTCTCGGTTTAGGAAACATGTGCAGAGCCATGAAAAAGGAAGTTTTTCTTGCGGCGTCTGCGGTGAGACCTTAGAGACGAGAGCGGCAAGGAATGTTTCACATAATGCGTATACATAGGAAAGGGCTGCGATATTCTTGTCCTAGATGTCCTGAAGTTTTTACCTCGTACCATGTAAGGGTTAAGCATCTTGTCGAAGTCCATGGGCAGCAGAAGATGGAATACGGATGCGATGTTTGCGGAAAATCTTTTGAGACGAGTTCGAAACGCGCCGTACATTACAGGATGCACCATACACCGGCGGAAAAGTGTTTAGAATGTCCTCAATGCGCGTCGATTTTCGCAACCAAGACGAAATTGACACGTCATTTGAGATCTCACAGGCCTTAGAATACACGAAGGTTTATGAAAATCTGCGATTGAGCACTATAGACACCAAATGTAAACAAATATTTACAGGCTTCTCATATTGTTTTTAGTTTCATCTAATTTGGAAAATATATTATGAAATACTATATGAAAATACTAGATTATTATAGATATTTATAATTAATTTTATATAGCCTTTGTAAGGCTTCGCCTATAAATCTAAGAACATTTTCAGAGCACTTATTTACGCTTTTTAGTTCAATAAATTCTTAAGAGTTTGGAGGTTGGTCAATAAAGAAAAATTTAGAACGAATATAAAGGCGAAAATGCTGTTATCCAATAGCGATGATATTGTTAGCTGCCATTTGGTTGCTAGATCCTGAAGTCGGCTATTAATAATTTATGAAAAACACCATCGGGCGAGGTAAAGTCTGTGTTATACACTGTACATCAAAATTGACACGAAGAACCGAATACAAAATGACTTTCTTTATTTTTAGGAATCGGCGATGAGGCAGCGGAGAATACCGCGGTTAAAATTATATGGAAACGTAAGAAACTTATGATCATAGAAGACAAAGCGAACGCAGTTGTAATATTAAAGAATTCAAACGCAGTCGTATTCAGGTATCAGAGGGGGAAGTTTATGTGCGCCTACTGCCCGCGTATATGCGTCAACGTTGCTGAAGTACGGGTGCACTCGACTATCCATAACAAGTTGGATATCTTCGAGAACCCTGAAGTACGTAACTCATTCCCCCTGAGGGTCGACGTGACGGATTTGTCGTGTGCGATCTGCAACGAGTCTGTCCAAACTCTTGATATACTAAAGTTACATTTGAAAGACAAGCACTCTTTGGATGTAAATCCGAAATACACGGACGGTGTGATACCTTTTGTTTTGACGGAGAGAGATTACAAGTGCGTCCACTGTGGTGCCCTCTACGAGGGTTTCATGAGTTTATTTACCCATATGAATAAGCACTATCAGAGTTTCGTTTGTCATACCTGCGGCAAAGGTTATTCGGCGAAGCACAAACTGCGTGCGCACAGAATGAGGCACGAGTCCGGTCAGTTCCCGTGTTCGCGATGCGGTCAGGTGTTTTCGAACCGGCCTGCGAAGAATCGGCACGTGGCAGCGGCTCACGCGCGCAAAGAGAAGTACCGTTGTCCGGTCTGCGATGAATACTTCGATTCCTATCACTCACGTTTACGCCATTTAGATAGGGTTCACGATCAGAAAGCGGAGTATAAGTGTGCCTTGTGTCCTGCAGTCTTCGGAACGGCTAATTTACGGTATTCTCATATGAATGTGGTTCATAAGAAAAAGAAGAGAATCGAGAAACAAAAGTAATCTTAAGTTTCCAATTCTCCTACGATTATTTAGGATCTTTAACGTGTTCAATTGTCGCCTGCCAGTCATTTCATTTATGCATAATTAAATATTTGAATCGAGATTAACCATGTTTTAATTATTATCGTATTCCAGTAAATTTTACACACTAATTGGAAAGCAGATGCATCTATCAGTGCATGTTTTAGTCTCGTGAAGAACGTAATTTCAAAATTGTTCCTATCTTCTTCAATGTGTAAATCATTGATCTGATCAAGTCAGGTTATAATCAGTTTGGATGTATTTTAAGCAATCTAAGAAGTGGGATATTTCGAAGCAACTCGAAATTCTTCTACACACGAAGGTGGTAGAGCTACGCTGAAACTATTACTGGTTTCAGCATGAATGGGTCGGCTCGCCCGACGCGCGGGGTAGTACCACCCTCTCACAGAAAACCGACGTGAAGTAACAGTGCTTGCACTGTTGCGTTTCGTTCAGTCAGTGAGAGCGCCGGAGGCCCACATATATTAAAAGGCCGTTGACATTTATAATTAACTAGCTGACTCGGCGAACTTCGTGCCGCCTAACAGTCGATTCTTTAATTATTATTTTTTATACTTATTCTGCTATTCGGGACGCTATATAATGTTAAATGTTACCATCGTATAAATATTGACATTAATATGTATACGATACTAACGTCACTCAATTGTTTTGCCTTCCCGGAGGACCTCTCCACTAACACTTAAACTTTATGATATGGTATTAAAGTTCAAATTGACTTTTAAGTATTATTACGAATCGTTTGTACGGGAGTATAGAAAAGTGTTGTTTTTTTAGACTTTTTCAGGCATTTTTTTAAATTTTTCTCTCCGTAAGAACCACCCTCGCACTTCAAGGAATATTCTAAAAACAGAATTAGCAAAATCGGTTCAGCTGCCGTCGAGATTTGCGCTTAGCAACACATTCAGCGATTCATTTTTATATTATAGAAGATTACATTCAAGTTACAATAATAAAATAGGTTTTAAATATATAAGAAAACAATCAAAATCACTGACATTATTCTGAACGTTTCAAAGAAACACATTTTCATTTGAATGTTGAATTACACTTCAGTAAATATGCAACAAACTCCATCTATTCACAAGAACGGTTCAGAGTCACGCCTAAATTATCACCTTTACAGAGATTTCTTTTGTTTTTAGGCTCCGTCGATCTGAAAGTTAAATGGAAACCGAAGCGTCAATATAACGATCACAGAGATAATGCAGCGATTATTATCAAGAACTCCAACGTTTGCCCCTTTAGGTGGAAACGCGGAGCGTTCGCTTGCGCTTACTGCCGCCTCTCATTCGGCGACTTTGCCGGTGTCAAGGACCATACTATAGAACATCCGAACAGGGTCGAAGTCCTCCGTTTGGCGAGAACATTTGCCAACATAAAAGTCGAGGTGACCTGACCTCAAATGCGAATTGTGTTTGCAGAAATTAACCGACCTGGACTCGTTGGCTGATCATTTAATCTCTTCCCACAGTAAGCCGATAAAAAAGCATTGTGGTTTAGGTGTAACGCCGTACATAATTACAGACGAGGGCTACACTTGCGCCTATTGTGATGAGAGATTCGTGGTATTCACAAGTGTCAACACTCATTTAAATATTCATAATCCGAACAGTATATGTTTTTTATGTGGTAAGGCTTTCTCCACTCATCACAGATTAAAGGCACACCTCACGATCCACGATGCTGAAGATGGCAAACATAAATGTACAAAGTGCAATGAAGTTTTTCCATCACAAGCTCTGAAGAACAGACACGTGGCGTCACAGCACGGTCCAGTGACTCGCTACAAATGTCCCTTTTGCAGTGAAACCTTCAAAAGTTACCACCGCAGGGGAAAACATTTGAAAGAATTACACAACAAGAAAGTGGAGTATCCTTGCACAATTTGTCCGGCTGTTTTCGCAATGTGCAACCAAAGGACGAAACACATACGAGAAGTGCATGTAAAGCAGAAGACGTTCTCGTGCTCGTACTGCTCTGATAAGTTCGTCACGGCGGCTAGGTTGAGGAATCACTTGGTGAAGCATATCGGTGAGAGGAAGTATCAGTGTAACGTTTGTAAAAAGGCGTATGCCAGAACGAAAACGTTGCGGGAACACATGAGAATCCACAACTGACGACAGGCGGTTCGTTTGTGAGTTTTGTAATAATGCGTATGTTCAGAAATGCAGTTTGCAGAGTCATATCCGAACACATCATCCGAACTCTGATCAAATGAAGAAGATAAGTTGTCCAATATAGAGTAACTTATCACATTACAATTCAGCTTTTCAGGGGTAAACATTTTGACGCAATCATAGCGCTGTTCTAAGGAATTTTCGATAGCTTGCTTTCCCGAACTACCTCTGCTAAGGCTCCATGTTTCCGACAAATCCACGTGTCTCACCAGTCTGTTTTCTAAGTTTATTATGCTACGTGATCTTGGACCATATGATCAACTGTTATCAGCCACGATGTGGTTAAAGTTTTAAACTATGTATATTGTGAAGAAATCATAGAAGTAAAAGAAAAATCGTTAATGGCAGTATTTTCGTTTGAAATCGTATCGTCTTGTTCTCATTTATGTTATTCTAAAGTGAAACTTTTTTACATCGCCTCAAATTCTCTCGTCTATCTATCGCATGTCATATTACGACCGGCGGCGGACTTGGAGTAAAGTGACAGGCGCTGAGAAGAGCAGCCAAGATGAGTATGGCGGCGCACATGGCTCATTTCGAAATGATTCAATGATTTTAATAAATACAGTGCTCAGTTTTTTAAATGCTATGTCGGAAAAAAAATTTCACTTTCGTCGGGGTTTTTTTTTATTTAGCTGTAAACTGTATAGTAAATTATTATTATTATTACATAAAATACAAATAAATATACTAGTGTTTTTGGGCTATTTTATATTCACCTTTTATTTTGACGTCGCAGAAGCATTTATTTTCATTGCAACATTACAAAGCGAGAGCACTATATCTGGTAGTAAACAGAGTGTGATCCGAAACCAACGGCGACCTCTGAGAAATCTATAATCCATAGGTTGTCGTCATGGCGGCCTGCAAGTCTCTACGCAGCTGGATATATATAACCTGATTACAAAAATATCACAACACAAAAGAGAGGAATTACGGATTTATAATTATATACATAATCGTTCCTTACTGATATAGAAACTGATTATGGAACAAGATATACCTAAGAGCTATAGCGGGTCCTACGACCTAGCGTGTAGCCTAATAAATTATATATACACTAGCAGGGCCGGCGGACGTTGTCCTGCCCTGATAATAAAAAATATATACTTATGTGCATGAAATGCTTAAGGAAACTAATGTATTCAATTTGATATTGATTAATACTGTATCCGTTTAAATAGCCTTCCAATTACCTTATTATATGGGACCATTTTTAGAAGATAGGTGGGTACAGTAAGCTGTCTTAAAAAGATAGGTATATGCCATCGCAGACTTTTTTGTAGATCTATAAAAGAGGAATATCTTAGTATGCATTGTTTTGTTATATCTCAAAGGGATGAGGCTGCGTTTTCGTACGAAAGCTCACAGGCGGCTTGACTTTTCCGATTCTTTTAACAATTATCATTATATTTCAAACAATTTACAAAAAACCTTGATAAATTATATATGTATCTATTGATGAAGACCGCATTACAATCCTTTCAGTAGTTATTGAGTGTATCGCTAACATCCAGACAGACAGACAGACGCGGCGGACGACTTTGTTTTATAATATGTAGTGATAAATAAAAACCGATTGCTGTATGTATGTAAACGTGTCGCTTCAGAATATATTCTTCTATTTGGCTAATTCTTTTTTTGTTGTTGTTTGTAATTGACAAGATAAGGTTTGTTTGAAAGAAGATATTTGTAAAATCCTACGGTAACATGAGAAATTTGAGTTTAAAAATATCATTATTTTTTAATAATAAGTCTTCTTCATCTTCTTACCCTTATCCAACCTAAGTAAGGTCGGCAGAACATGTTTGTCATGTTGTGATGTATGATTTGGCTTAATTTGTAAGATCGGCCGCGCTCGCCTCACGTCAACCCTCCTTGGGATTATTTTGTAGTACCGCTACATGTGGGAAAAATATGTAACTGTTGATTTTTTTCATTTATTGCGGTGATGTGGGCTGAAGAGATGATTATCTTAGTTGATTCCCACAGGCAGAAAGTTTTGCCCTGCAGTGGTACACATACATGCTGGTATTATGTAACATTTCTGTATAGATTTATGAAGATATTTCATGTGATGGAAATGCGTAAGGTCGCGCGAAATTATCATTTTTGCCTGGAGCAAATAGTACCAAAATGTAGTTGACATAAATTTCAACTAAAGAGTATTAATGATATCTCTTTAGGTTTAATCCTTTTTTCTCTTTCTCTGGGTTTAAATGATTTCTATGGAGTATTCTTAGAAATGTATTAATCTGTGGTACATTATTTTAAGGTTTCGCCAGTGTTACCAATGTAAGGGTCCGAAAGAATTTTCTTAAGATGATGTCAATATACCGAACTTTCTCTATTTTCTGTTAATATGTTAAGTATGTATTTATATATACAAACCTTCCGATAGATATTATCGTAATGTTGGTAACAATCGTGAGAAAATCTATTGCGTAGTTTAGAAGAATAAAGGAATACATAGACTCGGATAGCGGATTTTTTTTCTTACAATTAATTGATAATGTGTATTTATAACATGAAAAGAGAAATTCTATAATCAAATTTCCAAGGCCCTATATCGGAACTTTTTTTCTATTTTTAGGAAGACAAAATGAGAAAATACATCTAAAGCGCGAAGTGGATTGTGTGACGGAGAATGAGACGGCTGTAGTCGCGACGACGCGCGACGGTGACGACAGGAGGTCGATATTTAGAAATAACATAGCGATTATAATGCAATCGTCCTCCGCTTACCCTTTCAAGTATAGGAAAGGCACGTACCTTTGTTTCTTTTGTAAGAGCAGCTTCATGGAACCGGAGAAGTTGCGCGAGCACACGCGCGATCAGCACTCCGATTTCAGACAGCTCAAGCCGCGTAAATACGAACCTTTGAAGATGGACTTCGCTATGATACACTGTAAGCTCTGCGGCTTAGATATACCGAATTATCTAGCTTTGAAGTTTCATTTAACAGTTGAACACGGTAAGGTAATTGACTCGTCGTACGGAGAAAGTGTCCTACCATATAAACTGAACAAGAACGAGCACTGTTGCCAGATATGCGGGAAGCGTTACGAGATGTTCCTGAGCCTTCACAAGCATATGAACGACCATTACGAGTACTTTATATGCGAGACGTGTGGCAAAAGGTTCGCGACCTCGCAGAGGATGGTCAATCATACCAGAACGCACGAGAGAGGCGAGTTCCCATGCAAGAAATGTACGGAATCGTTTACATCCTATTCAGCGAGATACGCTCATGTCGCCAAAGTGCATAAATCAAATAAACGGTACAAATGTCCCATATGCGACGAGAAGTTCTCGTCCTATAAACACAGGTTGAAGCATCTGAGTACGGTGCACGGGGAGAAGACCGCTGTATTCCCGTGCCCGTCCTGCCCGAAGGTGTTCGACTTGTGTAGTCGGAGGACTGCACATATACGCTTTCAACACTTACAGGAACGGAAGCATGTTTGCCCGGTGTGCGGCATGAAGTTCTTCACGAACTACGAACTCCAGGAGCATTCGATAAAGCACGGCGGCGAGAGGATCTACCAATGCGACGTGTGCAAGAAAGCGTACGCTAGGCTGAAAACGTTACGGGAGCATATGAGGATTCATAACAACGACAGGAGGTTCACCTGCCCGGTCTGCGGTCAGTCGTTCATACAGAACTGTAGTTTGAAACAGCACACTAGGGTTCATCATCCGACGAACCTGAAGGATGTGTTCTGATCTCATGTTTTAACATTTATATGAGTTGTTATTTATGGTTTCCTTCCTAGGTGTGCCTGCAACTCTGTTCGTAGTGGGTATTGTGTTAATATTCTCGATAAGTCTTCTTCAACCAACCGATTTAATAGCAATTTTCACGGAGATAGTTCCAAAGGTATATGGAGTCGGTAAGCTGCACCGTCATCTATTGAGGAATTTCTGTTACATACATCGCGTAAAAACCTTCTTCGTGAGAAGCGCCATCTTTGATATATTGGAGTTCATCAATGTTAGATCCAAACCTACATTAAAGCAACGGTAGTCTCGTACACTTTGTGAAAAATATATTATTTTGTGAATGTAACTATAAACACTTCCGAATGTTACAGCGTCAAGTACCTATTCTGTATTATTTATGTACAACTAGCTGCTCGCCCTAGTTTCGCACAGGTGTACTATTAAAAAAATAGACTAAATGTATTTATTTACAATTTTACAACACGACCGTGTAATTAAATAAATTTACTACGGAAGAAGTGAACATCGACTTCTATCAATATTATTGAAGACTACTGTCTTCTGTTTCACACACTCACGTTGGAAGTGAATGTTCTTATGGGAGGGGGAGGGCTTTGAAATTCTGATAGGCAACATTTTGTGAGACGAAAAGTGATGGCGCTAAACACTGTGTTGGGTAGTGAGTTGGAAACACAGGTTCTACTTCGATCACCGAAATTATGTAACGTCGACCGCAAGAACACTGAGTGACGTTGGTATTTTGTTGTATTTTTTAAAATTGAAAAGTTTATATTAATACAATACATGTTTATAGTAACACAAATATTTCACTTATATCGTGTGTCTTCTCGGAGTACTCAGTGTTTTTTTTAATACAGAGATTTTGTTTCAACAAAACATTTCAGTTTTCGCTACGGTTTTTCAAACGTTTTCTATCACACAAACTTTGTCCTGACAATTACAAATGCAATAACAAAATATTTAGCGAAATAAATGCACCGGTTCTAAACCGATGCTCTAATATACACTCGACAAGTGATTTTCATTTATCTGTACATACATCTGCTTCATATAACATTATCATCATCTTACCCTTATCCCACCTAATAGGTCGATAAATTTTCAGTCACTATCGACAATAAAGAACAGCGATTTGCTCCTTCAAACGTAGTTATGAATTTATACAAAACATCAGGAGCAGACAAATGTCAAAACGGTCATCATAGCGTGCCGTTATTACAGTTCCGGGAATTGTTATTGCTAGTGATTTGGCGTAAAACTGAAATGTAAGTGTATTTACAGGTCAAGGCATATAAGAAAAGTACTTTTTCTGTTTTTTACTGATAAAGCTCTTCAATATCTACTGAAGAAAAAAAGAAAATCGGTTGAGAAACAGAGAACGGAGATGTACTTAACCGTTTTGTAGGTATATTTATTGGTATGTCTCTCAAGATTTAGATCAAATGACATAAACAGACAAAATGACAGATATGTTAATATGGTCTAAAAACTAATGTTGAGTTTTTGGCGTAATCTTAGTACTGTCATATAGTGGCTTTTTTATTTCATTCATAATCTTGTGTCATGCGACTCTGTTTTTTTGTAATATTTGTGCCATTTTACGTGATATAGTTCGGTTATTGTGCACAAGTGGATGGGAATAAAATACCACGGAGCATGAATTATGAGGTGCCACAAAAACTCATTGGAAAATTATTATAACAAGGGGGCCGCCATCTTGTTAGAACGTTAAAATAATAACAAGGAGGCCGCCATCTTGTTAGGTTATTAAAATAATAACAAGACACTTGTAGTATTTTTATCTAGTCGACCATAGCAATAATAATGTTGAAGATTGGTAGCTAAAAAAAGAAAAATCGAATATTCCTATCCGCCATGTTTATTATTGTTTTTTTTTTGCTTCGCTTTCCAATGATTGCGCTCTTTTGATCCTTGTTATTATATTGTTTACGAGCAGATATAAGAAAATATAATAGTTTGTCATGTATTTATTATTAGTTAGTATTATGATCTTATAATTAATGTAAATAAATGTAGCAAGAACCATAATTAATTTGTTTTACTAATTGACTTACTCAGGCTTAAAGTTATGACACATTAGTTATGTGACAGATTTATTAACCACTCCTTTGGAGTTATTATCTATATACATAGCAAATAATAAAAATGAAGTGTCTGTATGTAATATCAAAATAACGACTTTTTACTGATTGGATATGAACGTATACACGATAATGATAACAAAAATACAATTTTTAAAATTTTTATCTGTCTGTCTGTTTGTTCCGGGTAATCTCCGAAACGGCTGGACTGATTTTGACAGAAACTTCACTGACGAATAGTTAAAATTACAGCCGGTGACATAATCTATTCTATTTTACACTAGTTATCATCCGTGGCTTCGTCTGTGGTACTATCTCCAAAACGATTGGACCTATTTTCATGGGACTTTCACTGACAAATAGCTAACGTTACAAAAAGTAATTATAGCGTTTTTTATTTGGGACTAGCTGTTACCCATGGTAGCGTGTTGTAGAGTGGATAAATATACGAACAGTGGTGATGTATGGAATTAACATCATTACATAGTATAAAACAAAGTCGCTTTTTCTCTGTCCCTATATCCCTATTTATGCTTAAATCTTTAAAACTACGCTACGGATTTTGATGCGGTTTTGTTTTTAATAGATAGAGTGATTGAAGAGGAAGGTTTCTATGAATAATAACAAAAATTAAATTGTGGAGAAATACTGTTATTTTTGAGGTTACTCCAAATGTAACGCGTGCGGGTCACGGGCAGTAATGAATAAATCAAAACTACTGGATCGATTTTAATCATTTTTTCAGTGAATGACATAGGCTATATATTTTATACCCGTGCGAAGCCGGAGCGGGCCGCTAGTGGAAAATAAAATATAACTATAATGTATTTTCATAAAAACATGTACGTTAGAAAGGTAAATCCTATCGAGTATGTTGCCGGTTCTTCTCGATAACTGGGTAATGTTTCCGAACCGATGATTTAGGCGTTCGTGAGCACCTTCTTAGGGCCTTAAATGAAGTATAGTTGATTAAACTGATTTTTATTGAAGATTCGGTCTATCTCTAGGGAATCGTTTCTTTTACTGGATGAAAGAGATACCCTATGTTCTTTCTATACCCTGATAACACATATGGAAAGTTAAAAGTAGTTAAGTAAAGAGAAATACACAAACTACACATAGTGTATCCGTGTACATTGCATATGATGCGTTTGTAATAGGGAATATATATACTAAGCCTCACTCTTTCGTTTAGGTTGAAGTTGGCGTCAGGAAAGCGTAAAGGAACATGTGTTGAAGTGTTTTGTTGTTCGCACGAGATGACGTATTAGGTTACCATGGTAACGAAGTTGTTAGAAGAGAAATGAATGGTTTTTTTTTCTTTATATTATAGGGTGCAAACGAACAGGTGGATCACCTAATCGTAAGTGATCACCGCCGTCCATAGACACTCGCAACACCAGGGGAGTCGCAAGTGCGTTGCCGGCCTTTTAATATATGTGGGCCTCCGGCGCTCTCACTGGCCGGACGAAACGCAACAGTGCAAGCACTGTTACTTTACGTCCGCTTTCTGTGAGAGGGTGGTACTACCCCGCGCGTCGGGTGAGCCGACCCATTCATGCTGAACCAGTAACAGTTTCAGCGTAGCTCTACCACCTATGAAAAATTGTAATCTGGTATAAAAGAATTGACTTCTGTACTACAATCAAGTATTTTTATTTAAATTACGAAAATTATCGCGAATAGATTGGTTTGGAGTGGTACAACTTGAATGACATCATCTATTATCAGAATGCATGAATCAACTTGTTTATATTTACTGTTACAAAAACTTATTCTGACTATGATCCCATGGGCATTGAATGATTTTAAGGTGTATTTTCTCTCGTTTTTAGGTTCATACGTATTACCTGATAAGGAACCGTTTACTGCTGAAAAACAAAAGGTGGATCTAAAGAAGCGAAACGATGATATTAAAGCGATACAACAGCGCGCTCTGATACTTCTCGAATATTCTAGGATATGCCCATTTAGGTGGATGAAGAATACCTATATTTGCATCTATTGCGAACAGTATTTCAACGATCCCATAGAAATGAGACAGCATAACGCGTCCGAACACGAGAAATTGACTCAAACAGACATTAAAGTTGCAATATCGAAACTGAAGAAATACGAACTGGTCAAGGTCGACGTCACAAATGTAGACTGTAGGATCTGCGATAAAAATATTAAACTGTACAAAGAGCTGAAAACCCATCTCGCTGAAGAGCACGGGAAGAATATTGACCCGCACGCGACGGACGGCGTGCTGCCCTTCAAAGTGACACCATCGCGTTTCAGCTGCGGCATCTGCAGCGAGAGTTACGAAGAATTCAAGAGTTTGAATCATCACATGAATGTGCATTTCCAGAACTTCATCTGCGACCAGTGCGGAATCGGTTTCATCACGCCGGGAAGGTTGCGGACGCACGCGTTCTCGCACGAAACTGGCTCGCACCCCTGCGACAGTTGCGATAAAGTGTTCCGTTCCTCAAACGCGAGGAATGAACACCACGCAACAGTACATTTGAAAGTCAAGAGGCATCGATGTCCGCATTGCGCTGACACATTTAGAAACTATTTCCAAAGGAACAAACACATCGCATCGGTACACGGTTTAAAACTTAAGGAGTTCAAATGTGCTATGTGCCCGAAAGTGTTTAACTTGAGCGGTAAATTAGGTGTGCACGTGCGTACGGTACATTTGAAGGTGAAACGGCACGCGTGCGAGGTTTGTGAGTGGAAATTCTACTCGAAGTCGGAGTTGAAGGACCATATGATCCGGCACGGTGGCGAGAGGAAGTTTCAATGTAACGTATGCAAGAAAGCGTACGCTAGGAAGTACACATTAAGAGAGCATATGCGGATACATGACAATGATAGACGATTTGTGTGCAGTACATGTGGGAGGTCCTTCGTTCAGAATTGCAGTTTGAAGCATCATACAAAGATACATCACCCAGTTGATGCGCAGACGATGAAGATGACCTCGTTTGTGAAGTGACGAATGCTTACACAAACGAGTTTGAAAGATTGCCCTGAATGTGACGAAAACTGAAAAGCTTCTACGCTGAAACTTTTGCCCATAGTTGGAAGGAAAGACTGAGGGGAATATCTACTCTGTACTGGTGCATGCATGTGCAGTTCGGACTGCATGTAAATATAGCATATTCTGTGGCCACTGTACCGCGTGTTGAAGAAAAGTTGCTTTTAACTTTTGAACGAGTTTGAACGTTATTTATTCGACATAAACTTTCGCAGCTATTAGATTTTAAACCCTGTCTGCGTTTTCCCTTAATGACTTAGATATTTAATAATGATTGTGAGGACTTTTTAATTTTTAAACAGTTTGTCAGTACGAGTCTTGTTTTCAACAACATTTCCCACGACTTGGTCCACATGCTTTTCTCTATATGAAAAGTAATTAATATCATACTCCAAGTCCCAGGATATTGATATCATTCAATCATTCCAGAGGTTTCCACCTAAAAATGTCACAAATACACTGTATTTTTTTTGCTTTTATAATATTACCATAATTGTTTATATTTTCGCTTTTAAATAATAATCATATATATATTTTTGTATTTTTCTAATTTGTATTATTTGTAACCTGAATAAAGTTTTCTTTATAAGTTAATTGTTGTTCGTTATAACATAACTTTATTACGACTTATTAGGATTTATCTTACAAACAATTTTTTTTTTATCTAGTAGCGTCACGTTCTCAGTGTTCGTTGTATATTAAGGCCGTCGTCGTCCGCGCTGCGCTGCCTTGCACCCTCGACCAATCCCGCTCGATAAACCCGCGCTCTCATTGGCGGACTTGCGACACGTAGCATTTTCTAGGACATCGATTGGTCAACTACTACTGCGTTGATGGTAAATCGGCGCAGACAATTTAGTAATTATTTCTCTTATAAGTCATAGTTCGTCACTGATACGAGACGAGTTTTTGGCGGGATTTTAGTCTGTCATGTAGTGGTTTTTACATTTTATTCATAATCTTGTGTTATTAAACTGTATATTTTGTAATATTGGTGGTGTTTTACGTAATATAGTTCGGTTATTATGCACAAGTGAAGTGGATGGGAAATAATACCACGGAGCATGCATTCTGAGATGCCACCAAAACTCCATGGAAAGTTCTAACAAGGAAACCACCATCTTGTTAGAACATTATAATTATCACAAGACATTTACTTGGCAACATCTTGTTACTTGATGCTGGCTAGTGCACAAACCGTGACGGAGCCAAAAAATAAGGAAAAAGACTACACTATGCCTGATTGTAACAGTACAATCCGAGAAGGATGACAACAGACTAGAAATTGGTAAATTGTCACTGATGGTTGCTAATAATTAAGCTTGCAGGCATTTCAGTATCTGAAGACGAGGTAAATGAAAGATAATTTCTTTAAAGTGCTTATCACCATGTGTACTATGGTCGAGTATCACTGGGGTACAGACCCCTATGATTTCAGTTAATTAAAGGTTATTCACCAGTTAATCCTGGTATGTGTTACATCTATGCATGTCACCTCCTGGTCCTGGACCACCATTATTCTAGACTTAGTTGCCATCTCCAGACCCCTTTTTATTTGATGTTTAGATTTTTGTAATTGAACTCTTTAAATATTAACCTAAATAGCTTATCTGTTTTCATATTTATCTCTCCCACGCTCTTCAATACTGTCAAATCATATCTTTCGGACACATATCATTCTTCATACGATCAATTAATACATTCTTCAGTCTCCTTCTACTACTACTAACTATATCCTTCCATCTTCGTATTTAATTCACTCTTCTTCTTATGATTTTCCTCCTTCACAGAATACCTATATTAAGCTTACCACGTACCCAAACCTTCTTCAAATACAAAATATATACTTTGAGAACGGATATACTTAATTGAGTTGACGAAGTTGTCTTTTTAAATATTGCCGGATATTTTGAAATAAGTAATGAAAAATATAGTAATAATTAATTAAAAATTAAATTAAAAATATATTGTGTATATATAAAAAAAAAATTAGGTCATCGTTCCCTTAATATTCGGGGAGTGAATGAATCTAGTAACCCAGTGAGAGAGCAGTTTTAATAAGTTTCAAGTGTCATGGCCGCCCTACGCCATACGGCTTCAACTTTTTTTTTAAATGGCGTCTCATAAAATGTATATAAATTTGTTTTTGCAGATAACACTTTTAGAAATTGCTTAATAATATTTAATTTTATACGCACATTCAATTGTGACAAAACGAGCACAATACTAATAAAAAAGATTCAACTTTATTTCAAAGGTCGTAGAGTATAGTGTTTTGTTTTTTTCTAGGAGTCGACTCTACTATATTACTGGAACCATCGAAGAAAACCGTCGTGCCGTTATTCCAAGTCGCATACGATCGGTCGCTATGTAGACCGTTGGGAACTGTTTTGGACTTTCGTAAATTAAGGACAAAAGCCTTCGATAACTTCAAGGATCTCGTCGCCGAGTCGGTCTCCTTCCCCCGTACCATTAAGCAGATCGCCTTCCCCTCCAATCAACAACCCCCCAGTCAAGGTCTTCAGACCTAAACCAATCGCAAAGACTCCAGACGTGAGGCAGAACGCGCTCCTCATCTTCGAATTTTCCACAGCCTACCCGTTTGTCTATGGAAACAATAAGTTTAAATGCTTCGTCTGCTCCCAACCGTATCTCGAGCTACAACTCCTCAAGCAGCACATGTCCGAAGTTCATACATTTGCTCCGTTAAAGAGACTAGTCAACAACAGGAGAGAGAACATCCTGAAAGTTGATGTCAACGGTATGTCTTGTAAGCTGTGTTCTATCAAACCTGCAGATTTGGTTGACCTCAAACATCACCTAAAGAATGACCACTGGAAAACCTGTAGACCTCGATTTGCATGACAATTTGATACCGTTTAAGCTGGATGCCGTTAACGGTTCATACAAATGTGTGATATGCAGTGAGAGCTTTCATTAAAGTGAGGATTTTGGTCATCCACATGAGTGTACACTTCAATAATTACAGTTGCGAAATCTGCGGATCGGGTTTCATGACCCTAAGGCTTTTGAAGAAGCATTTGGAAGTACACGAAAGCGGCAACTACCCGTGCGACCGTTGCGACAAAGTTTTCTCCACGCCTTACAAAAGAACGTTACACGTTCGCGGAGTCCACCTCAAGCAGTATCCACGACGGTGTCCCATATGCCCGGAGAGGTTCAATTCAAACTATAAAAGGACAATACATTTACAAGACGTACATAATCAATCGACTCGGGTCCATATATGTGAGACTTGCGGACGAGGTTTTAACTTGAAATATCATCTAATATGTCACACTCGTTCAGTCCACCTGCAAGAGAGGAACCAGCAGTGCGACATTTGTCACCAGAGGTTCTGTAACAAGGAGTCGTTGAAGAGGCACATGGTGATACACACAGGGGAGAAAAATCACAAATGCGATGCGTGCGGCATGGCCTTTCTCCGTCGGAAGAATTTGAAGGATCATTTGAGATTGCATGAGATTGGTTAAGGGTTTATCAATTGATGGACCATTTAAATTAGTTATTAGAATAAGAGTGATTGTGTTGAGTGGTACCCATTATTGCATTACCCATTACATAGTTTTTTGCGTATATACATAGTTTGATGTGATAAACGTTTTATAAATCGATGAACGCCGGCTGGACGCACGAAAAAGCATGACTCATTGTCACGTTCCATCCGAGCCGAGTGTGTAAGAGAGAGCGCGGAACAAGCGATAGAGAGAAGCGATCGGCCTAAGCGTTCGACTCGTGTCGCATCACAACCTACACGTGAACTGTTCTGTCATCTGTTTATAAAGTGAAATGAAAAGTTAATGCCGGTTGAATTGTTTATTACGACAACAATTGCGGCAAAAAGTATGCAATTTTTCATCCAATGTTTTCTTATGATGTACGTTATCATGTAAAATTATCGTCCGTAAACCGACTTTACAGGCAACCGTTTTTTTTAAATTATATAAGAATTAAATATATATAAAACTCAACTGCTGTGTATTTTATTTCTTCGAATAAGTTGTAGTTTTTTTTAAATATTTATCTAACGTCAATTACTTTTATTACTAGCTTTTGCTCGTGGCTTTACTGGTGTTAATGTACATTTAAGTTATCCGTGGAGAACACTATTTTTCTATGACCTAAAAGTTCCCCACGTCTTTTTCTATAACGTTGACAACATATTTGTAAAATTTCATAAATTTCCTTTGGACAGCTAAAGCGTAAAAGCGTAACAAATAATGATTTTCCTTTAAATAATTAAAGCGTAAGAAACAAACCCACTTTCTCATTTAAATTATTTATATTAGGATTTCTTAAAAGCATTACTGTAGTATTATTTTAGTACCTCTTTATATTTCCCAGGAAATTATTATATAACGCGTTTTTCCTCATAGATATTCAAACTTAATTATGAACTCTATTTGCGCGGTAATTCGTATATTTTTATAACATATTGAATGAATGCTTCTGACATCTGTTCGTTGTACACTTTATGTCCGCGCGCCTGATTTGTTTACGGCGGACCTAAGATTATAAATAGCTTTATATATACATATATTTTTTTTTAATTGTGAAATAAGTACAAAACCTCTGACAGCAGACAGAGACCTTAACAAGATTGACAATATTTAGTGTAAAATATGCTAAATTAATAAATTAAAAATATATTTTAAAATTATACCTAAGAAGATCAATATGAAATGGATAAATTACAAATAATAAAATTGAACTACGAGTTATAGTAAGAAAGAACTTAACTACACCTATTACTAGCTTAAGATAATTTAAAAAGTTTAAAAGGATATTATTATTAATTATGTTCTTGCACAAATTTATTTTTATTATTAATGCTTTTTTTAATATAATTTTTTTTATTATTTTCTTTAACACAACTAAAAATTATAGTTTTATGTTATAAAATCCGACGTTTGAAGTATATAAGATTATTTGTCTTTAAAACGGCATGTTCCCCTAAATATACATTAATAATATCGTTCACACAAAAGAAAGAAGTCAACAGTGATCCTTCCAAATCAGACTAGACTCAGCAACCAGAGACAACGTTAATTAGTTCACATCGTCGAAGTAAGTCACAGGAAAAAAATGTTTATTATTTAAAATAATTTACTATTCGATTATAAATTATCGCTAATATTAGTTTCATAATATTACACATTAAAAAAATCTTACACTTGAAGAGTTAGTGAATTTACATTTTATATAACAATTATTTTACTAATTCATTACGAACGTGCTTGTACAATTTATAACACAAGCTTAATTTATCCACGTCTGCGATTTTCTTTCAGTACCTATATCGTAATTTATAAAAAAAAAGAAAAATGCAAAAATATTTAAATTGAATAATATTTTGATGAGAGTTTATTGTTTTTCTTTTAGGTAACATCCGAGATACAAATTCAACAATAACCATAAAAGATGACGACGGTAGTGATATAACACTGACGGTATTAAAAAATCCTATAGATCTCCGCAAATTACGTTACGAATACGATGGGAGAAAGACAAAGTATAAGAAAAAGAAACAAAAAATCCAGAGAACCAAAGACGTGACAAGCGTAACGCCTCTTGAAGAACCGTTAGCTCTTGATAAATTCAACTGGAAGGATCCTATTCTATCGTCGATAACACTGAACGTCAGAACTGTGCAAAAATCATACACAAATGAAAACAAAAGAAGAAGAGAAACGGTCGAAGAAGCATGGAAGGAAAACGCTATAATCGTATTCGAAAATTCATTCGTTTACCCTTTTGTTCACACTGGTAATAAATACAAATGTTTCGTATGCTCAAAACCTCATATCGATTCACTGGAATTGAAAGAACATACTGCAAAACAGCATACTGTAAATAATATTAGAGACGAGTTGAATAATAAAGTACGGGATAGAAATATCAAAGTAGATGTTGCTTGTACGCAATGCAAAATATGTTTGGACACTCCGCAAAACTTATACGCATTGATGAGACATTTAAAAGACCACGGAAAGAACATCGACTTAAACGCTCAAGGCAATCTGATCCCGTTTAAACTTGGTGGTGAGTTCTTCGATTGTCAGATTTGCGGAGAAACCTATGCGAAATTGCGACTCCTTATAATCCATATGAGCAAGCACTACAACAACTATAGCTGTGAAATCTGCGGTTCTGTCTATATGACACTGACGCTATTGAAGAGGCATTTGCAAACACACCAAACGGGCAGTTACCCATGCGATAAATGCAGTAAAGTTTTTAACAATTCATCAAAAAGAATGCTGCATATGAAAGGCGTTCATATGAAACAACTCCCTCGGCGCTGTCCGATCTGTCCCGAGAGGTTTAACTCGAATTATCAGAGAACGAAGCATTTGCGTATAGTCCATAACCAAAGTACAGGTCTGTACAGATGTGAGACTTGCGGACGAGAGTACGACTTGAAATACCATCTTCTGATTCATATAAGATCCGTACACCTGCACGAGCGGAACCAAGAATGTCCGATCTGTCATTCGAGATTCTTTTCCAAGTATTGTCTATCGAGGCACATGGTTACACATACTGGGGAAAAGAGTTTTAAATGTGATATCTGCGGTAAAGCTTACATGAGGAAAAGAAATTTACGCGAGCACGCCAAGACCCATGAAACAGGTTCATACAGTCTGCGAGAATAAACATAATTATGCGAACCCGGTCTTAATAGAGCATGTTAGTATTACTCTTAATGTATTCAGATTAACCTATTGTCATGATAATGTTATGATAGAATTACATCGTTACGCCCGTAGGTAAGTCAAATGCCGCTTGCGTTAAAGTACATTTATTTGTTTCTGGTTCACATTATACAGATTCACTATCACACAATTACACTATAGTCAGCTTTACAACTTGTAATGATGTGTATTTGCAGTGCACTAGAGATTTATTATTTTTGTTTCTTTTCATATTCTATGCGATGTCCAGGACAGAAATGAATTCTATATTTTTTCCGGGCTCCTTATACGCTGTTGACTTCACAGCTTCATTGCGCTTTTTGAGAGAACGCTTAAGACACATCTATATGGTAATAAGCTCAATGCCATCAAAGTGGCTGGTTTGGACTATTGCATTGGATGCAAAAACGCAAATCGAGCGTATATGCGTTATACCTTAATATGTCTCCACCAACGCGTACCTTTATTTCGAGTCTGAATTTTTTGGCTAAGACAGTGAATTTGGATAGCCTGTGTCCAAATTTTACAAAAATGAGGGTGGAAATCTCTGGAAAGCTAACACGTCATTATTCAAGGGATTTGAAATCGGCCATTTTTAGAACTCAATTGTTTCTGGCTCCCACGGAGTATGATTCATCCATTGTTTAATTGTAGCAATGAGTTCGAATACAGGGTGTAGCAATATATTGAATAGCGTTTAATCAGAAACTCCCCTGATGTCAAGTAACGATAGGATTAAAGATATGAGACTGGTAAAGCTTCAACTGATAAAATCCATAGGTATTTACAGTTAGTTTTCTATTATGGGTTATAGCTAGCAAGGCAATCATTAGTGAGTGTTCTACCAAAACGTTATGATCTCACCATAAGGTTACCCTTAACCGAATGTTCAGACTCATTATAGTAAGCTAATGGTAATGACCGAAGTGCCCGAACACGCTAAAACTAAGCCTTAACTGCTTCAAGAAAGAAATATAGTCAAATTAATCGATTGGTGTTATTAATTTAAATGAATTCGAACTAACGAAAATTCTTTGTTAACTTCTGTTGTGTACTATCCAGAGGAAATTCGAATATCTTATTGCCATTATATGATGTAAACGGATGATATAACCTAGGCTGCGTTTTTTCTTGTAGGAAATACAAGCAATTCATTAGATATTAAATGATTACTGCTTTTAACCTCCAACAAACCTGGATATAACTACTCTAGAGCCTATATTAAAATATCCAGTCCTGAAACCAGTCAACTTATGAGAATGGAATTTTTTGGAAGGTTGTTTCGTTATTTGAGAGTTTTGAGATGGGCTAATTTTAGTTATTTCTATTATAGTTCATTCATATAGTTATTTTTTTATTAACTAGAATCGTGAAGTTTTAGATACTCCGGTTGTTATGCTTGTCTATTGTATTAATAATTTGTATCACACTATCATATTTTTAGGCAGGTGCGAATTTTCTCAGATAACCGCAACGGAACCCACCTCAGAATTAGTTACCTTCTTCGGTCTTTCCAAATATAACCTAAACGTAATTAGATCGTTACCACCATGCCGATAAAGTCTTCACAGTAACTCGGCTTGTCACGTTTTGGAATATATCCGTGTTTTCCACTAACTGATAGGCTTAAGAGTGACAATTGTCGATTGGTTGTTTATTTGTCGGTCGTCGTTTTCGTTTTTGGATTGCACCGTGCAGGTACAGTGTAGTCAAAAAACAATCATAGAGACAATAGTTGATATAAACAATACAAAAAAATGTTCAAAGGTGATTTATTAAGTGTGTTGTTCGAATTGTCATACGTTTGGTGAGATGACTATATGTTTAGGAGGCGATTTAACTGACAACATTTTTTTTTCAGGAATATCAAAGCAGCTGCCTGGTCCAAGGACCAGTGTATGGCAAATGACCGTATCGGAGAGACAAAATGCTGCAACGTTCTTAGGGAACACGACCGCTAAGCCATTCTTCTACCAGCAGGCGAATTTTAAATGCTTCTATTGCAGCGAAGTATTCCCAGAGGTGCATTCGGTGTTGAATCATACGAACACCCACGTGACTCCCGATCAGACGAGCTTACTGAAACAGCATCTCAGGAAAGGCAAACGGGTGATTAAAGTCGACATATCGACGTTAAAATGTAAATTATGCAATCAGAGGTATTCGGAATTGGACGAAATACGAAAGCATCTTATTGTAGCCCATAAAGTAGAGTTTAACCCAGCCGGCAATGGTCTGATGGCGTACGATTTGAGTTCAAATAATGGCCTCCTATCTTGCCATAAATGTGGAAAGAGATTTAACTCCTTCTTCCTTCTAAACCGACATATGAATGTACATTTCAACGTGGTTTGCGAAACGTGCGGTTTAGGGTTCATGTCGCATCAACGTCTAATCAATCACAGGATAGTTCACCAGAACGGTGTCCATAAATGTGAGAGATGCCAGGACGTGTTCCCGACGAAACTGAAGCTCCGTTACCATCTCTATAAGAAGCACGAAGTCAGTAACGCGAAGAAAATCAAACCGTTGAAATGTCCACACTGTTTGGAACGCTTCGCAGAGCATTACCGAAAGATGACGCACTTGAAGGAGATCCACGGGATAGCGTTCACGTTCGACTGTCAGACGTGTAAAGCGGTGTTTCCGACAAGACGTGCGTTGACCGAGCATACGACGAAACTACACACGCAAAGGATACAATGCAACGTCTGCGGGAAGTGTTTCGGGACACAATCGCTGCTGAAGATGCACATGCGAGGCCATACGGGCGAGAGGAATTTCTTCTGTACCGTATGCCAGAAGGCGTATATGCACGAGAGGACGTTGAGGCAGCACATGAGAATACACGGACCGGTGTGGAGGTTCTCGTGTTCGGAATGCGGCAGCGGGTTCCACAATCGAAACGAGTTTAACAAGCATATGAAACAGTGGCATCCGCAGTGGCAGTTCAAGACTATAGTTAAAAATTTCGGAAACGATATAATAAACTAAAATAACGATCGTAATTTTGAAAGGTAACCTAATTAGGGCGCGTCTGAGAGATAAAAAAAACACCATTTAAATAATTATTTATTGATGTAACAAATTACATTTTAATTTATGGTATTGTGTGGCTACCGATCGCAGTATGTTCAGGTAGTCACAGTTAAAATCGATCGAAGTGTGAACGAATAGTGGTCACGGTAGGACTCGACATTGGAGAAGAGTCTCAATGAGATTGTTATCTATAGAAGCTCTGTCATGATGGTAACCAGGTAGTCCGGTGAAACTGTAGAGGCCTTGCCAGGTCAACAGTGTAGTCAGTTGGAAAAAAAAAATGGTAACCAGTTTGAATCCTGTGTATCACTTAGGTAACAACTTAGCTTTGTTGTTTCATGTCTTATGATGACATAAGGGGCATCATTTATTGTTATTGTTGTTCCGAAGCTACGCACGGGGCTTCACATTTAATATCCTGCACGAAAGTATGTCTACTCCTATAGTGAAAACCTTGATCCCTCAGCACGAATTTAAGATTACCAATTAGTACCGGACGACGCTTGACCACCATTCCTAGTTCTTGAATATATTGTGTGTACCTTAAAATCTATTATTTTAATAATGCAGTATTATTATCATTTAAGTTAACTAGGTTTCGTCTGTGACTTAGTTTTTGTTTTTTAAGGAAACGACTCCCACGTCCAATATTCAATATTGTTTCTACTAATTAATTTATCATCAACGCCTGATCACAATTCCTATTTTTAAAATCAATTGTATACGTCTTCAAATGTACTAACTTAAAACGTCTAATTAAACGACGTCCACGCCGAATCTATACATCTATACATATAAACAAAATTGGAGTGCCTGTTGCTTGTAATATCAAAATAACGACTTTTTTCTGATTGTATTTGAACGTATACACGATACTGATAACAAAAATACATTTTTTTTTATTTTTGTCTGTCTGTCTGTCTGTATGTTCCGGGTAATCTCCGAAACGTCTGGACCGATTTTGTCAGAAACTTCACTGACGGACAGTTAAAAATTAAAACGGATGATATAGGCTACTTTATTTTAGAGTAGCTGTCATCCGTAGCTTCGTCTGTAGTACTATCTCCAACACGATTTGATCTATTTTCATGGAACTTTCGCTGACAGATATATAACATTATAAAAAGTAATTAAAGATTTTTTATTTTGGAATAGCTTTTACCCATGGCTTTGTGTGTCGTACTATCTCCAAAACGTTTGAACCATTTTTCACGGAACCTTCACTAACAGATAGCTGATCTTATAAGAAGTCATTTACAATTATAAAAAAACGCATGTGGAGCTACGGGCAACAGCTAGTATTGAATAATGTTTGTACTAATTAATTTAGACTCGACGCCTGATCACCATTCCTTAATCTATTGTGTATACCTTAAAATATGCTTATGTAAATTACATTATTGTATAATAATTCAGTATTATTACCTTTTAAATTAATTAGGTTTAACTCGGGAATTCGTTCACTTAATAAAAGGGCTCGCATGTCAAATATTAAACAATGTTTCTACTAATTCTTGAAATTTCGACGGGCGTGCGCTCAAGTTGTTAATATTTTTCAATTCAATCAGATAATTGCTATAGGAACGTATACGGGAAACAAAGAGACATTTGTTTTTATGCACTTTAATTTATAATTGGATTTAATTGAAATAAAATTATTTATTCTGAATTGTTTTTTTTTATATTATAGGGGGCAAACGAACAGGTGGGTCACCTGATGGTAAGTGATCACCGCCGACCATAGACACTAGCAACACCAGGGGAGTCGCAAGTGCGTTGCCGGCCTTTTAATATATGTGTGCCTCCAGCGCTCTCACTGACCGAACGAAACGCTGCACTGTTACTTCACGTCGGCTTTTCTGTGAGAGGGTGGTACTACCCCGAGCGTCGGGCGAGCCGACCCATTTATTCTGAAACCAGTAATAGTTTCAGAGTAGCTCTACTACCTAGAAGATTTTATTGTATCTCATCAACAGTATTGGATGTCATAAGTGACCAATCGATTTATCTTAACGTATAAGCGATTTTTTTGTTGGCATTCTATCATTTTATATTATCTCTGTGGTATTTATTGCATAATATTACTAGTCCATTGAAATGTTACATTTTTTAGGCCTTACCTTGTGTTTTTTAGAGGACGCAGTTTTCGTTCGTTAATTTTCGTTTCGTTATATATATATTTATAACAAAATAAAAAAAAGAAAATAACTGATGACACATTATTAGTACACACGTATAATATATGTATAGTTAAGAGTACTGAAAAATAATACTTACTTAGGAGCGCTGTAAAACCTTAGCTATTGACTTAATTAAAAATGTTGCTTATAAAATTTATTCCTTAAAAAACGATCTACAAAAATGGTCTGATATCATTTTTTCCTAAAATGATAAAAAAAAGTTATATCGAAAATTATACATTTTTTTCTCGAATTTGTGAACATTTTCGCTTATAACTTTTTTATTTATAATTCTACGACAAAAAGGTACTGGACCAAAGTTCTAGAGGATTAAATTTTCAACAAAAAATGTTAATAATTTTTTTTATCAGATAAATAGTTTAAGAGATAAATCGTAATAACCATTTCAACCCCTATTTTCAAGATGGCGGCCGTGGGACAAGGGCGGCGACCCCACAAACTTGATTTTAGCTTTACACTGACCCCCCCTACACATCAAAAAAATAAAATTGCGTCCTCTAAAAAACGCAACCCCAAATGTAACTTTTCAATGGACTATACTGATTTTATGAATATTGTCTTGTGCCATTTTAAATTATATTCTATGTTACACTGAATATTTGGCAATTTGATTTAAAACGTGTATTTGTCACATTTGACACTGACTAAATTGCATACATAGTCAAAATATCCAGAACGAAAAAAAGTCACTTTGGCATTTTAAGTTCATCAAAGCAAAAGAAGCTCCGTAAGTCTCGGAATACTTTTTTTTTTGGCGCGTAACATTTAATATGTGATATCTTCTGAGAAGTTTATTGAAATTATGTACAGTAAATAGCAATTTTAATCTACATTAAATGCCCGATATAACTAATATATTTCATTGGATAAGGATTATTTATATGCTGAACAAAGGTGGTTCGCAAATAACCGCTTATTTTTTATTAACAATATGAAGGTTATTGTGGGTTATATACCATTCGGGACATTTCTGTGGACCTTTATGTTGTACCATGTGGATCTTATCTCACCTAAGTAGGGTCGTCACAATATGTTTTCCATTTCCATTCTCCTCTGTCAGATGTCATCACAGTATTCACACCTTTTATACACATATCATTTTTCCCAAAATCCATTCACACCACTTTCGGTCTTCTTCTACCTCTATATCGGTCCACTTTTAAACTAAAAACTTTTCTTGTTACATGACTTTCATCTCTTTTCATAATATGCCCGTACCATGCTAACCTATTACCCCTCAACTTCTCTGTCACTGTTGCTATTTTAAAACTTCCTCTGATATACTCATTCGTAATTTTATCCATTCTGGTTACACCACACATCCATCTTAAATGTACCACTCCGTAGCAGATTATTTTAAGCAATTGGTCAGCGACGTAAGCGCTCGAAAAATATTTGCCTTGATTGCAAAACAGCGACTTTGTATTTATTTTTATTAATATAATACACATATGTAATAAATCCTTACTAATATTATAAATACGAATTTGAGTTTGTTTGTTATCAGCGATACAGAAACGGTTTCATACCGAAAAAAGTACTATTTTACTAAAATTATACATTAACGCGAACAGAGTCGAGTGCAAAAGCTTGTTCTATAGAAACCTACCGGAAGAACCACTAATAATTATTAGTGAAAACCGTTTCAAGTCTCTGTGGCGTAGTTTACAAGTACTTAACGAACATACAGACAGACACGGACAGTGACATTTTTATACTATTTATGTAAAATTATTATATGAAATTAAATAATTAGTTAGTAGTTTAGTTTTTGGCATGTTATATAAAAACTCTTTCACCGATTGGCGTCAGGTCGTAATTCCTGTACAACGTTTTTTTTATAATAATTACGCGCGAGTGCCTTTCCGTCAAGATTTCGTTCACACGTGAGCTTACAAATTAAATTAACTTTCACCTCCCCAGGAACAACGACAGAGACGAAACGGCGGCAAGGCGTCCTCACGAGCTTATGGGAGATGACTCTATCAGAGAGGCATAACGCATCACTGTTCATAGAGAACACTTCAGTTATACCCTTTGTCTACTGCAGATACTATTTCAAATGTTTCTTCTGTTGCGAACAGTATACAGATATAAAAATACTTCTCGACCACACCAAGACACATAAAGTTCCCGAACAAACGAAAATTCTCAAGGAACTACTGCCGAAAGGTAAACGGACGGTTAAAGTTGATATATCGGAGCTTAAATGTCGCGTCTGTGAGCTGCATTTTAGTAACTTGGATAAAATACGCCAACATTTGGTCGAATCACATGGTAGAGAGTTCACCGAATCCGGTAACGGGCTTGTCGCTTATAACCTGAAAACCAAGGACGGTCAGTTCTCGTGCCATATTTGTGAGAAAGTCTTCCAAACATTCATACTCTTAAATCGCCATATGAACGTGCACTTCAGCAATGCTGTATGCGAGACCTGCGGCGCCGGATTCATGACTCACCAACGTCTGATCCAACATCAAGAGATCCACCAACCAGGCGGCTATCCGTGTACAAGATGCGATAAAGTTTACACGACGAGCTCCAATTTGAAATTCCACGTCGAGAAAGCCCATGAAAAGATGTCGAAGACTCGGATGCTCCGATGCCCGCACTGCAGCGAACGTTTCTCAGAACACTTCCGAAAGTTGAAACATTTGAAGGATGTCCACGGGATCACGTTCTCTTACGAATGCGAGGTTTGCAAAAGTGTGTTTCCGAGCCGCCGATTGTTGACGATGCACACGAATAAAAACCATACGGTGAAAACACAGTGTCAGGTCTGTAAAAGAGTTTCAGTTGTGTGACCACATTGAAGACGCACATGGTGTGCCATAGCGAGGAGAAGAACCATGTCTGCGGGCTCTGCCAGAAGGCGTACAGGCACAAGAAGAGTTTAACTCAGCACCTACGGACGCATATCCACGCAGATGATTCTGTTCAATTTACATGTCCCAATTGTGGGAACGGATTTCCAACGAGAGACGAATACGATCGACACTTGAAGGAATGGCATCCAAAGACTTGTTATAATTATACTGCAAACTAACTGATTCCCCCGCCTCCCTCTTTGTTTTTTTATAAAAACGGCAAAGGCTCAATCGAACTAAAAAAATAAGTGACCTAGAATTATCTACGAACAATTCTGCTTCTAATGACTATAGTGTTATACCGATACGTTCAGTTGTAATTTTGTCACAATTACTTATAAGCTCGTATGAGAAAGCATGATGAAGTATAGCATAAATAATACTCTGAAAAATATTCTAGTTGCCATTGAAAATCTTGTGAAAATCGGTTCAAGCGTCATGGAGATTATCCCAGATAAACATTTTTACTTTAATTGTATATATCAGCTGTAGCTATTAATGTGTGGACGATCTCAAATGGTTTTTTTAATGAATTATAGATATTAAAAGTAGTTCTATGGATTTTCTTGACTTCCTTTTGATATACATTAGCCGAGCAATGACGATTCATTCGTACTTAACTTTAAAAATGTTGATTTACTATCAACGTAATTAGGTAAGATTAAACTGGCTCCTTATAAAGCAAGACTATACGTAAGGGGACGCCCACGCAACTGAGTCGCGGTGCATGTTAGGTGTGAAGTGTAGAGGTAACGAGAACCATTTATGTGTGTGACAATGTGTCCGTCAAATGTGCTAAATTATAGTGTCGCTGCAGTAGCAATACGGTTCATTATTGTTCAATAATTTTAAAAAGTTTTATAATACTACACTCTCTAGAATCACTAAACGTATCATATAACGTTTACAAAAATTCTATCACTCTCCTAGTAATGTCACAGCAGTTATTTTAAGTTTATTTACAAATCTACTACAAATAGACTATTGCCTATGCTAGCACCATTTTGGAGAGTTTTGGAACTGTTATTCAGTGCTTAGAGATGGACACTTTTTCAACTTGTTCCCCATATGAGATGGTTCTCATTACCTCCACATTCGATAATAGTAGGTACCACAGAGTACGTTATATAAATAGATAAACTCATTTATTTAAATCAGCGATTCTAGCGACATGTTATAGAATGAATAGTATACCGTAGGTTATATATATAAGCTTTTATTTATGATGGAAATATGTTCATCTAGTTCTAAAACTAATCGTGTTTATTATAAAAACAAATGAACATTTACTTAAAAGAAACAGGAGTATAGAAACGATAAAAATACAGTGTATTGTAAAGACACGACAGAACTAAAACTTTTGTGTTATAGGAAAGCATTTAAATTTAAAAGCCAACGTCACTCAGTGTTCCTAGGCGATCACCCATCCAAGTATTGACTGAACCTGACGTGACTTTGCTTGACTTCGGCAATCGGACGAGAACGATTGGTTCCAACATTCAACCTAAAACAGTATTTACCCCCCACCAATTTTCGTAACACAAAAAGGTTGCCGATCAGAATTTCAAAGCCATCCCATAAGAAGTTTCGCTTCAAAAATTATTAAACCTTTAAAACACAATATATATATTAAAGAACCCTAATATACATAAAAGCGCATCTAGTGATAAACTCCATAACAAAAAAATGATTTCGAAATAGATATCATGGAAGTGAAAACATCGTAATATAGGTATTCAGTTTGTCCCTTCTCGGTAAAGATCGGCTCTCACCGAGCGGTTAACCCGTCCTCAGTCCCCGACATTCCCCACCGCACCGCTCCTGTATCGTACGTTCGTTCATACAAATACTTCTTTATCGCTTTACTTGCTTTCTGATCTACGCTGTGTATGCTGTTTACTTCAGTCCTCTTCATAATCGCGAGCACGATGATATACAACCTTCCTAGAGACAAAACGCGGGCGGTATTTGCCATGTACATATGTAATAATGCTGCCCTATACAAATCTATTCCTCCATTTAATGCTTTTTATACTCTACATTAGTATATTTTGAATTATCCATTGTATTAATTGTTATAAGAACTAGGAACCTACTAAAGTTTTTCCTTTTCAGACATACATCCAGCAAATATGGTGGAAAAAAAAAACATACCAACTACCATTGTCCGTTTTATATTATTCTTATAAAAAAATAACTAAATAAAATAGAACCACATTTGGAGAGGTAAATTGAGGAACAAATGGTAATTATTTTGACTATTTTATGTAGGTATATTCCGAACTGTAGACCTCTCTTTCGCGTTCAATTATATAGTTCCGGGCAGAGCGTGACAACAATATGTACTTTTCAAAACCTATTCATCAATTGACTCACCGACTACGTTTCCTTTTATTAAAATGACCGTGAAAGGCAAGTATTAATAGTTACAGCGATTAATGCGTTTATATTTTTTGAGATTTGCCATAATATAGCTTACTTTTCAATACTATAAATGTATAGAGAAGTGGAAGGAAACGAAAAGTCCGTTGTTAAGTCAATTTAGCTTGAATTTGATTTAAAAAAAACAATGAGGTAAGCCTCCCAAAAATCCTTGAGCAAATAGTCCTTTTCTATATTAAAATATAAATATTTCATTATATTATTTCATTCACAGAGATAAAGCAATCGAACGAGACGAGCCTCTGGCAAATGACGCTAGGGGAGAGGAGAAACGCGGCAATCTTCATACAGAAAACAACAGTCCGACCCTTCATTTTCATGGGATCCAGTTTCAAATGTTTCTTCTGCTTGCAATACTATTCAGACGTTAACGAGCTTCTAGAACATACTGCCGTCCACGAAATTAATGATAGGCAATTGATTTTAAAGAAATACGTGCACAAAAGTAAAAGAACTCTTCAGGCAGATATATCAGGATTAAAGTGCAGGCTATGTGATGATGATTATCCAGATTTGGACAGCGTAAGAAATCATTTGACCCGCGAGCACGGCGAGATCTTCTCGGAAGCGTCGAACGGCATGACGGAGTATAATATGAGGATTGTAGACGGCATGTTCTCCTGTCACATTTGTATTAAAACCTTTCACAGTTTCGCTATTTTGAATTCGCACATGAACATTCACGTCGGGAAAGTGGTCTGCGAAAGCTGCGGCGAAGGTTTCCAGAGCCAATTGCGGTTGATCTCGCACAAAGAGATGCATCAGAGGAAGAGTTACGAATGCAAATTCTGCGACAAAGTGTTCCTTAAAAAGAGTCAAGTGAAGTACCATACGGATATAATCCACAAAGGGAAGAACAGGGTTAAAATGAAGAAATGCCCACACTGTACGGAAACGTTCAGAGAGCATTACACGAAGACGGTGCATTTGAAGAAGGTTCACGGTATCTCGAAAACGTTTCAGTGTCATATCTGTAAAAAGTCTTTCAACACGCGAAGAGCCGTCACCGAACACACGACGAGGTCTCACACGGAGAAATATAAATGCGAGATTTGCGATAAACGTTTCAGTATGGATTCCAAATTAAAATTGCATATGATATCTCATACTGGCGAAAGAAATTTCGTATGCACCGTATGTAAGAATGCTTACATGCATAAACCTACTTTGAGACGGCATATGCGCATCCATGAGAAGAGAGTAGATGTACTGAGATAACGGGTCAGTGCCGTAGACGATATATAAGACATTCGCACTACAATTTTAGTTCGAGTGACTCTATGGAAAAAAGTACATAATCTGGTTTATAATTTGTTACTTTTAAATCGATATTTAAGAGGAAATTGTCGTATTTATTACATTAATTAATTCATTTAAAAATCAGCATTGATTCCTGATGCTTATTACTGCAATTTCTACATCAACTAGGTATGAAACATGGTAACGGATTATATCACTAGTGATAAAATAAATAACGTATCACGCTAATTATTTGCATTGAAAATGCCTGTCACAAATCACGCGAGCGTTATTTAAATTCACGCGGATTCAAACAATAAACTGTGATGATATGCCGTCGGGTAGAAGAATCTGTTTGAGTGCAATCTTATTCCTAATAAATACATGCCTTTACTTTACTTTAAATGTTGTGTAATGCTTTAATAAAAATTATTTATGACAAATTGTATTTATTGTCAATTCAATGCAGCTCAATATTCTTATTAGTAGCCACATATAATATAACTGATATTCAATTATTTAATACCTGATCTACAACTTGATAACAATCAAAAGCAGTAGCGTTCTGGTGATAGAACACCAAACAAAGACAAATTTCGAACGCACCTATAAATATTAGACAAACCAATTACAATTTTCTAATTTATACATGAAAATGGCAGTAAAAGTCGTCGAAGAGGACTGGTTTGCCAGCAATGAAAAAGAAAAAAAAAGAATGACAATTTTTGATTTCTAAAATAATAAATTACATCAAATGTCTCATTCCTAGGAACATTTTGTATTTGAAAATTAAATTATCTTTTTTAGTATTACCTTTACTTATTATTTATGTTTATCACGCCGTTTAAATCTTTCCTGAACTTCCACAAATATTTCAAGATCAAAATTAGCCATATAGATCCAGTCATTCTTGAATTTTAGAGAGACTAACGAACAGCAATTCATTTTTATATTTATGTAGATGACAAATAGGAGTGATACGTGAAATATTCCACATTTGGTAGCAACATTATTTTCGAGTATAGCATTAGGTTGTACATTGTAGATCAGGGCTGTCCAAACTACATGGGACCCAGGGCCAACAAAAATGACTCAATACATTGGGGGACCCGCAAAATATTTATAAAAATAAAATACAAGTAACTTGAGTGTAACCGTGCGTAATCAAAACTTTCGTTGCGTTGAATAACAAGTGACAAAGCCCAATAAATGAACAACGCGTGGTGTCAGGTGTACCTATTATACGTTTGGGGAATTCCCCGAGTTCTCGAGTGAATAGTGTTGTGTGCGGCATAATCGAATACATATCCAAAACATTTGAATTTCGTCGCAAGAAAAATAATTTACTCGTTTAATGTATTTAAACAAAGAAGATAAAAAAGATTCTGCGGGCCGCAATAATTCATGCCGCGGGCCGTGGTTTGGACAGGCCTGTTGTAGATAGTCGAACGCTTTGACCGGCGGAATATCAATCAGGATGTCCGCAGGTTCGAACTCAGGTATGTACCAACCAATTTTTCGAAATTCACAAACATTTACTCAAGATTTAAACTGGTGACACTGGTGATGGTGAAAGAAAACATCGTGATAAAACCCTAACCTAAAAAATGTTCTTATAGTGATTTCGTATGAGGAAATATATAGGCATAGTTGGTAGTGTGTTCGGACACAGCGTCGAAGGACGTAGATTCGAATCCTAGAAACGGAGTCAAAGCTTTCGATGAGGAAAACATCGCGATGAAACCATAGAATAGTGGTTGGGCTTTTTCTACGCCCGCCTGGCTAGCTTCCACACTCAAGTTGAAAATCTACCGTCAAGCACCTGTTGGTGTGTGTTCCAGCAGCTGCACTGGATAGCCAGTCTCCTTCTAGGTTTAGCGTGACTACCATCAAACGCTAACTTATAAAGTATAAAAAAAGTTCTGTGGAATTTTTTGTGGAGTTTGAAATCGCCAATACGTCGTGGGCTGGTGGGGTTATTATGCCCATACCTTCCTTTGGGAACAGGCCTGTGGTAGGAGTATGTCAATCAAAAATATTTTCAAAGGCAAACTTATAACCCTACAACCATTAGTAATCGTAAGTTCAAAGGGTTATTATAACGAATTAATTAACTACAAAAGTCGAACTGGATCATGGAGCTGCTATAGTGAGATATAAAGGTTATACTTAAATAAAAATCAATCGTATTATATTTTATTTTCCTATCGATGCTTAAATATAACTGTAAATATATCACTATTTATTAATATTTACATTCACTTGTGATTTAGGACGCCATTAAAAATATTGCACATATTGTTCACGTTAAAAAAATCCTATAACACTATAATCTCTCATAAAAACTTCCAGTTACCATCTGATATATCCATTTCCTTTAGTGTATCAGTAATTAACCAGGTAAGTATAAGCTAAGCTCGAAGGATAGATTTTATCCGGCTCGAAGGACCGATATTTCTCGTGACTGGTTTTCTCATTTTCAACACACGTTTTCTTTTTTCAAACACTCAGCTAAGCGTGTTTTTTAAGCACTCATCTAAGTTGAAGTTTCGAAAAGGTAAATCGAGGCACTGTATTTGGAGATCTCACTATTAAGCAACGCAAATTTTGACTTATTGTAATGTATTGATTCATACATGAGACAAACCGTGCTACTTCTTTAGACAAGCGATTGTTGTCATGCTCTGGAAGGTAGTTAATGAAGTAAAATAATTTGTAGTAGTCCCCAGGAGAGCACCAAAGACTGTATAAAACGTCCAAATTACGGTGACATCTAAATGGTTTCTCTAACAGAATGTTTGATTTTACTCAACATAAGGTCTGAATATGCTTCCAATGAATATCTTTGTGCTTCATAAACTCTATTTTATTATTGGGAGTCTATATTGAATGAAGGGGTTGCATTATCCTATCGTCCTTTTTTTCACTTTCATGGACTTTTAAATGCCCTTTCAAAGTACATTTCTGTGTAAAGGCCCTCCCGCAGACGGTGCAGACAAATCTCTTGTCGTTATTATGTATCCTGAGGTGCTCCCTTAGAGTTTTCTTCCGTTGATAGGACTTCTGGCAGACCGGGCACGTGTGTATCCGCTCCCCGTCGTGCTTTATCATGTGCATCTTTAGAGCGTTCTTCGTGTAGAACGCCAGGTCACATTTCTCGCATTTGTGGTTCCGCTCGTTTAAATGGTCCCTACGTACGTGACTGGACAGGTGTCCTGGAGTAATGTAGCTTTGAGGGCATGCCTTGCATTTATATCGCTTCAGCTCTTCATTATGAACTTCAGCCAGATGTTTCTGTCTCGCGTAGAAGGAACTGAGAGAGATGTTACACCGCTTGCAAGCGTATCTGACACCGGCTTTATGCTCTTTAGACACATGGTTCTCTCGTTTCGTGACCCTATCGAACACCGCGTTGCAGTATCGACATGGAAAAGTCCCCACTTCATGGGTCCTCATGTGTCCACGTAATCTCGCTTTCGAAGCGAACGCCTTACCGCAGTTCTCACATATATAATTCGGATAATGCACGTTCATGTGTGTGTTCAAACTGACGTAATTTAAAAATGTCTTCTTGCAAACCGGACAGTCGAGCTGGTCTTTCTCCAATTTAAACGGCAGCTTGTTCCACTTCCTCGCTCCGTACTTCATCCTTGTACAGTTTTCCACGTGCAGCTTCAACTCTTCGTAGTTGGAGACGTCCGTCGTGCACATCTTGCAGCGTAACCGGCTCGATGATTTGTAGAACCGTTGGGATTTGGAGAACATCATTTTCTTGAAGGCGATATGCAAGTTTGACTTATCATGTTCCGATGTATGATTCCGTATGTCGTCCAGGTTCATTGATTTCTCCGGGCATATTGAACACCAGAACGTCCTATTGCTCCGGATCTTGAAAGGGAATAACCCAGCGTCTAACATCATCTCCGTCTCTGTCAGATCTGAGGTCTTCTTCACTGTTAATCTTATGTACTTCTTTGATGATTTTCTTCGCGTCTTCCTTGGACATTCACCGATGGATTCTTCTTTCTTTATTAGTAAATCTAATGCTGTAAAAAATAATGTCTTGTGATAATTTGAAGGATTTTTATTTATTCTTTATAGGTTTTGGAGTATGACCACAATCTCACCTGATGTTAAATCATGTGGTCCAATATGATAAACATGCTAAGCCTGAATGGACTAGTTTTTAAGTAAAGCTGCCGGAACACACGCTATTGTTACTTGACGACATAACTTCAACTTGTGGGTGGTATCTAGCCAAGCGAGCTTAAAAGAAACCCTACCAAAAGGTTATTGTGTTATAGTGATGTTTTCCTTCACCAAAAGCTTCACGTCGTTCGCAAGCAACCGGACCTACGTCGATTAGGATTCTCTTTCACTAAAAGCCCAGGCTTTTTATAGGATTCAAAATTATATCAGAATTGAAAAAAAATCAATTAATCTCACCAGTCTTATCGCTTTCATTATCATCATCACCATCAGGGAGTAGGTCATTATCGAAGTTTTCTTCATCAGCCGTCTCTGTTTTTCCAATCAATTCGTTTTTCACTTTCTCTACTGATACCTTATCTATCTCTGTAAATGTAAAACATTCATGATAATTTCATAAATCTACATTAATGCTAGACATAGAGCTTCCCCAAAGCAATTGAGTAATGGATGCAAAAAAGCAATGATATGGTGCATCCCGAATCATTAAAGGTGAAGTTCCAGAATTCATTACACACTAACCCCTGCCCATTGTCACTGCAATACATACTTGTCAGATTTTTGTCTTGAGCGGTTGTGTTACCTTTGAAGGTAGCAAGCAAATTTCTGAATATTGATAATTTTGTACTGGTGTTGAAAGTGTTAAAAAAACGTTGCGAGTCTGGATGTACAGGAGACAAACACTAGAACAACTTGTCTGATGGCAAAATATTCCACACTGATAGAAACCTACATTCAGACAGGTTGAAGGTTATAGGTATCCTAGACGGTCACTTTTGCATATGATCTACATTTTTTTTTTATATTATAGGGTGCAACCGAACAGGTGGGTCACCTGATGGTAAGTGATCACCGCCGTCCATAGACACTAGCAACACCAGGGGAGTCGCAAGTGCGTTGCCGGCCTTTTAAACATATCTACTCACTTTGTAAACGAATCGTCGCCTCTAAAGTACTCAAAGCAGTCTCGACTTGCTCTCTGAAGGATGTAGAATCTCTTAGCTTTAAGATACACTGAGGGCATATTAATCTCTTTGTATCTCCAAAATTCAACTGTGATATCTGAAAAAATAATAAAAAAAACCCTTAGTTATATACAAAGAATAATCGAACAATTTATTTAGAGAATAAATAAAGTGTGATAAATAAAAGCTTAACATTACTTGTAATATACTAACTAAAGAGCTGATAATAGACATGGAACTATTAGTTATGCTCTACGCAAAAGTATCGTACGAGAATAGAAGTTGGTACCTATTGACTGGATGTTGAAGAGTTCATTAACATTGGGCCAAGATGCGCAGTTCCATTTTAAAATTTGTTTAAGACTAGCACATTGCAATATAAAGTGGCAGATAGAATTATATGTGCCCCTTCTTTCCTTAAGTGAATGCTTTTTTTATCATTTATTTAATGTTTTTTAAGATAAAGAGGTAAACAATACACACTGTAACTTATATCTATTAATAGGTAATCAGCCTCAATAAAAAAGAAAGACATTTCGTGAGTAATGAGTTACGTAAGGTAAATTGAGTGTTGTGTACTTGCATGCTTGATGAGAAAATTGGAAACTTGGCTAAAAATCAGAGCCATTATGTAACTAACCCTTACAGGTGGCAGTATGCACTGATGCCAGGTTTTTTGTCATACATGCACTTTTTATGTTTAAAAGTTTTTGAAGTTATACTTCTTTTGGCGCGTTAGGGAAAAATGATGAGAGTAGAGTTTTACGATGCGCGCGCACACTATTATGAAAAACCGACACCCTGAAGTTAGCAATAATAGTCAACATTTTATTCAAAAAAAGGATGTATGTATTAAATTCCTTTTTTTTATGTTTGTGTCGTTTTTTCTACAAATGTAGAATAAGGATATGATAAAATTTTTGATAAGATTTTTAACTTGTTACGCCAAAGAAGTATAACTTGTAAGGTGTGTATATAAGTAGATACTACTTTTTTTATACACTTTATCTCTATATGACAATAATATTATTCTCTTTCTTTTTATGAAAGTACATTAAAGTATAGTATATTATAATGAACATAACAAAAAAGTGTAGAAAGATTAACAATAATAATAATCAAATGAAATAACTAATTTTGTGTTCATAATTATTATTATTATTTGTTATAATAATAAAAAAATAAGAAAATATACTTACAGTAGCAAACAGACAGACTATTACATTATTACAAAGTATATTAAAATAAACATAACAAAAAGTTTAGAAGCAATTAACACTAAGAAATAACAATATTGAAATTTCATAAGGATAAGTTTTTATGTCAAGAGCCTGGATCTTAATGTGAACAAATAAATATAAATAGAAATAATATTTCCGAGTCATTAATCTAGTTGAGTTAATTTTTAAAACCTGTAAAGAGAGACAACACAGAGATATCGGAAGTATTTATTTTTCAAATGCCTTTAATTTTTAATGTTTCCTTTCCTATATCAAAGGGAAGTAAACAGGCTGATAGGTCCACCAGATGGTAAATGGTTACTATTACTTATGCTGTCGTCCAAAGAAAGAGCGGAGCATATGTCATAGAGATATTAGGTTTAATAAATATGCAAAAAGTTTTAGGATGTGAAGTACCAGACCATAACAGAAAGTGCAAATGTTGATCGGAATGAAGAGTATCATATGAAACATTTTCAGAATACCTTCGACTATATGTGCTGTGAAAATATAGATAATACATACATAAAAACAGCTTTATTGATAAAATATTTATATGCTATATAGTCCAATCAACACTTAAAAATATATTTTTTAGGGCTCATATATACCAAATGAAAACTGTTTTATCATAATTATTTAATAAGTTACAGATTTATTATAGATAACTGTGATTTATACATGGTTATACATGAAAAAAAAAGTAAAAGCGCTTAAATAAAATAATAAAAATGAAAGATATTTATTAATAGTAAATATTTTAGACTACAATTATATATTACAATAAATAATGGTAAATAAAACATTTATATAATTTAATTGATGGAAATGAATAATATAATAATTTTATTGAGACGAGACGTAGTTATTAGAAGGAATGCACGGGTTAAAATATATCTCATATTGGAATTCCTGATCAAAAAGTAAATAAAGTAATTACTAAGTGCAGTAAACTATTAATTTAAACCGTTATTTATGCATAAGTCTATCTTTTTATTTTATCTACAAATTAGGTCAACATATATAATACACGAACCACTTACATTTATCGAAAAGCATTTGAATAGCATATCTGAATAAATTTCTGTAGTACCATTGTGTTTGTGCCCTAAGAACATATTCTTTACGGCGCCTTCGTTTAAACATAAATTACAGACGCCTAATAGAGGCAGCGACTCGACTACAATATCAAAATCCATGTCTGTTTGGGTTCCCTCGAGTTACATTATATCTATCTTATAAGAAAACACTAATTTCTTTGACAAACAAAAATTGACATCAAAAGATGTTCATAGGTAGATAGATACCTACATTATTTTCTTATACTGTAGTACGTTCCAAATCTGAATAGTTACTGCAATATGTATGATCTCTCTTTCTCTTTCTAGTTACATACTATTGTTGTCTCGTTCTTGTAATGTTTAATTTACTAATGCGTTTAAAACAACTTTGACATTTGCGTTCAGAATCTTTTTCTGTTTGGTTCCTAATATAAAGCAATTCTAAACACAAAAAAAAGAATTGTTTGCGTAAATTCCACTGTTTTTTGACTGAACCAAATTTAAAGTCAAGACAAATATAAGTATTTATATTATTTTTGAAGGAGCGTGATATTTCATTAGAATGAATGTGACACATTTGAAGAAATTTTAGAAAACAGGCACCTAACGTCATTTTCAATTCTATAACGAGTCATACGTTTCATGATAAATATCAAAATATGATGTAACACACATATGTTAGCGCATTTTTATGTACTTTAATAATAAACATACATTGATGCCTGTATGCTATACTCTTTTAATTGGAATATTATATTAAACTTGAAATAAAACAATAAATAAATCATATTAAATTTGCGTTATTTCTGTGCAAGCACATCATCTAGTATGTTTTAAAGTTGCGACCCGAAAACTACACAAGAAAAAGCAATATTACAAAATAAGGATGAAAAGCAGAACTGATGGTTGATTTTACTCGACTTGTATTTTTTACTATCCTACTACTATATTATATACTTTTATTTTGCGACTATTACAGTATTTGTGGTGTTCTCAATGATAACCGTGAAAAAAAGGAATGTGAATCATGTAAGAATAAAGTTTTATTTTTAATCAATTTTCTAACAATCAAAGCCTAACTTTTCATCAGTGGGTTCGCTGTAAAAAGACGGTTAGGACTAAGAAAGGCATTAAAACAAAATTGTAACTACAAATAATGCAACTAAAGTAACACCTATGAAAGTTATACAAATTTTAGATAACCAGTTATTTAAGTTTTTTAAGCTTGTATATAATAGAAATAAAATTAACCATACTACGAAAAATTACGAAATTAAGTATACATTCTCACTTTTCGGAAAATTCTAGTCATAAATACGGAGAAGAAGGACAAATTCTTCATTTTGAAGCACGTGTAATGTATACCTTTCATCATCATTATCATCAGCCTGTAAGAGAGTCACTGCAGGATCATAGGCTTCTTCCCAAAGGAAGGTATAGGGTATAATCACCACGCCAGCCCACAATTTATTGGCGATTTCAAACTCTGAGAAATCCACAGTTCTACACAAAGAGGCGGCGGAGAGGGAGAGGGAGCAGACCAGCCAGCTGGGGTCCCGCGGTCGACGAACACGGCAGCGACGACCTAATGCCGCCTTAAAAAGGGCCTGTGGGCGACGGGACAGGCGGGCACGTCCGTCGCCCTGAGCAGTGTTTATCTGCATAGGCCTGCGTGGTAGAGGCGCATTGTGCCGTGCGACTCCCACAGTTCGTCGGGGGGGGGGTCTAACACCCACCCCTTCAGACCGCAGATGGGGCCGCTGATGAAGGGCCGATATCTGCCGGGGATGCAGAAGTAGTTCCATTGGCAGTTCCTGCTTCCCGGCTAAATAGGTGTGAGAAGGCACCATGGGCTTTTTAGTCCGTGGTAATCGGACATAACCCACCCCCCGCTACCCGATGGGGTGGGTATCCGTTACGGATTTTTCCCATGACAAAAAAAAGGTAGAAAAAATATAATAATAATATTGTATACTAAATGTATGTTAATAATAATAATATAAGTTATTAAATGAGTGAATAAAATATATTTATTACATTAGAAAATAAAATGATAATAATAATTGGGTCAAATAATAAATAAATCTTTATAACATATATCAATGTATTATATTTTAAAACATAATTTGTTTTTATTTATTTCCTTTTCTTCTTCTTTTCAGTTTTACCACTCGTTTTTTCAACTTTCCCGCGCTTCATGAGTGATTCCTGAGGTATGGGCACCTGTCCGATATTATCAACTCCAGGTCCAGGTTTAAGTTTCATTCGATACTCTGAGAATCTGTGTATCGACTCCTTTGGTACGAAACGTATAGCGCTATTATAAAAGTGTAGATCTCTGAAAATGTATTACAATTTTATGATTTTGCGCAACTTTATAAATTAATATCCATGCGACTCTGAAACAAGACACTGGCATATGTGTTAAACACGCCTCCTATATACAGAGAAAAAAATTAGACAGAATACAAATACATAAAAATTATAGATAACCTGACATCGGGAAACTGAAAAGGAGCGAAGACTCGTCCCTCCAGGTGCTTTTTATAAGCTCGCCATCTACATTTGAGGAGTTCGTTACGCTGTAGCGAATAATGATTTTTATATATTTCTTCAAATAAATCTTTCTCGAATGATGGCAATGTTCTGTAATCGCTGCCTAAGCGCTTCGATATATCTGATATTTAAAATATAAATTAATATGTAACAACTGATAATGTACATAATTTAAATTGATTCAGAATCATTATTTCGCTGTAATCAAAAATGAAAACATCGTCATACTTCTATTGAGACATACATACTTAGTTGTGTGAAACGCAGTAAGTGTAACAAACTTTTGGAGATCTCAGTTTGTCAGGTGGTGGCTAGTATTTTATATATATTCATAACCTCGCATATATTGTACTTTATTATGTAATGTCGGTGGTATATTATGCAATATAGCTTTCGTTATTATATATAAGTGAGGCAGAATAGAAATAATAACATAAACGTTCCGGAAAGTTTTGACAAGGGAGCCACCATTTTGTTTGTAGAGATATTGAAAACACCACAAAATGCGGATTCCTTTTACGCTATATAGCACTAAGGAAGCATTTTTGGAAATTCAACCCCTAAGGTGGTGAAAAAGAGGATAAAAATATGTATGAAAATTCATTTTTCATTTCGTCAGAAAGAGTTGAAAATATTGCTACATAGAAAACACATGCGAAGCCTCGGGAAATCGCTAGTATTTAACAAAAAATACTATCTGCCAATGTAGGAAGCAGAAGAGTAAGATAACTATACAGTCATCTTTCCTCTTAATTGTATGTACGTCGAGTTTATCGCATTATATAGAAACGTCGATTTTTTAAATCTATGGTATGAGAAATGTAGAGTGGATACTTTAAGATTCACAACACAAGTTAAAAGAGAGTAATAAAAAATACACCATTTTACTCTGTCGGCACATGTATTATCATGAAAGAAAGACGATTAATGAAATTATCAGTAAAAAAATATATTTGTTACTTTAATTTATACTTCCAGATTTGGACATAAATAACTGAACAATGGTGAGTCTTCTTTTTTAAATTTTTCGTCCAACTTTGACAACCTATCACCTTTTTTGAGGATTATTACAGCCATGGGTGAAATGTCTTGTGATGACTCGGTGTTCAAACACGATGGTGGCACGTGATTAGAACACTCCAGAGAGTTTTTGTGACATCTCAGAATTCTGCTCCGAGTTATTATTTCTAATAGAGTGGCGATTAGTGCACACTAGTCAAGATATATTAAGCAGAATGCTAATATTACACAACAGGGGGGCATATAACGCAAGCTTATGAATATAAAGTAAAAATATTGAGATCCCGCCAAAAACTCAACGAATAGTTATTAAAATCGTAGCAAAATAGTTTTAGAGTCAAAGAGATGGTTGTTGGTAATTTTTTAAAGATAATTTACAAACTTCTTAGTGTATCCCCTCGATAAAAAAAACAATTAAAATAGGTTTGTTTTGTTTACCAACATATAGGTAATTCATCAATTCGATAGTATACAAAAAGTGTTTACCAAGAGTCTTCTTAATTAATGAACGATAACAAAAAGGTTTTCTATACGACACCAACAATCTCACCTAACAATTCATTTCAAGTTGGGATAATTTTGTATGTCTATCTCGCTTACTCTGTACTAGAATATTGCAAGTGCGAGGAGCATCTACTAATCACTTTATGAACATTAGTAGTCCGCGTAACTCGCATTAGAGTTCAGCGCTTTAAATAAAATTATTCACGCCTGCCGTTGTGCGCCCGTCATGCAAAAACTATTCAATACATAGCAATAAATTACTTTTAGTTTTAATTTTTAACTACTTGGTCCTTATCTAAAAAAAGAGCATCATTCTTTTAACATAAATTGACTAGTTTAAAGCAACTGTTATTTTTATAAGCACTACGCGTTTAGGCATGTGCGTTTTCTTGTTGTGGAGAAGTGAAACAAGCGATGTGGTGCTTGTTTATTCCTCTGTACATAAAATGTGCTTATTGTTAAGGTAATAAACGATGCAGATGATGTCGCGGATATCAACTAGTTTGTAATAAAGAAACTACCAAGTTAATGGGCAGATAGCAACTGTTGAACGCAATGAATATTTTACTTACCTTCATCAATAGTGTAATTGGGTTTTATTCTTTGAACGTTTGTGCAATCAGCGTATATAATTTTCTTTCCATAAGTCGACGACATATTGAAATAGTCCAATTACAAAATAAATTTCTAAAAAAATGTCACTTCGCAAATCATTCGTCACTATAATTTATTTATTTTCGTAATATATTTTTAATCTGTGTGCTATATTCTTCAAAAAAAGGTTGAAAGGGTAAGGTCGAATACATTGTATATAAACTTAATGAAGTAATTTATTTTTGTGTAATATTCTGTTTATACAAAATTAATACATTAGTTTATTAAAATCTAGAGATTTTTTTTCTGACTACACTGTTGACCTAGCAAGGCCTCTACAGTTTCACCGGACTACTAAGGGAGCGCTTAAGGCACTCACTCAGTTTTGTATAGGGAATTAAGAGTTTGATATATTCTTCGGGAACAGTACATTTTTCTAAGTGCTAAGGTAAGTCCTTTTCTGTATTCCTACAAATCCCTTAAATACATTAATCTCTTAAAAGCACAATAAACACACAAATGCTCTCAAATTCATATTTATAATATTTGTAAGGGTGATAGTAAGGCAAGGATAGTAAATAATAGATCCATTAATTTATTTATAATTAAGTTATAAAGTAAAAAAAGGTAACATCAAATCAGGAAAATTTAAAAAATCTTATTTAGCTAAAGCAACTAGAATTGGATAATCTATTGTTTTTTTTTAATTTCAGAACGCATCATAAGTTTATTTTTGAACCCATGCGTGATGTTCTGCCAGGGGAATTCCGGTCGTGTTTACAAATGTTAAGTAATGACAGAACCAATATTAGATTTTGACTCCGATTTCTTATGAATGTAAACCACGAATGGTTAAAGGTAATATGTAAACCCAATGTTTCTAAACTTTTCCGATACCAGTTTACGTACTTTCCAAAATTGTCATCTATTGTGATCCGGATGCGAAATATCCGACTATCAAGGCGTTAATGAATTTTCTCACAGTTATTCACATAATGACCGTGCTGCCGCTTCAAATGCCGTCTCCAAGAGTCCTTAGTCTTGAACTTCGTCTCGCAGAAAGTGCACGAAAACGCTCTGATGTCTTCGTGGGTTCGCTCGTGTCTCCTCTGATCGAATCTCGTAAAGAATCTCATATCACAGGCACCGCACGGATAGTTCCTCTCTTTTATATGAACCCCACGAACGTGTATCTTCAAATTCTGTGGAGTCGGAAACGACTTCCCACAGTCCGTGCACAAACATCTCTGCCGTTCGGCTCCGTGCGCCTCAATATTATGTTCGATGAGCATGTAAGTATATCTGAAAGTCTTTTCACAAAGCAAACAATGCCGTTTATATGACCCGGTGTTGTGTGCTTTACGCATATGTCTCGTTCGTGACGAATTAGTTAAAAACACCGAAGAGCATAGAGTACACTTCTTTTCTCTATGCAACGACTGAACGTGTAAACGTAAACTCATTCTATTTATATAAGAGATACCGCAAATCTCGCATACGTTATTCGTCGAAGTGCGTATTCATATGTATCGATAAACGTAGGAACGTGTTAAAATGTTGTCCACATATGACGCAATCTAAACCCTTCTCCAGTTTGTACGGTATTAAAAAATGCTCCGGTCCATCGAAAATGATATTGTGAGCATTCGTCAAGTGATGCTGAAGATCTAACAAATTCTGACTATCACTGGAACACAACCTACATGTCAGATTCGAAATGTCAACGTTCTTATATGATAGCCCGCGTAAATGTTTGACCCTAGAAACTAAATGTTTCTCATTTGAATGCGTATTTGTATGCTCGCGTAATTCTTTTATACTTAAAAAACGTTCTTTACACGTATAACAGCCGTATTTTGTTCTGTATGACGTGAACAGGCACATATTCGAGTTTAGAATCAATTTTAAAGTGTTTTCTCTTTGGGCTTTCTGCGACTTAGTTGATGATTTCTTTGTTACGACTGCCAGTGTCGATTTTACTGAAAGAAAAATATCTTCAATATGTACTTGTATATGAATTACAAACGGTAGTTGGAATCTTCTTAGATTTTACTTCGAAATATTGAAATGAACTTTACTAACATTAGAAAAGGCTGTTAAATTAAGATGCCTTTAATTGAAAAAAGATTGTTTTTTTTATTAGAAGTGTAAAGAGTAATGGCGATTTCAAATAGAAAGAAATCTACAGAGCTACTGTTGTCTTGGGCAATAACAGAAGCTACTTTTTGCCAAAAATTAGTTGCAACTGGTTCATTCTGTTGTGATTTTAAATACTCTTTTGAGTCTATTCTGTACATTATCGGATTTGGAAATTCACGATTACTTGAGAAATTCGATGAACCCATAATAGGGTTCATAAAATGTATTGTCATCTTTCTTAATCCCTCTGATGATTTTTTAAGACCCAAATCTCAAAATGGCGTATTATTTTTTAATTCCACTATGTCGTAATTTGTATATATCATGGTTTAATAAAAGAGAGTTCGTGCAAATGAAAAAATAATTTAAAAATACATTATATATCAAAATTATAATTTTATAATACATTATTTGTTTTTATTCAAAGTTTTTTAAGCATTTGTTGCCAACAGTTTCTTGACCTGTACCTCATGAGGTCTACATTCGTTCGTATGGAACTTATACCTTTATAGTTTTAAACAGTCCAGGGGTGATCTGCTCAGAAAATTAGTCCAACAATATAATTATTTATTCAATTAATTAATATAATAATACATAATAGTAATAATAATAAATTAATCAATAATAATTAATATTTTATTCAATTTCATCTGGCAATACTTATGACCAAAATGATTTCTTAACTCACCTTTAACAGCTCTTTTTATGGGTTTCTTTAAAACTGTTTTATTTGAACTTTTTTTAATGATCCTTCTTTTGACTGCTTCACTTTTGTTATTTGTCAATGAATTTTCAATATCAACTTTCGGTTCTAACTTTATCTTGAATAACTGACCTAAAAAAAATAGACATTACTGTAATTTCTGTATGTACAACAACAACCGTAATATCTACATCATAAACTAATCTACATCGAACGAGATTTTATTAATTTTTTTTTGCGTGTCTGTGGATCCTTTAAGGCTAAGTGCATACTAATTCTTCTGTTCATCAGTCTAAAAAAATGGTGGCTCCCTTATTGGTACTTTACAAGCAGATATTGTAACATCTCAGAATTCATATTCCGTCTAATTTTTGTAATCTAATTCACTTGATTAGTTCTAAATAACTGAATTTTAGGTAACATTGTTCATTGTCCGAAATTAGTTATCGCTTATCTTGGTGAATGGTGTTTATTAACGTCAGTAATATTTCTTATTTACACTAATATACATATTTATTTTAATTAATACAAAGAAACTTTTCAAAATACTATAAAATATAAGGAGGAGGAGAGATTTGTCTACTTTTGTTGACAATGGCTGGGGCGTATCAAAAATTACGAAAATTTTGCTGATGTAACATTAGAACAACCCTACATTACGCGTGTTACGCCATAGCAATACACCATAAGTGCTGACCAAGATTACGCCAAGTGCACGAGGCATCGAGTTAGCAATTTCAGTGGAAACGTTCGGCAACCTGGTTCCTCCGTTCCCACATTGCTTTGGTATAAATTATTAAACCAAATTGTCATTAGTCAGTGTTAACCTAGCATCGGTAGCATTCATATATTATTAGTTTTAGTTATATTTTGTAATAAATTAAGTTAAAGTAATTTGATTTTTTTTTGGATCCTATGGTGCTGACCTTCGTAATTCGCGAAACAACAACAATTTTATAAACATAAATTGAATTAACATAAGTTCATAATATATATATATATTTTCCCAACTGACAACACTTTTGACCTGGCAAGGCCTCTGCAGTTTCACCGGACTACTAAGGGGAGCGCTTAAGCACACACCCGATTTTATATAGGATAATTTTGTTCATACTTTTTATTAAGAACATTATTTTTTCTATCATATAAAGTTACCTACAGGCATACATTTCGCCCTGCCATATATAATTACTACAATTCTAAGTTCTGTCACAGTAGGTTATTTCTTAAGAGGCTGACTATTATTTCCACTAACACACAGAACTGCTCCTCCTTTGTAGTCTTTTTCTGCAATGGAACCATCCATAGATTCTGTAATTTTATAAGAGGATCTACTATACCTTCTTTTTTAGCTGGTATGTTATTCTCCTTCCAGAGTAGATCACTCCCATATGCCATGAAATCCTCACTGATTTTATCATCACTGTCATCAGAAATCTTATCCATATCTTTGTAATTATTTTCAGTTTTGATTGACTCTTTACCTAAAAAGTTATTAGTGGTCAATTTTTTTTTATCCTTTATAGGCTTTAGCATTTGACTATAATCTCACCTAATATTAAATGACAATGTAGCCAAAGTGGTAAACACTCTAAACCTATAGAGGATTGTAGGTGCAACAAATTTTCTACTTGACGGTGGTAGCTGACCTGGCATGTTTACAAAAAGCCCTATCACCATGCTATGGTTTCATTAAGATGTTTTCCTATACCCAAAGCTCTGGTTTATTCGCAAGCATTTGGAACCTATGTAGATTGATGCAACGTCCAAGCCCGCTACCCACTGACTCATCATTAGCTTCAAATATCATGATTTAGTAGTGTCTATGCAATAATTGATTGCAGATGCACCATTATTACATCTATTTGTAATTAATATGGTATTGAAAATTGATGAGACAATGCTTGATGTTATTCACATTACAATCCAAGAAGAAAGGCAACGATTGTCACTGTCATTTGTTTTTATTATACTATAGGGGGTAAACGAACAGGTGGGTCACCTGATGGTAAGTGATCACCGCCGTCCATAGACACTAGCAACACCAGGGGAGTCGCAAGTGCGTTGCCGGCCTTTTAAATATGTGGGCCTCCGGCGCTCTCACTGCCCGAACGAAACGCAACAGTGCAAGCACTGTTACTTCACGTCGGTTTTCTGTGAGAGGGTGGTACTACCCCGGACGAGCCGACCCATTCATGTTGAAACCAGTAATAGCTTCAGCGTAGCTCTACCACCTACTAGAATGCCTGGCTTGCAAGCCTTTCAATTTCCGAGTGTATAATGGTTAATGCCAAAACACTATAGACTAAGCATACCAATATATTGGGTGATATACCTGAAGTATGATGGTTGAAACCCACTGGGCCAAAATAGCAACAATTATACTGTTACAACTTACCCAATCTGGGGTCTATAGCAATACCCACTAGCTATAAGACTTCTGAAGATATCTTGAGTCAGTGGTAGTATGTTTGGATGCTGTATTGAACAATGTCATTTCAAATCTACTCTTCAACTTAACATCAGGTGAGCTCTCTAAGTGTAGAGAGACTACCTATCAAGTGCAGCTACCAAAACACACAAATAGGTGCTTGGTGACATATTTTCAGCTTGGTGATAGCTAGCCATAAAATTTTATCTACACAAAACTCGGGTGCATTGTAGCATCTGATCCCCTTAAAACTGAGACCTTGTCCAAATGCCATCAGAGCCAGAATTATCTACTTGGATATGTTTACTAATAGAAGCATAACCAAGAAGTCTGCATTCTCTTTATTGTTACTGTGGTTTTTTTTTAATAATATTTCATTTAACATGACATGTAGTGTAGTTATTTTAACAAGTATTTCTCCTTAAACTTTTTCTTACTAGATGTGATTTCTCATCAACCAACATGTCAGAAATCATCATACTTTTAACACACCATTTAATCCCCATTACGTGTGACATCATATACAAAATTTCATGAAGTGAGACTCCTTGTGTACATTTCTTGTTAGCTGAATCTTAGAATCTTGTTTAACAATCTGGTAGATTTAAAAAATTATTTACCTGGAGGTATTTTCTGATTGATGAACCTTGAATGTTGCAGGAATGTCTTTTCTGTACTCAGGGCTTGCTCTTTGAATGCTGCAGCTTCACGAATTTTTGTTATGCACTCCTCGCATATGAGATTTTTGGTACTTTTATCTTTTACTATCTATGAACAATGTGTAATAACACAAAATTATATAACTCTAGAAAATACATGCCCAATGTTAACCAGAGGTGGTTATTACTACTACAATCAATACATTATTAATGACTTCAATAATTTGTTACCATTCAAATTAAATCAAATCAAAAACATTTTATTCAGTTTAGGCTCTAAGAGGTTCTTATGAACATCAAAACTACTTATCTGTAGTACATTATTATTATTGTTATAACAGTTAGTATTATTATGATGTATTTACAAACAAGCATCCAACAACTTGTATAACTAATAGTAGGTGGTAGAGCTACGCTGAAGCTATTACTGGTTTCAGCATGAATGGGTCGGCTCGCCCGAGGTAGTACCACCCTCTCACAGGAAACCGACGTGAAGTAACAGTGGTTGCACTGTTGCGTTTCGTTCGGCCAGTGAGAGCGCCGGAGGTCCACATATTTAAAAGGCCGGTAACGCACATGTGACTCCCCTGGTGTTGCTAGTGTCTATGGACAGCGGTGATCAGTTACCATCAGGTGACTAACCTGTTCGTTTGCATAAATGTATTTACTTTTATTTTATTTCAAACTATTTTTTATATATATAAATTATATTTTAAAATTTCAAGTTAGTAAACCTTTACAGTACTATGATGATGTGGTATCAACTCCCAGAAAATTTGTATTCCAAATAATAAATATACAGACTATAGGTAGAATGTATATGTAGGTGTGCATATTCATGTATTGTCACTATAATACAGTTGTATAATGCTTATGCTTCATTTTACACTGTCCTTTCACTGAAAGCTAAACGATAAGCACGATAGCATTCATTGAGCAGCTTGAAGAGGCTTTAAAACGTTTCGGGATGAAGAATAACTTACCTTTAAATTAAATGTATCCAGCAGCATATTTGAATAGTTTTCGATACGACCACCGCAATAATATTCATTGTATATATCCTTATAGCAATTACTCGAGAAACAACATCGGCATAGCGAAATATTTTCTAAGTTTTCATTCATATTGTGTATTTTTTTTTTACTTTTTTTATCATTAGTTTATTATCGTTCGTGATAGCTATGGAATGAGAGTTGTCAAGCTTAAAACATATAAATGAGATATTTATATATTTTTTTATATGTAAGACAAGGATAATATAAAGCTATGCTGTAAATACAATCTGTGTGTATCCAAGAAATGTAATTTTGTGGTTTGCGTTTTGTTTTTCCTTGTATACAGGCAACTGTGTATGATCTGGTACGCATTTTTACAAAATTTTACTTAATAAAAGAAATGTAGCCTTTAATCGGGGATAATATGGTTAGAATGTTTAGAAACAAATCAGTAGTCACACAGGCATAGTTACCACCATGTCAATGATACGGGCCTCCAGGTTACTGGAGCATCAACATAGAAATTCGTAAAATGTTACTCACAACCTCAAACTCTTAATAATAAGTGACCAGGATACTAAAATTACTATTGAAATAACGTAACGTAAGTAATCACTAAAGTAACGAGTTTTGGAATTTGCGTACAGATATTGATGGCAAAAATTTTAATCTACTTTATTGTAGGGTATTTAATTATAATCATAGCGGCCCACTATGATGGCGTTTTTGATGTTTGTCGGTTCATGAAGTTTCGTATAATAATAAATTAATAACGATGTAATGTTTAAAGCAGCAAATTGTTGTTATTTATTGTCTATAGTGACGTGCAGTTTGACCTAAAATAATTTAGAACACTTATATCTACATTATATCATTCTACATTATATCTGACTAACTACCACCATATCTAACTAGGTATGCTTTGGTCCAACGAACAAATTTTCTCACGTTTTTACTAATAAAAAAAAAGCGCCGTATAACTGAACCCTTAATGGATTATAATTATTAGTCTGCTTATTCACACAACAACTAGGCATTTTTATTTTACAAAATTCGAAACATTTCCTATCCCTCGGAAAATACTTTTTTCCGAATGTAATTTCGGATAATTAGTTAACTCCTCGACTGTCCAAACGCATAAAGGTTCAAGTTCCATACAAACGAATGTAGCACTCATGAGGCACAGGTCAACAGACTGTTGGCAGCTTAAGCCTAAAAAAGTACCTGATATATTACAAAATTTTGAAAATTAACAAATTGTGTATTGTAAAATTATACTTTTTTGTGTAAAATGTATTGTTTCATTGGTACAGCTTTTTTTTACTAAACCATGACATTTAAAATGTCCAATGTCGCGAAAAACAATAAAACATAATCAGCTATTTTGAGATCTGTGTGTTAAAAAATCAGCCAAAGAGTCCACTCAAGTTTAACGCTAATAATACTGGTAAGGTTAATAAAACTACAGGGTTAAAAAATCTAAAAACACATAATATAACCTTTCTTTCTACATTCATCTTTTATTTCTATAATACAAAAGATTTCAAGGTCATAATTTTTCATATTACGATCAAGGATATTCTTTTCATACTTTCAACACTTTCTTCATACTCTCTTAGCGAATAACATAACTCTTTCTTTTTCACTCCAGAGCTAAATATCTATCTCTATTCTTTTCGCGTGACACTAACAACGACCTTGGAATATTCTTTAGCGCTCTTCTACCTTTCTCGTTTTATATTATCTCTTTCTTTTTCTGTCTCTGGCCAAGCATCCTCCAGTCTTTTCGCGTCAAAAACATTGCCTTGGGAAACATGACACTAAGATACAGCTTTGGAATATTATTTCCTTCAATATGGACTATTGTTTTATTCTGAAGTGCTCTTCTATTTCTCTTGTTTTATATTATATCTCTTCCTTTTGTGTTCTATTCCCGTCCTTTTCCTGATAAAAACGTTGTATTGCGAAACACATCACAAATATGTCTTCGCATTTCATCTCAATGCGGATTATAGTTCTCGCCTTTTCACTCTATAATCGAGCATCTATCTCCGCCCTTTTCGCGTTAAAAACTTTGCGTTATGCGAATTTTAATTCAGTTCTATGCAGATTATTACCTTATCTAATTCTATTGAGCTTTTCTATCTTTCTTGGGTTATATTATTTTTCTTGCTTTTTTATCCTGTGGTCAAGCTTGCATTTCTATCCTTTTTGCGTCAAAAAAATTGCGTTGTAAAGCACACTAACAGCTAACAATCTCGGATTTTTATTGTGAAATACTATCTTGTTTTATTTTTCACTTTATACACATTTCCGTTGTGAATCATGGTATGTAAAACTTTACAATTACGTTTCACTTAAAATGCGTCCTCTTTATATGCCGCCTTAGTGAATCTTTAGTCGAAAAATTATTACTACACGTCATACAATTGAAGTTCTTCTCGCCCGTGTGAGTGACTTTATGTCTCGTGACGTCAGATTTATTATAAAACAGATGATTGCAGATGTCGCACTTGTGTTTCTTCTCCTTCATATGCACAACCCTGATGTGATTGTTCAACAGGCTACGAGTGATGAAGCTTTTACGACAAGAACTGCACTCATACTCTGGTCTGGTCATACCGTGCTTATCGACTAAATGTAAAACTCTTAGATTCTCTTGGTAAAACCGTTCCTTGCAGTACGGACATGGGAAACGGTACTTCCTCTCCTGCCTCACACCATGCACTTTCATATCGTGACATTTTTTCTCCCTCTTCGTTGTAAACACAAGATCACATCCACTACACCGTAATGTCCTATGTAGCCTACTTTTGTGCAGATTCAAGAATACTAAATTAGAGAAACCGGCACCACATATATAGCACACTTCACTTTGATAATGCTTATTCATGTGTATATTTAATAATCTAAAGACACTAAAACTCTCAGAACATATCTGACACTCGAGGCCACTATTTTGTATCTTGAATGGCACTAATAGATCTTCATCCGATGACAATACTTTATGTTCCTCACGTAAATGTTTCTTCAATGCATTCAAATCAAAGAACTCAGTATCACAACTCTTGCAGAATAAATTGGATATTTCCACTTTCACTAAACAGTTATGTTGAGAGATTATTCTCTTCTCTATATCATATATGTTGTGTTTTGAGTTCGTGTGTTCCCGTAGAGATTTGATATTGTTGAACGGTTCCTTACAACAGAAGCATCTGTATCTACTTTTGTTCCATTGAAAAACGCACACCGTGGAATTGGATATGATGCTCAAAGAATTTTTCCTTAATATAGGAGCTTTTCCCCGTCGTTCTATAATTTTTGACCGATCCTTCTCTGTTTGGAATTCATCTGAAATATGAAATCAATTATCAATTACTTATTCTTTAATAGAAGTAGTTTATAATGATTTGCCTAGAGAAATGAGTTTCTTTTAAGGTTGTTTACCACTTAACACAGAAAGCACTGTCATGGCTAACATACTCTTACCTTGATCTCCACCTTCTACAGACTTCTCCTGTTGAGTTTCCACAACACCAAGTCTCGTATTTCTTTCTCTTGATATCTCTTTCTTTATGTTAGTTAATAATTCTGAAATATAAATCATACAATCCTATATATAAATAGTATGAGACAGAGTCACTACAAATATTTGTCTTTGTGTCACTTTAGTTCATAGTAATCATGAAGCTGTAGATATGAGTTTCGACCTGTTACATTACTAACGCTGGCTAAACCTTATATCCTAACAATAGTTAAAAATGCGGATATGTTTGTTTGTTAAGCTTTTACGCCTTAAGTGGCTTTATTAACATTGTAACATTTGTTAATATTGTAACTTTTTTTTTTTTTATATTATAGGGGGCAAACGAACACGTGGGTCACCTGATGGTAAGTGATCACCGCCGTCCATAGACACTAGCAACATCAGGGGAGTCGCAAGTGCGTTGCCGGCCTTTTAAATATGTGGGCCTCCGGCGCTCTCACTGACCGAACAAAACGCAACAGTGCAACCACTGTTACTTCACATCGGTTTTCTATGAGAGGGTGGTCCTACCCCGGGCGAGCCGACCCATTCATGCTGAAACCAGTAATTCAGAGTTGCTCTACCACCTACTAAAACCTTAACTTGTAAGGGATCACTGTATTATGCTAAAGATTGTTTAATTATAATTAATAATCTAATGTAATTCTTTTGAGAAAATAAATTTCTTTAAACCGAAGCACTCAACCGATTATCACAAAATTCTGCAATAATTTATCAGGGATACAGAGAAGAAAGTAGAGGTTTTTCTTCCAGAAAAATGGTAATATTCCCCAGGGGCCCATCCAATCTATATTAATGCTACCAAATGCTAGTATTACAATAATGTACTACACAATTTTAAGTCACATTGTATTTTCCCTATGAGATTTTACTCTGTTGTTAAACACACCAAGCACCTATATTATCAGTTGTGAACCAACTTTAAAACTGTTAACATAGCATGAAAAAGTACAGCGAGAAATGTGATTGTTGGAAATTTTTATAAAGAAAAATTGTTGAGTCCCTTAATTTTCACTATGAGGAGCTTACAATGACTTCAAATCATAAAATAGACTCACCGTCATCTTCATCCTCGGAGTCATCAAGAGTTTGGTCATTGTTGTAGCTATCAACATAATTTTCAACGTAAACTTCAGGCTCTGTTTTCACTTTTTCATTATTAGATAAACTTACCCCTTCATTTATAGCACCTGCAAACAGTTGTACTGGTATATCAAAATATGTATTGTTAACAGTATATATGTTTGACCATTTGAATGGTTAAGACATATGTTGCGAAAGTACATTATTAAATATTAGGGTGTACATAACTGCCCGCTTTCCTCTGCAATTGATTGGAGAGAGATGTAATAAGTAACACCCAATGGTCTTTTGAATTTTTCTACAAAGTCTATTAAGCCTAAAACTTTTAAATTTTAAAAATTATACTGTGCTTAAGATATATGGAAAGAGCCCATGAAAATTGATCTAGCAGTTTTATAGGCAAACATGTTCATATAGACTCACATACAGAAAGTTTACAAAAATATATTTATTGTATTCCCTTACACTGCCTAAATCACCATCAATCGGTTTTTGACTACAATTTTCTATGAACAACCATGATGGTTTTATTATAGCACTAGCTTATGTTGACCTTAATGTAGATTTTATTGCTCTTTCGGGAACAGTGAATCTTTTCTACATGAAATACGCCTCCTGTCGTACTCTGTACCCCTGACAATGTATTTGCAAAATTTTGATGATGTACAGTAACATGTGAAAGTGTAACAAACAAACACAAATTCCCATTTATAATATAAGTAAAGACAAGAATAGATAGCCTATAGAAGAAGAAAGTTATAACACTGACTAAGTATTACCAAAATTCATCCCTTAAGCGAATCAAAAATAGGATGATTCCTTGAAGTATTATAAACCATTATGTATATAAGAATAAACAACCATAAAATAAGAAATAGACAGACAGAACCAATACCTTTGACGTCACATAAGAAATTGCCCAATGCCTTTAGAAAATACTCCTGATTCTCCAGGACCATTTGTTTAAAATCAGTACTCTGTTTCAGTTTTGTAATACACTCTTCACAAATGTATCCTGATCTTGGTCTTCCATTCTCATGGTATATCTGAAATTGTTAAAAAAAATAAAAGTTTATCCAAATTGTTATTCAATTTAGAACATTATCATCATCACAATAGCCTGTAGAAGACCTGTTGCAGGGCCATAGGTGTCTTCCTGAAGAAAGGTATGGCCATAATCCTGATGCCAACTCACAACAAATTAGCAATTTTAAAGCCCGAAATATCTATGGTTCTATATTTTTCCCACATGTGGTGGTGTTAATGTAATTGTTGTTTGGAGAACCACAGACTCATAAATTGCATAAAAAATATGGATAGTCTGACGCTCTTCATTCCCCTTCTGCCAATATTACCTTAGTTCGATAAAACAATGCCTTAATGGTGGAGTCATTAGGTACTGTTGATAGATGTACATTCAAGAGAGACAATAGAAAGAAACTAGACTATAATTATTATATTAATAATGTTGTCACATTATAGGCTTTAAATGGAAGCTGATCTATGGGTGCAGTTATCAGATAACATAAATATGTCGATGATAAATCTTCAGATTGATGTCCGTAGCTATAAATAATATAATGCCATACAACAATTTTTTATATGTGAACGAGTAAGTTGATTTTTGTAAAGTGGACGGATAAAGGAGTAGAGGCAGACTGAAAAAGCCATGGATGGATTGTGTTAAAAATTATGTGTATAAAAAGCGTGAATACCGAGATGACATCTGCCAGAGGGGAATGGAAAAGGAAAACATGTTGTGCCGCTCCTATTTAGGTGAGATAAGGATAATAAGGTGATTATGATAATTTGAATTTTTATAATGATATGATAATTGTGAAAACGAACCTGTACATTGAAAGTGTCACGTAGCATGTCACCGTAGACTTCCTTACGACCACATATCTGGTATTCTGCTGAAATATCTTTGAAATATCCACTTTCAAAACAACAATTGCAAATATTTAGTTTTCCGGCTTCATCGGTATTAACCGTTGAGTTATCCATTTTGATATACAATATGAATGCTAATATTTAACGTCGAATAGTGAATTTATGAGTAACTCGTCAGTTTTCAACTTCTTTAATTTATGGCGCCGTGTGTAGGTAATACTCCAGTTTTTCTAAGTGATACATCAAAACAATTGTATAATCAAAACAATAGACGCACAATTTTGACATCTGTGACTAGAGATGTAGCAAACCTTATCTATTTGTTATAGACTGCCAGTACATTGTTTGACTCAAAGAACCGAAACATTAATTACAAATTAATTTTGTTACAATAATTGTTAGATGTATGTTAATTTAGATTGATTTACGAACTAATTAATTGGTAAGGTTTTTTGCGGTGTGATTATGATGTTAAGTTTTATTGTTAAGTGTACAATATTCAGTGCAGTAAATAAAGTGTACATTCATAGGTTTTCGTAAGTTACTTTTAAGTAAATTAACACATGTATGTGTTAATTTCAACATAACATTTCTATGCATATTATGTAAACTTTAATTCATAGTAAAACAGAAATAGTTGGAAATGTAATGAAATTCTAGAATTATCTTAAATTTTAAAATGAATGCTTATGGCATATGAGTTTATTTTATACAGTATGAATTAAGTCACGCCATACGCCCCGGGAATCCATTTAATTCTGATTCAAATAGATATTTGCCTATTATATTGAGTAAATTTTTTGTCATTTTGGTGATTTGGTAGTATAAGCATCACGTTGTTACTTTCAGAAGAGTTTGTTTGTGAAATGAAGATATAACTTCGATTAGGTAATCTTCTAAATGCTTTGATACGTAATTTACGAAAACCTGTTTATTTAAATTGCACGGATATATACTCACAAGACTAACTTTAACCTTGAATAACTTTTACAGAAGTGGATTTATCAAAATTCATAATATGCGTTTTTGTAGGACATTCAATTTCCTATAAGAATGTAAATTGTTTTTTTTAGAAGGATAGTCCGAGACTGAGTTAAACAATTCCAAAGTTTAAAAAAATACCATGGTACTTATATGAAAAATGAAAAAAATCGCTTTGCGACCTCTAATTATCAGAATTAAAGGATCAGATTTTGACAGTCTTGGTTTTAGTATACTTTGACAAAAAATCACAATCAATTGAAGAATAAAATTTTTTTTTTTTGGTACACCCTAATATATTTATGTATGCATTGCAAAGACAATAATAATTAAATTATTACTGGATTAATAAAATAAAAGTTGAAACTAGAAATTAACAATAGTGGCTAATTAATATAGTAATAGACAAAGTTATAACAATTAGTCACTATACTACGTATTAGGAGACCGCTTACGAAAACGAAGGCAGAAGATAGTACTGACTTCTAAATTCCATAAAGAGACTAGTCAGTAGGGATAACTAAGCTTATAACATAAAAGTTGGGAATATCTAACGCTTTATTGATCTGTGGAAATGATCAAAGTGCCGTCAACGGCGCCCGCGGCCCACCGCAAAAGGAGCGGTTTGTTTTGACGGGATTGATTATTATGTTTAGTATTTTTAGTTTTTGAGACAGTTTAATTTAGCGTTCGTTGATCCGAGCATCAGCTGTTTTTGATTTTGTGTTTCTGTACTGTTTTTTTTTAGTAAAATAATGTATCTTTATGAAACTGTCGTTTCATTTAGTTGTAGTAACATGATGGAGTGTAAATAATGCTAATAAAACGTTTTAAATATATGATTTTTTTTTAATCACGATCGATTTTTTTCCGTCCCATTATCAAAGGTGTCAATAGTACAGTCGTCTGTCTTCGTTTTCGGAAGCGGTCTCCTAATACCCAGTATGTATTTACTCTAACACTGTATGTATTAGCTCCAGATAATATTCGATCACCATATGGTTGGTGAGTTTTGGGTGATAGCATGCTATAATGGAATTATCCGGCTTACAGAGTATTTGTTTCTGTCTGTAGGGTATATCTTGTAGTAACTGTGTAAGTTTTATGTATGTAGGTACAATAGTGTTATTATGGATAAAATTCACTGGTAGTAAATAAATAATTTGTAATAAACATTTGTTTCCGTGGACTTTGGGGCAGCGGTTTCCATGGACACGTCATTTTTCGAAGTACATTGGCGCTCTAATAATAACCACTAAAAAACAAAAATATCAATAAATAACAATAACGAGAACAAAATATCGAAAATAACAAATATTAGAAAGAAAAAGAACAAACGAAAATAGCAATAATATTATGTACATGACACAAAGAAATTATTCTGAATGCGATTGCACCAAAACTAGCAGGCACACTAAAACACGTGTCAGCGTGGTGTAATAGGGGATGAGGAACGCGAGCGGGCGATGCTGCTCCACTTTTACCTCTTCCGCGTCCCTCTGGTACCTAAATTTGTGTTCTGCGCATCTACTTTAGACCGGTCAAAAAGTTTGACGCAGACTATATTTATTTATCAAAAGAGGTCTCAACATAATATGTCATTAGCTTTACTATAGCAACCATTGATGAAAATAAGTGACATTTAATCATTATAAATCAGTAAGAGTTCTAATGTTAATTAGTACACTTATTTACAATTAATATGTCTAATCGGTATGTTGAGTGTAAGCGTATTGTCAGACCTAAGCAAGACATTAAAATCGATGAAGGTTGGTTCCCAATTTTGTACATAACATAGCGATACAATTTTAATATTACAATAAATAGGTAAAGTTCCAATGCTTTTAATCAATAGAACAACAATTTGTTTCATGAAACCATTCTTGACAAATTCATATACACATTGATTAGTATTAAAAATTGACACTTTTTAAAATTGTCTTCAGAGGTGACCAAGTCTATCGGTGAGAACTATCGAACACTGCCGATGTTTGAAAATAGTGTTCACGAGTTCAAGTATAAAAGTTTCTATTCGCTGGAGAACAACGAATTTCTGAAGTGTCGTTGGAATGAATACAAGAAGACATTTGAAGATCGTATTTTCGCTCCGTTTAATTTCGTCGATGTGAGGTATCATTGATATTAAAGATTTCAAATTGTATTTTTCCTTTGACAGTCACGAGCACGAAATTTCATAGTTGAATGTAAATGTTTACGGTTTGGCAAAGTTACGTCTGATAACGTCATTGATGTGATTCATTATATTGTGATGTATTTTAAAGGGACTACCATTTTTATAACAACCGTAATCGATTTAAACCATCCGAGAGCGTCCACAAGCGAGGAGAATATCGTATGACCCTGAAACCGGGGCCAGGTGTCGACTCCCGCGGAGAGATGCCGATACCACAAGAATTGATGATGAAGCGGCCGAAACCAAAGATTAAGAAGCAAAGAAAACCTTCAAAGAGCTTGCCTCAAAAAGAAAAAGAAAATAATATAAATACTTTGAATTCACATTTATCATAAACTAGCTGATACTCACGACTTTGTCTGCGTTAGTTATTACCATAACAATATATTCAATGTACAGAGGATAAAGCAAAACAAGTTCAAAGCAAAAATATACTTTGCTACCAAAATGTATTATCTATCCGTGTAGTTTCTCCCTCCTGCGCATGCGTACGAAATGGTTTGCCCCATTTTACGCATCGCTGAACGCGTGGCGTTTATTGATATCGCAGTTTCTTAAAAGTTTGATAACTGTTTGATTAAAAGTAAATCGCTGTGATGTTTTTTAGATAAGGACTAAGTGTCTTAAGTAAAAAAAGAATTATCAAAATCAACCTAAATAAGTTCAGTTTGTTGCGTTGATGGGTAACTAACATTATGTGGATTAACGTATGTTGCAGTGAGATAATAAAACTAGAAATTTAATCAAACCTCTAAGCTAGATGATCAATCGACGCAAGATGTTAAAATAACATCTTTGTTGACTGATTTCCATAAACAAAGTGAATGATTTGATCAAATCCCTTAACTGTTAAAAGTTAAAATGTTAACCGCAGGTGTGAAATGATAAGTTAGATTAGACTTGTGATAAGTAACAGCGCGTCGTGATTCCTGCTGTTATATCTTCTTTGGTTTTAAAAATATCAGCTTAAGTACAGTTTTTTTTTGTTAATTACTTTTAAATAAATAAGTTATCTTTCAATGACTGATGTTATATTACTTACTCTATACTTAATAGTGCATGATTTACTAAATAAATACTTTTAATAACTAAACGATATTATTTAATCTCTTAAAGCAACAGTTTGTAGTTTACCAGTTTATCAATTTCCTGCAATATATAGGTTAGAATACTACGGTGAACTTAGACTTTCTGCGAAAACATTCATGGTCAAGAAGCTATAGCACGATGGTAAAACAACTTCTACTACCTACTTACTTGGCTGACGAAAATATGTTCGCCAAGGCATCATATCATAGCAGCAGTAGATGAGGACAAACTGTTCTATGTAGTTAACTTTAAGCGACACCTTAACTTAATACCAACACATTAATCACACCAACAAATTAAGTACCCAGATAATTTATTTCATGTCACCAATACATATTATAAAACAAAGTCGCTCTTTGTGTCAGCCTGTGTGTTTTACCTTAATTCTTTTAAACTATGCAACGAATTTTAACATCGTTTTAATAAAATTTAGAGATTTCTATATCTTTCGAAAGGTTAATATATAATAGATTCAAAGAAAATTTATAGAATGTAAAAAAGACCCATAAAATCACAGGACAGTAATGTATACATCTCATTGTAATGCTATTTTTATTTTCCAACCAAGCTTTACGTTGAGAATATAACGTTCTCGTATCGCGTGAATTTATAGCATGATCACTTGATATATAACAGGCATTTTTTATGCACATAACGGATGTGATACGTGATTTATTTTATCACATATTATGTAGACAGTGATATGTGAACTATTAATATAACTGTCATGATTTCCCGTTGACATTGGCGATAGTGGAACTGGTTTCAATCATAATATGTTTCAAAAGTTCTTTATTTGGTGACCGTTATATATATCACTTGTCATTATTATGACGTCGCAAATATTTTGTCTGGTTGTATGTTCAGACTAAACTCGGAATCAGATTGAGCGATTTTCTGGAAATTGTATAACACTTTAAATTTTGTTAAAGATATTACACAAAGAATACTTCATTGTCTTGGATAAATTTTTATACATGAGCCGCAAGAACCATTCCGTTGTTATTAATTAAGTAAAAGAATTGTCAAATTTACTCTTAGAAATAGTAAAAACAAAACTAATTAGACATCATTCATTGGCTTTTAAACCAAAATTACCATGGAACTGACAGAATATTAAATTTTCGCATCGATTTGTCACATTCCTAGTAGTTTTAACGTGTTTGCACCTCAAAGGTATTGTATTTTAATCGAAAATTCGTGCTTCCGCATAATATAGTCAAGAGTTTATTACAAAACAAGGTTAAAATGTTGATATAGGAATATAAAATTAGTATACATTTATGGTTTAGCTGTCTCGATGTATAAACATAATATGTATTTTTACCTAAATTTGTTTTCTGTGCTACTTTATAAAGAGCGGTCAAGAAGTTAAATTACTGAGACAGATCCGCGTTTTGTTGCCTCCAAGGTAACAGTCCAAGCCGAGGTTCGCCCAGTTTGACACCCCTGAGCTTGTTGCCAAGCGTCTCGCTCGCCTTAGTACTCCGGTGAAGCTGTGAAGAGTAGTCACGGCAATAGCGTCGTCCGTTCGGAAAAACAAAAGTTAAATTATAAGAAATGGCAGATGCACCCCTATCTCCTTGGACGACGGAGAAATACATTCATATTTTAATAAAACAACGAGTTGAAGGTAATTATTGTATAAAAAACGCGCTCGAAGCCGTGGTTGTCTCATAGTACAGGATATGTATACATACTTACCTAATGTTCCGATCGGTTCAGGTCGAGTGTTGTGATTATGTGAGTTGTAGGAATATTGTGACAACAGTTAGATCTGAGCAAAGTACTATACCAGTAAGTCAATTAATTTATATGGAATAAATCCGCCAAAATTATCATTTTTGCTTGGAATCAATAATATCCAATTGTCAACTCTACTGATATTTGGAATCTGAGAAGTGATTAATTCGCTAGCTTTTCCAAATCATAATCAGTACTTACCAACTTTAGCTAAAAAATACAGGGACGTTCACTAATATAAAATGGTCACAATTAAGATTTATTTTTTGAAGTTTGATAAATCTAACGTTTAAATCACATCTAGTCTAAAATAATGAACTAAAATTATAATTAATTATGTTATGAAAATATAAAATATTACGTGTATTTTTGTTATTTTTTACTTATTGTTGTGTTACGAATTACGTAGTTGGCCGTCAGTAGGAGGTTTTAAAAAAAGGCTATTTTTGTCCTTTAAAATCTTTACTTATAATGATTAATTTCTTACATAATATTACTTATATTTTAATTAAACCTAAATGATTAGCCTATGTGCTCCGGCGATCGAGCATGGAATAATGCTTTTTTACGTTCGATTGTCCCACGATACATTATTTCCTATGGTCAGCACTTTACACAATTATTCACACGGGAACGTTGATAATAGCTGAGCTAGCGGTTTGGTTTGCGTTATGTATTATATTGTTATATATAGCTATGCTGTGTATGTAGGTAACATACGAATTTCGTAGGTACATTTTACATGGATCAAGCTTTACAGATAAATTGTGTCACTTATGTGTTACATTACGGTTATCGTAACATAAAAGGTAACTATGTTATTTTTGTGTTAAAAGTGGAAATTTCGGCGGCCTTACCCAAATACTAACGTGTTTTTGTTAAATCGCTGACCTATACTGATAAGGTTCCTACGGTTATCAGTTATTAACTTCAGGTGTATGAATGAAGAATAATAATAATAATTATGAACGATTGACATAGATACCATATTAGAAAATTTTATCGTGGCAAAAACCATTTCTCTTTTTCGGTAATAATTCAAAAAATTTATTTTTTTTATAGTTAAGTCGGCACCGCGCACATTATTCTTTATTTTTTCGCTCGATGTCCTCTTAAAATATGCGTGTTTGCGCCCACGCCCGCGACTCTGTCTACTCACTCCGCCGTGAGCGGGGGGCGATGATACGATCCCGCACACACGTCGCGTTGTCTCTGGTAGCAGCTCGAGTCTAGGTTTGTCCCTCGGTGTGGAGCCCTCGAGTATGTTACTCGCGCGAATACAGTGACTCGCACTAGTTTTGCATATACACAGATCACCCCACACACGTGCACACATAGGTGTACATAGTGGTGGGCTGTTGTTTTGCTCGTTTCGGACTGAAATAGGTCACACAACTTAGTAGTCAGATGCAAAATACACGTATGCATTTGCGAAACATGCATGGTCATGTGTATGTAATAGATAGATAGCTTAGCTTAGTCAGATCGGGAAACTTAGCGACAGTTGAAGCCGAGGTGCACCGAGTGCCATTGCGCTGATCGCCTAAACAAATTGGGTGAGTGCCTTAAGCGCTCCCCTTAGTAGTCCGGTGGAACTGTAGCGGCCTTAACAAGCCAACAGTGTAGTCAGTTCGAAAAAAAAATTGTTATATCATGTACAATTTCTACAATTTTGAATTACTGTCAACACATTAAGGGCCTGATTATAAAACATGTCATGCAAAATGTTACAATCATATGTCGGTTGTTTTCAGTAATGCTCGATTCTTGTAGTGCGTCCAATAATATGCTGGTAAGCTGTAAAAGGCAATAATATTTTCTTCTAGTTTCAGAGGTTAGCGCCTTTAAACAAACCGAAAAACAAATTCTTGAGATTTATAACATTTTTACAGATTTACATATCTGTCCTACATTGAATTCTTAATACAGTCCAGTCACTTTAAAGATAAGAAAAGAGGCCTAGTCCATTGAAATGTTACATTTTTTAGGCCTTACCTTGCGTTTTTTAGAGGACGCAATTTTATTTTTTTGATGTGTAGGGGGGTCAGTGTAAAGCTAAAATCAAGTTTGTGGGGTCGCCACCCTTGTCCCACGGCCGCCATCTTGAAAATAGGGGTTGAAATGGTTATTACGATTTATCTCTTAAACTATTTATCTGATAAAAAAAAATTATCAACATTTTTTGCTGCAAATTTAATCCTCTACAACTTTGGTCCAGTATCTTTTTGTCGTAGAATTATAAATAAAAAAGTTATAAGCGAAAATGTTCAGAAATTCAAGAAAAAAATTTATATTTTTCGATATAACTGTTTTTATCATTTTACGAAAAAATGATATCAGACCATTTTTGTAGATCGTTTTTTAAAGAATAACTTTTATAAGCAACATTTTTAATTAAGTCAATAGCTAAGGTTTTACAGCGCTCCGAAGTAAGTATTATTTTTCAGTACTCTTAACTATACATATATTATACGTGTGTACTAATAATGTGTCATCAGTTATTATCTTTTAAAAATAAAAAATTAAAAAAAAAAATGAAAATTATAAATTTTTTTCTCGAATATGTGAACATTTTCGCTTATAACTTTTTTATTTATAATTCTACGACAAAAAGGTACTGGACCAAAGTTGTAGAGGATTAAATTTGCAACAAAAAATGGTAATAAATTTTTTTATCAGATAAATAGTTTAAGAGATAAATCGTAATAACCATTTCAACCCCTATTTTCAAGATGGCGGCCGTGGGACAAGGGCGGCGACCCCACAAACTTGATTTTAGCTTTACACTGACCCCCCCTACACATCAAAAAAATAAAATTGCGTCCTCTAAAAAACGCAACCCCAAATGTAACTTTTCAATGGACTAGCCAGCCACCTTGAAGTTATTGATAAACATCTACAAATATATGTTTTGCACATAGTAAAATATGTTATCACAGGAATCAGTTACCTGCGGATATTTTCGGCTCAAAGGAATATATACATATATCTTAATAGTAGATTCACCCAAATATATAGATAAATTGTGAAATTATATAAATACAAAATATGATCGAAACCATTAGAAACCGTTACCGAGACACACGAAATTAATTTATGTATATATATAAGAACTACTCGTTTAAGGTTTTATATTATTTTTGGCAACCAATCTTCTAGTACATTATTACAGCCATTGACGAGTAGGTATTGGTACCTATTACAAAATTTCTTGGAATCATTTCAATGAACTAACAAGATGGCGGCCGTCTTGTTAAAACTTTCCATGGAGTTTTTGTGGTAAGTCAGAATCTATGCTCCGTGGCATTATTTCCCATCCACTTCACTTGTGCACAATAACCAAAGTATATTATGTAAAACGCCACCAACATTACAAAATATAGCGGCAAATAACACAAAATCCATTATATGGCATTCCACGGTCCCGCCAAAAACTCCCTGTTTAATTAAGGTTATAGGAGATGTGAAGGTTATGTGATGGTTATTTACATAGGTTATTTGTATACATCTTTTCTAATATCATTTTTGTATTCGCTTAACTTGATTTTCCAGTTTTCAAGCGATAAAAGACAACTTCATTCGCCATACTTAAATAAAGCGTGTCCTACAGGTCAAGAGATGTTTAAGAAAGAAGTTTAAAATTAATCCAACTCTTTTTGATTGTTTTTTTTTAATGCATCGATTTCGAGGTTATGATAACATGCTTATTCTTCCTTGCTTTATTTGTCTGTCTGTTTGTTAGTATCTGTATTACTCTAAAAGTATTTATATGAATCTTTCTTAAAATCATAGACCTAGTACATAGACATAGTATTCTCTGACCAATTGTACTTGTGAAAGCAAATTAAAATTATTTATCACGATTAATAAAACTTTGATCTTTAATCAATTAAATGATTTCGTTATCATAACTAAATATATTATTCTTTTACGATTTACCATTTGGTCCCATTATTTAAGTAATAAATACTGTTTACAAAAAGTATGTGTAATTAATACTTAGATATAATTAAATTTCTACAGTCTTATTGCAACAACAAAAATGAACACGCGTTTAACACGAGTTTTACTAAACAGCGTCTAAAAGCTTAAAACTTTGTTGAACACATGTTTAAAATACTTTTATTACAAAAGAGTGTCGAAGCAGTCTTGCAAGTAACGACGGGTCGGGTGCACACGTGCGCTCTCTTGCAGCTCTGACGGTTCGATCTGTGGGTTCGATCGTTCGATAACTCGCGTCCAGGTTATTCGAATATTTTTCGTGAGTGTTCGGTATTGTATTGTGTGTTCGGTCGGCTATTGTCAATTGTCACGCTCTTTTCAGAGCGACGGTGTACGTGTCTACCAGTGCACTAATTAAGCTGCACTTTTCGGTGCGTGCCGAGCACATCGTGTGTAGTGTGTCGAGTTGCCGTGCAGCGTGTCGTACCTCGTACTGCGCCGAGTGCAAGAAATGAAGAGAGAAGAAGCCGAAATTCTAGGGACCTCCTCGTAGGCTACGCAGATTTTCTGTGAGGCATTGCACATCGCCCACAGCTCCCTTTGGCCCGGACACGGATTGTCCGTTAGATTTTAAACAGGTGCACCCCCTTGCCCTTTAGACAGGGAGGTCAGTCATGTCTATCTACGCCTAGCCCCGAGGCTTATTCGCAGATGCAGGATTTAGTCCGTTTTCACGAGTTTGTTCGCGATAGGAACCCTTTTATGATCTCAGAGTTTCACTGGCTCAAACGTACTTACGAGCGCGCGATTCCCAGCCTACCGACACCGCCCAGTTATTTCTCTAAAAATATTTTCGAGACTCACTCAGACCGCGACTCCGACGACGACTCCGTAGGGTCCGATATGGACCCCGACTTCGTTCCTGCGGCCGCGTCAACCGATAACGACTTCTTCCAAACCGTCATGCGCCACGTCACACATATTAGCCTTGGCTGTTCTGGCGAGACCTTTTCACTTTATCCCACTCCGCCGCGCGGCTGTAATGCGACACGCGATAGTAGGACAAAAAAAATAGAGGCGAAGTCAAAACCGTTTCACTTTAAAAATAGCCTAACATAAATGACATTTGCTGTAATAATTTTCCTATAAATTATTGTTTGCTACGCTTTCACATTTTAACTAATAAATAGATTAATATGAAATTGTGCATCAAGAAATAAGTACTGTTCCCACAAAGACAGATCAAATCTATACCAACAGGAGCGAAGCCTGCAGCAACAGCTAGTATAACAAAGCTTATTATTAAAAAGACTTGAATACCTATCTTACGACGTCATTTGACAAGCGACGCGACGTCGCGCCAAACGAATTCAGTTACTTGTTTATTCCACGCAACTCATATAACGTTTTTTGTACTATCTTTTAGTATTTAGTGAACTTTATTTGTAACCTTATATTAGTCTAGATTTCAGAGGAAACAAATACGTAAGTATATCATATTGGTTTGGGAAAATAATATTTAATAATATAATTTTAATGTGTAAGGGACTAAAGCTATATTTTAGAATTATCGAGAAGTAATTAAAAGAAAAAATAAAACGCATGCGCTCAAGGGAACCAAGTCTGTTATTGCGCGTTTTTTATTGTTTTTTTTTAGGTGAATGATTTTTCTGTACTTTCTATACTTTTTTGGCAGTGAAAGTATGATTTCACTAGTGTCTCTTTGCGATGTGTTTAAATAGTAAAAAAAAAATAGAATCACGTGTAAATAAAACGTATGTAAAAAGCAAACATTTTTATCAAGTTATTATAATTTAATTACTTTACTTTTATAGTTTAGTTTGACACTTATACCTACTACAGTTCTCGTCATTCTTTTAGGGCGCTCTGAAGAATAATGTTAAGTTTGTGTTCGCGCATAACATATATCAAGAGTTTAATACTAAACAAATGTATAACATTCTTATACGAATCTAATATTGGCATTAATATATTTATTCAAAATTCACATTTGTTTATCGTTAAGTTGTCTCCATGTTATACATATAATGTAATACTTATTTATACCTATCGTTGTATTCTGCGCAACTCCATTTAGAGCGGTCAAAAAGTTTGACGCGGACTATAAGTATAAATAACATGGAGACAAGTTAACGATAAATAAATACCTATTTTAGATTCCATAATTATTTTAACTTTGTTTTGTGTTAAACTCTTGGCTCTGTCATGTGCAAGCCAGAACTTAAGTGCACATTAAAGCGACCAAGAAGATTGAATAGGACTAGAAATAAGTGAGCGAGGCAGTAGACAGTAGGAACATTTGGTTAAATATATTGACAGATTGTCGTACACTTGTTTAGTTGCCAATTTCATTGTTTACATGGTCGTTGGTCGTACTCTAAAGGGAATATTTGGTGTAATTTCGTCAAAGTACCACGCTTGGTAATAGGGAGGAAGGGGAAACCGTTTTTATGAATTACTACATGAAAACTAGAGGGGGGGGGGTCTTCTCATATACTACCAATGGTCACCGAGGAGGAGGAAGGTAGAAAATTGTCAAACATGGGTCACGTAGTATGGGTACGTGCCATTAGTATATCCGTGCAAAGCCGAGGCGAGCAGTTAAGAAAAAGAAGGAGTCTCGTCTGAGCAGCGGTCGAGTGCACACGTGCCCCGCTCGCAGCTCTGACGGTCCGTTCGTTCGGCAACTCGCGCGCAGTTGTCGGATATTTTCGTGTGTGTCCGGAAGCTTAGTGTGTTCGAGCGGCTACTGTCGATCGTACGCTCTTTTCAGAGCGACGGTGCACCTCCATTAGTGCACCATTTAAACCGCACTTTTCGGTGCGAAGCCGTGCACACTGTTTGCAGTGCGTCGAGTCGCCGTGCTACGCGTCGTGCCTCGTGCTGCGCTTCGAGAGTCGTGCAGCGCGTCGTGTGCCGTGCAGAGCGTCATTCTTCGCGCCGCGCCGTGTGCAGTTTTGAAGAGAAGATTCGCGTTCGCGTCGCGTCGCGTTTCCTTTTGGCCCGGACACGGATTGTCCGTTAGATTCAAATTAGGCGCACCCCCCTGCCCCTCAGGCAGGGAGGTTAGTCATGTCCACCCCTGCGATCCCGCCGCCCCTTCAGGCCCCTAAGGCCCTAGATGACACCGTCCAACTCGAGGACCTTATTAGGTTCCATATGTTCGCGCGTCAGCAAAACCCGTTGCTAGTATCCGAGTTCGATAGGCTCCGTCGTAATTACGCGCGCAATGGTAGTGATTTCAAAATCCCGCGTTGTTTCCGCGATGATCCGTTCGCGCCGTCCGACTGCGACTCCGACGATGACTCCGACATGGAGCTTGACGCACCTCGCGCGGCCGCGCCTGCGCCCGCGACGTCGTCCGCCGATAAAGACGGTTTCACAACCGTTACGCGCCGCGGTAAACGCCCACGCGCCGCGAATCCGACCGATAGTGACTCGGCTACGGGACGTTCAGTCCCAAAGCAGTCAAATATAGGTGGCGCTCGGGTGCCCCGAGCCTCTCCCACGCCCTCTGCCGTGAATTCGGCTAAAGCTCCGGCTGCGGAACCCGCGGTCGCGGCTAAGAAGCCACGCCCACCGCCTCCCGTCACCTTCCGTGACAAAGCCCGTTGGGTAGAGATTTCGGACGACCTTAAGTCGAGAGAAATCGTCTACAAATCCGCCGTCAACACTGTTGCCGGCATTTCTATTCGTGTATCGACCCCCGATGAGCATCGCAAGCTCACGAGATACTTCAGGGAGCGTCAGCTCCCTTTTTTCACTCACGCGCTCGAGGAAGAGCGCCGCCTCCGTGTCGTCATTCGAGGAGTTCCCTCTGAACTCACCGAATACGACATCTCCGATTGCCTGAACGGTCAGGACTTCCCAGTCCGGAGCGTGCAGCGCATGCACCACCCCCGTACGAAGGCCCCCTTCAACTTGGTGTTGGTCACACTGGACCGCACCTTGGAAGGCAAGGCTATTTTCAGCCTCAACTCGGTTTGCGGCCTGTCCCAAGTCTTCGTCGAGCCTCCTCGCAAGTCCCAGGTACCCTCGCAGTGTCACAACTGCCAGGTGTACGGTCATTCCGCCCGACACTGCCACCTGCGTCCCAGGTGTGTGAAGTGTCTCGGGGATCACTCCACTAGGGAGTGCTCCCGCACTCCCGAATCTATTGAGCCTCCGAGCTGCGTCCTTTGCGAGCAAACGGGTCATACCGCGAATTATCGCGGGTGTCCCCGTGCGCCTCGCTCGACCCGTCCCCGCCGCGGCGGTCGTGCGACCCGGTCCAGGGCGCGGCCCGCCGACTCGGACGAATCGGCCTCCGCCTCCGCCCATACAAAGCCAGAAGGCTTTCCCCGATCTGCCGGGCACCTACAGTGCGCCGGCAGCATCCGCTCCTGCGCCGAGCGCGCTCTCTTGGCGCGTAAGGCCTTCCCCGCCAGCTCCCTCGGCTCCTAAAGCCAAGCCCCAGCCACAAAAGGCTCTGTCCACTCCTGCGCCACCTATCGCGGCTTCAGTATCGACCTCCGGTATAGACTGGATAGCTCGCCTTCTTTTGGTACACGATGTACAAGAGATAATCGCATTTAACGCGTTAGTTAATAGTACGTCTGAGCTCGGGCTCTTAAACGCTATCTCCGCTTTCCCGGCCGTCGCGACCACGGTACAACAATTAACCCGCGCCGCGCATAAATAAATTCGCGTAAATCAAAATATCAGTTCGAACCCGTGTGTTCATATACAATAGACCGTTACATTAGGATTTGTTACGTAATTATTTAGTTAAATCGGCATCGTGCCGTTGTACTTTATTTTTTAGCTCGATCCCCTCTCAAAAGATGCGTGTTTGCGCCCACGCCCGCGACTCTCTCTGCTCACGCCTCCGTGAGCGGGGGGTGGAGATTCGATCCCGCACACTCGTCGCGATTTTTCTTGTAACAGCTCGAGCCTAGGTAGTCCCTCGGTGTGGAGCCCTCGAGTATGTTACTCGCGCGAATACAGTGGTTTACACATGTTCTACACGTACACGATCACCCCACACTCTTGCACACCTAGGCACTCAGTGGTGGGCTGTTTTTTTGCCCTTTTCGGACTGAAATAGGTCACATAACACAGTAGTCAGATACCAAATACACATATACATTCGTGAAACATGCATGGTCACACATGCATTTTTCACGAATTCATATATGTGTATTGTATGGATAGATAGCTTAGCTAGCTTAGTTAGGTCGGGAATCCGGCGACAGCTCAAGCCCAGGTGCACCGAGTGCCCTTGAGATGTTTCGCCTAAAAAACAATCGGGTGAGTGCCCTAAGCGCTCCCCTTAGTAGTCCGGTGAAACTGTGAAGGCATAATGCTGGCAGTGTAGGTCAGATCGAGAAAAAAAAAAAAAAAAAAAAAAAAAAAACGAGCAGTTAAAGCTTGGACCCGATATATCGAATATCATATGCCTTTATCACAAAGATGTCCTTGCGAAATATGATATATATTGCCTATATAATCATTTATAGTTTTACCGTCTGAATATAATCTCACCTGACAACTGACTAGGGATGTTCTTTTTAAAAAAAACGTCGATGTTTTTATTGATACGATATATATTACCTTTATATTTATTATATTACCTTTCCTTTCACGACAACAAATGCCACGACCAATAGCTTAAGCTCATACTCCAAACGCTTAGTCTGTTATAAAATTAAACCGTTACAGACTCGTAGACAGATGGCTAATATAATGTTTATATTCAAATTACTAGCTGTTTCCCGCAGCTACGCATGCATTTTTATATGATTGTAAATTACTTCTTATAAGAGCAGCTATCTGTTAGTGAAAGTTCCGTGAAAAATGGTTCAAACGTTTTGGAGACAGTACTGCAAACGCAACCATGGGTAAAAGCTAGTCCAAAATAAAAAAGCTTTAATTACTTTTTATAGCGTTAGTTATCTGTCAGTGAAAGTCCCATGAAAATAGGTCAAATCGTTTTGGGGATAGTACTACAGACGAAGCCACAGACGACAGTTAGTCTAAAATATAGTAACCTATGTTACCCGCTGTAGTTTTAACTATCCGTCAGTGAAATTTCTGTCAAAACCGGTTTAACCGTTTCGGAGATTACCCGGATCAAACAGACAGACAGACAAAAATTTTAAAAATTGTGTTTTTGTTATCAGTATCGTGTATCAGTAAAAAGTCATTATTTTGATATTACATACTGACACTTCATTTTTATTAAATGTATAGATTACATGGTTTCACAGATTCTCCAGATTTTCTTCAAAAAATACCTTTTAGTGTCCCACGCATAGGTAGCCGCTTAATTAATCGAGAAACTTTTAATTTACCACTATCAATAACTAACATAGGCCAACATTATTGCCCTTTATACCGCACGCTTTCTTTTTGTAATAGTTTACGTTTTAAATTCGTTATTTTCTTTTGTGTCTCTTTGGCTTCGTCAACTAGAAAAATAGCTTATTTACATGTTTAATTTATTTGAATTTTCCTTTTTTTAGTTTTAAATACTATGAAACACCTTCTTATTGTCTTATTTTGTGCACGTTGTGTTTACATTTAACAGACTTCATGTCAATTTCTGATCATCGAAGTTAGTTGTGGACCTTAAATAAAGAAATAAAATAAATATCGAAACATAACATCGATTTTTTCGATATATCGTTAACGGTTCATATTTCATTACTCGTATAGTATAAGAACAAGTATATATTTTTTAAGTGAAAACTTCTTTAGCAGCCTTGAATGATTTTCGGTGAGTGAAAAATTTTATGAATTCGCATCACCGGTGACCACGACATGCTCGTGACGTGTTCCGCTTGAACCAGATTAGCGACGCGTAATATAGTGGCCTGTGTAAATGTAATATTGATTCGTAGTCCGTTGAAACTGTAGAGGCCTGCCTGCCAGGTGTACCTGCGTCCCAGGTGCGTCAAGTGTCTCGGGGATCACTCCACTATCGCGGATGTCCCTGTACGCCCCGCTCGACCCGCCCCCGCCGTGGCAGACGTGCGATCCCGTCCAGGGAGCATGTCCCGCCGTCCCGGACAAAACCGCCTCCGCCTCCGCCCATACTAAGTCAGAAGGCTTTCCCAAACCTGCCGGGTACCTCCAATGCACCGGCAGCACCCGCACCCGCGCCGAGCGCTCTCTCCTGGCGCGCAAGGTCGCCCCCGCCATCTCTCTCAGCTCCTAAAGCCTTGTGGAGCCCTCTAGTATGTTACTCGCGCGAATACAGTGACTCACACTAGTTTTACATATACACAGATAGCCCCACACACGTGCACACATAGGTGTACATAGTGGTGGGCTGTTTTTTTGCCCTTTTCGGACTGTAATAGGTCACACAACTTAGTAGTCAGATGCAAAATACACGTATGCATTCGTGAAACATGCATGGTTATACATGCATTTTTCACGTATTCATATGTGTGTGAAATGGATAGATAGTTTAGCTTAAATTAGCTTAGTCAGATCGGGGGTCAAGTGGGGATGAGATACTTGTACCTCGGAACCGCAGGGGGTGGACCCACAGGCGAATACAGTTCCCTCGTGGAGCCTTAGCCTGCCTCCCAAGACCGTCAGTGTGTGGTGAAGAGCCACATCCTACACGAGGTGACCCTGTCTAGCAGAACACTACGGATCTAGGCTAGAGAGCCGATAAGCACTCCTGGGGCTCGGTTCCAGAACCGGGTCGGGGCGTATACCCCGGCAGACGGCGCCCCTCGCAGTACCCCTCTGCTTATCAGAGGGGACAGGGGATGGGGTTAGGACGGGCCTGCTTCGGTTCGCCCGTCTGAGGGTGGAGGGAGAAAACCTCCTTAAAAAGTAACCGTGGGAGAAAACCACGTAAAAAAGTTACAGACGGGTGTGCCTTCGGGCGGTGGGAGGGAGGAAACCTCGGTAAAAAGTCACCGTGGGAGAAAACCACGTTAAAAAGTTACGGGTGTTGAGGAGACAACCTCGTTAAAAACAGACGGGAGGCCTTCGGGCGGAGGGAGGTAGAAAACCTCATTAAAAAGTTACCGTGGGAGGCAACCATGTTAAAAAGTGACAGAGGGATGGCCTTTGGGCGGAGGGAGAGGGAGAAAACCTCAAGAAAAAGTTACCGTGGGAGGAAACCACGTTAAAAGTGACAGAGGGGAGGCCTTCGGGCGGAGGAAGAGGGAGAAAAACCTCATTAAAAAGTTCCTGTGGGAGGAAACCACATTAAAGAGTGACAGAGGGGTGGCCTTCGGGCGGAGGGAGAGGGAGAAAGCCTCGTTAAAAAGTCACCGTGGTAGAAAACCACGTAAAAAAGTTACAGGTGGTGGTGGTTGGAGGGGGTGACCCCTTGACTGCCAAACCGGACCAAGGAGGGAAGGGGCTGGGGACCTGACTTTCCATTGCACATTGGTTCGGTAGACGGGTAGGCAGCTTGACCGGGCTGTCGTCGCGGTTAGGGCGTTCGCGCTGGGCCTTGTCGCCGGGGTGGCATGGTGCTTGCTTGTCTTGTTCGATCCCGTGCCACTCCATAGCGCGGCAGACGGTACCTTGTGGGCTTTTTAGTCAGTAGGAGTATGACACCGCACAGCTCCCCAGGGCTGTGGGTGTCCAATGAAGGATTTCTTCCCACATTAAAAAAAAAAAAAAAAGCTTACTCAGATCGGGAAACTCGGCGACAGTTCAAGCAGAGGCGCACCGTGTGCTCTTGCGCTGATCGCCTAAACAAATCGGGTGAGTGCCTTAAGCGCTCCCCATTTAGTCCGGTGAAACTGTAGCGGCCTTAACAAGTCAACAGTATAGTCAGTTGGAAAAAAAACACTGCAAATAGATGTGAAAATCAGAATAATGTTAATAATAATTTCAATTTACAAATAATGCAATTTAAATAATTCAAACTCATGTTTTAGACACAGTAAAACCAGTAACAGTTTTTTGCGTAGGTAGTTAATTAGGTTTTATAACAAAATCCAAAGGCATATTACCGATTTACCGGACTGTAAGTTTAAGCGCCATGTCCAGCGGGTTTTGATGTCTAAGGGCTATTATAGAGTGGATCAATTTGTGAACGATGGTGATGTCTGGAATTGACTCCTCTCTGTGCATCCACTAAAAACTACATATGTTAAAAAGCCGATCCGTTTTTTTCCCAGTTCTCGAGGACTGGGTTGTTGTCCAAATCGGTGGCAGTTTTGACGTTCATAAGTGCCTTCTTAAGGCTTGAATTGAATAAAGTATTTTCTTTTTGACGTTTTATACAGATATCGATTGATTCGAAATATCGAAGTCAAACATCGATATATATATCGACCACCTCTTACAAGTGACTATGAATTTTCACCATACTTATTTACGCTAGACATTTGTAATCTTGTCAATTGGGTATTAAGCTGATTATTATTTTCGCGAATAAACCATACATTGTTGCTTATCTTCAAGTGATATATAGCAACATTATTAACAACGTCTTTCTTTATTCTCACTTGATAAATGTCGTGTCCGCGATATAGTTTATCAAGAGGATTATCCTATATTTCTATACAGTAGTCCGGTGGAACTGTAGAGGTCTTACGAAGACAACAGTGTCGGTGAGTTCGAAAAAAAAAAAAAACTTGTTTTTCACCTTTTCACCAGCAGCTTAGTTTTCGATCTTGTATTAATATATCGTAATATAACCGATGTTCGGAAACAATACTTTTTTTCTATTCTAACTTCTTTTTCTCGAATTGACTATATGCTTTTGGCCTCATGGGCGTTAACAGTATCACCGGACTCATAGGGGGAACGAGATATTAGCTTAGATAAATTCGCGTTGTTGCATCCAAGGGAACAACCCAAGCCGTCCTTTCGCATCCTTGAGTTTGTTTCCAAGCGCCACGAACGCTCGTCCTATGAGTCCGGTGAAGCTGTGAAGGCCCATCAGGCCAAAAATATGTGTGAAGTAACAGTGCTTGCACTGTTGCGTTTCGTTCGGTCAGCGAGAGCGACGGAGGCCCACATATTTAAAAGGCCGGCAACGCACTTGCGACTCCCCTGGTGTTGCTAGTGTCTATGGACCGCGGTGATCACTTACCATCAGGTGACCCATCTGTTTGTTTTCCAACCTATAATAAAAAAAAAAAACATGAAAAATTCAAATAACTATGGTCTATTTTGGATTCGTATACATAAACTATTTAGGGGTCTACCGTTGTGCGCGCTTTTTTAGACCCTTGGTTCTTATTAAAAAAGAATATTACTATGATAGCCTCATTTAATATAAAGTTGATAAAGTTTTAAATTATTTTAAATTATATTATTTCTTTAAGCACCGCGTTGTCAGCAATGTGTAAAGTGGGGCAAGTGGTATGGTGGTTATATTTTTTCCTTTGCGCATAAAATAATAACACTTAAAGTGAGACTTTTTTACATCGCCGAAAATTGTCACGTCCATCTATTGCATGTCGCATTACAGCCACCCGCGGAGTAGGGGTAAAGTGAAAGGCGCTCGGTAAAGCAGCCGAGGCCAATATGGAGGCGCCCATAGCTCAATTCAAAATGAATTAATTGAATATTATGTTCAGTTTTTAAAATGCGTCTATCGTCTGATTGATTGTATTTATTATGTATTCCGTACTCTAATACGCAGATTGCAATTAAAATGTATAGTCGTATATGCATTGTCTACTTTTCAGTTAAGATTATAAACGCGATTTTAATAGCCTAAATCGGATAATTTCCTGAAAAAATTCAGTTAAATGTGTACGATCCAAAAAAAAGTTTCACTCGCATCGTGATTTCATAAATCGACACAATTTTTTAAATAATAAAGAACGCGGACGAAGTCGCCCGTATTCGTTAGTGAATTAACAGCTACAAGTGTTACCGATTTGAATACAAGTGCCTTACCACGCTTGTATTTGTGATTTTGTTTATGATAAATGTCTTTGTCTGTCTATCTGGACAGAATCTGGATCCTCTTTTTAATGAGCCAACAAGATGTACGTCTCAAACTGCATCTTGTATAGATAATATATTTACTGACTTCAAGATCATTGGCGGTAGTATTATTACTGGGATACGATCTGACCACAAAGGACTCATTGTTAAAATTAATTGTGATAAACCTAGCGGTATCTGTAAAAAAACAACTAGAGTTCTATCAAAAAAAAGATTACAACTTTTAAATCATAATATTGCACAACATTTATCTTTCAAGACTCTTAATAATCAAGGTTCTAATAGTGACTATGAAAGCTTATTTAATATCATAAGCTCTGAATTTAATAAACATTGCCCAAGAAAGGTTATTAGTATAAGGAAAAAAACTAATTTTAGCGAATGGGCAACTACAGGCATTAAAAAAAGTAGAGATCGATTGTATGAGCTCTATTATAAGAGATCACTAACAAATAGTGAATCCTTTCATGCCTATGTTAGTAGTTATTCTAAAGTTTTTAAACGTGTTTGTGTAGCTGCTAAAGCAAAATTTTTAGGAAATAAAGTTCTTGAGTCTAGAAATAAGACCAAAACTGTCTGGCATATAATAAATAAAGAATTAGGAAATAATAAAATAAATGATAATTCACTTAATCTAAATGTCGACGGAGTACATATTTCAAACAGTTCAGAGGTAGTAACTGTTTTTCAAGATTATTTCACTAATATACCTTTACAAGTCACTAAGAATATAACATCATCAGCCCAGGGTGCTGCAGCTCTTTTAAAAGATATGAGTGCACCTATAAACTCAAAATTTAATTTCTCGTCTATTAGTGCAGGTGAAATAGTAAGGGCTTTTAAACAATTAAATTTTAAACAAACCGAAGACATACGGGGAATGTCGGTAATAGTAGTACAGTCCATAATTGTCACTATTTCACCACATTTGGCTAATATATTTAATCAAAGTATAGCAAAAGGAACTTTCCCTAATTTAATGAAAGTAAGCAAAATGGTTCCTTTGTTTAAATCAGGCTGCAAAAGTAATCTTGGAAATTATAGACCTATTTCTGTACTTCCGTCGTTAAGCAAAATTTTTGAAAAGATTATGCCCTCACAGTTAGTAGATTATTTCAATGTGCATAGGTTTCTGGATGGTCGACAGTTTGGTTTCACGAAAACGAAATCCACTACTGACGCTGGTGCAACGCTGATAAGACATATATTGGGGGGCTGGGAGGATTCGCGAGATGCAATTGGTGTGTTCTGCGATTTGTCTAAGGCCTTCGATTGCGTTGACCATAGTACGCTTATTCTTAAATTAAAACACTATGGTGTTTGTGGATCTTCTCTCGGCCTTCTTGTCTCTTATTTAAAAGATCGCTGTCAAAAGGTTAGCATACATGGGGTAACCTCTGCGGGATCATTTGCGCGGATTGGCGTCCCACAGGGCTCTATTTTAGGGCCGTTTTTGTTCTTGATATATATAAATGATCTGCTGCTAATTGTTAATGACTGTGCTGACATGGTGCTTTTTGCAGACGATACTTCACTTATATTTAAAGTAAAAAGGATAGATTCAGAGGTTGGGCATCTGAATAATAAGTTAAATGAAATTTGTCATCGGTTTGCGTTAAATAACCTGTTGCTAAATACAGAAAAAACGAATTGTATGAGATTTACTTTACCTAATGTTCCACAGGTTAATAGTAGTATCAAGATCGAAGGGGATTTGGTAGGATTAGTTAATAGTACTGTATTCTTGGGTATCACACTTGATTCCAAATTACAATGGGGTCCTCATATAAAAAAATTGGCTGGACGATTAAGTTCTGCTGCATTCGCGGTACGTAAGATTCGCCAGCTTACAGATATTGCCACAGCAAGATTAGTCTACTTCGCTTACTTCCATAGCTTAATGTCCTATGGTATTTTGCTGTGGGGGACAGCAGCTGAGGTAGACACCATATTTTTATTGCAAAAACGAGCAGTTCGAGCAATATACAATATGGGACCTCGCGAATCATTAAAGACTAAGTTTCAAGAATTCGGTATCTTAACTCTGCCTTCCCAATACATTCTGGATAACTTAATGTATGTTCGCAAAAACTTTGATAAGCTGGAGTTCGTAAAACATAGGCATGATTTAAAAACTAGAAACTGTGACAAACTGGTCGTTCCATGTTTTAGACTCAGCAAAACCAGTAACAGTTTTTTAGGTAATAGTGTTAGGTTTTATAACAAAGTCCCAAAGCATATTACTGATTTGCCAGACTATAAGTTTAAGTGCCATGTTAAGCGGGTTTTAGTGTCAAAGGGTTATTATAGAGTGGATCAATATGTGAACGATGGTGATGTCTGGAATTGACTCCTCTCTGTGCATCCACTAAAATCGATTGTAATGTATAATGAATTTTATTTATATAAGTATATGTTAAAAAGATAAACCCGATCGAGTTTCTTGCCGGTTCTTCTCGATGACTGGGATGTATTCCGAACCGGTGGTAGTTTTGACGTTCATAAGCGCCTTCTTAGGGCCTAAATTGAATAAAGTATTTTTGATTTGATTTGATTTGTAGCTCGTAACTTGCTCTGCAAAAAGTTATAACACAAAACTAAACTATTTGAAAAAAGTTTTAGTTTTAACATTAACATGACTAGTTATTGTACTCAGTAATTCACTATCTTACCGACATATATTATGATACAAAAAGCAATTTTGCTATTAGCAAAAATAAATTATTGTCAATTAAATACAAAAGTTCACATGAAATTGTATAAAATGTTTTTGTTATATTATGTAACTTGTGAGCTTGTTGACTTGTAACGTTTGATATACAGGGCATCGGTCTCATTTTTTGGGCTACATATTAAAAAAACAAAGTCGGCCGCCGCGTCTGTCTGCCTGTCTGTATGTATGTTCGCGATAAACTCGAAAACTACTGAACGGAATATAGTGCGGTCTTCACCAATGGATAAAGTAACTCACGGGGAAAGTTTAGATATATAATTTATCAAGGTTTTGTTTTGTAAATTGATTGAAATATAACGATAATTGTTGAAAGAATCGGAAAAAGTCAAGCCGCCTGGGAGCTTTCGTCGAAGATGCTGCCTAATCCCTTTGAGATATAACAAAACGATGCATACCGAGACATTTCTCTTTTATAGATCTACAAAAATGTCTACGATGGCATATATCTATCTTTTTAGGAGAGCTTACTAGACCCATTTATCTTTTAAAAATGGTCACATATCATTTGTAATTGGGAGGCTATTTAGACGGATACAGTTTTAATCCTTATCAAATAAAATACATTCGTTCCTACCTTAAGCATTTCATGCAAATAAGTATATGTTTTTTTATTATCAGGGAAGGACAACGTCCGCTGGGCTTGCTAATCTATACATATAATAAAAATGAAGAGTCTGTATGTAATACCAAAATAACGACTTTTTACTGATTGGATATGAACGTATACACGATACTGATAACAAAAACACAATTTAAAAAATTTTTGTCTGTCTGTTTGTTCCGGGTAATCTCAGAAACAGCTGGACCGATTTTGACAGAAATTTCACTGACGGTGACATAGGCTACTTTATTTTAGACTAACTGTCATCCATGGCTTTGTCTGTACTACTATCTTCAAAACGATTGGACCTATTTTCACGGGACTTTCACTGCCAGATAGCTGACATTATAAGAAATAATTAAAGTTTTTTTTATTTTGGACTACCTTTTACCCGTGGCTTCGTTTGGAGTACTATCTCCAAAACGTTTGAACCATTTTTCACGGAACTTTCACTAACAGATAGCTGATCTTGTAAGAAGTAAATTGTAATTTTACCTCCTCTCACAATTTTAAATTACTTTAATAAAATTAAAAAAACGCATGCGGAGCTGCGAGTAACAAGTAGTATTATATAAAACTTAGATGAGTTTTTTGTTTACAGAGTTATTGAAAGATGCTTCGTAATAAATTATATGTGTATGGCGATGAGACTATTGAAGTACCAGCGCATATGCACATAGGGAAAGAAATGATCGACCGGATGCTTCAATATAGAGATGTCACAGCGTTGGTGAGTAAATAGTAATATTTATTGTTTGGTATAAGGAGTTTTGAGTTGCGCCAATAATTTTAAAATAAGGAACATCTAAATAAAAACATACTTTATTCAGTTTAGGTCCTGAGTGTATACACTTATTAAGATTCGAATATTCAGAGATGTTGAGCGTCGCATTTATTCTAGGCTCCGACACCTCATGTATATTCGGCTTTTGTACAAAGACTAACAACTTAACAGAATAGATAATTTACGTTATTTGCATTGAAAAATTATAATGAATAAAAAAATACAACAGGATGTGTCGTAAAGACACACGATAGAAGTGAAACTTTTGTATGACAGGGAAACATTATAATTATTCATCAATCAATTTGGAACAGCATAGACTGGAGTCTCGTTTGAGCAGCGGCCGAGTGCGCACGCGCCCGCTCGCAGCTCTGACGGTCCGTTTAGTTCGGCAACTCGCGCGCAGTTGTCGGATATTTTCGTGTGTGTCCGGAAGTTTAGTGTGTTCGAGCGGCTACTGTCGATCGTACGCTCTTTTCAGAGTGACGGTGCACCTCCATTAGTGCACCATTTAAACCGCACTTTTCGGTGCGAAGCCGTGCACACTGTTTGCAGTGCGTCGAGTCGCCGTGCTACGCGTCGTGCCTCGTGCTGCGCTTCGAGAGTCGTGCAGCGCGTCGTGTGCCGTGCAGAGCGTCGTTCTTCGCGCCGCGCCGTGTGCAGTTTGAAGAGAAGATTCGCGTTCGCGTCGCGTCGCGTTTTCCCTTTGGCCCGGACACGGATTGTCCGTTAGATTCAAATTAGGCGCACCCCCCTGCCCCTCAGGCAGGGAGGTTAGTCATGTCTACCCCCGCGACCCCGCGTGCCCATCCGGCCCTTCCGGCCGTTGATGATACCGTCCACCTCGAAGAACTGTTGCGCTTCCACATGTTCGTCGAAAAGGAAGATCCGAATCTCGTCACGGAATATAACAGACTCCGGAAAGTCTATGCGCGCAACCCTCCCGGTAAGATACCGCGTTGTTTCTCCGCGAACCCTTTCGCGAATCTCCCGGACGACCCGTTCACGAGGCTCTCGGAATTCGATTCCGATGACGACTCGGACATGGACTACGATACAGTCCCCGCGACCGCGCCCGCGACCGTGCCTGCGCCCGCGACCGTGCCTGCGCCCGCGACCGTGCCTGCGCCCGCGACCACGCCCGCCGATGACGACGGTTTCACAACCGTCACGCGCCGCGGTAAACGCCCACGCGCCGCGATTCAGACCGATAGCGACTCTGCTGCGGGACGTCCGACCCCAAAGCAGCCCAATATAGGTGGCGCTCGGGTGCCCCGAGCCTCTCCCACGCCCTCTGCCGCGAATTCGGCTCGAGCCTCGGCTGCGGAACCCGCGGTCGCGGCTAAGAAGCCACGCCTACCGCCTCCCGTCACCTTCCGTGACAAAGCTCGATGGGTAGAGATTTCTGAAGACCTTAAGTCGAAGGAAATCGTCTACAAGTCTGCCGTCAACACTGTTGCCGGCATTTCTATTCGTGTCTCGACCCCCGATGAGCATCGCGAGCTCACCAAATACTTCAGGGAGCGTAAGCTCCCTTTCTTCACCCACGCGCTCGAGGAAGAGCGCCGCCTCCGTGTCGTCATTCGGGGAGTTCCCTCTGAGCTCACCGAATACGACATCTGCGATTGCCTGAACGGTCAGGACTTCCCAGTCCGGAGCGTGCAGCGCATGCGCCACCCCCGTACGAAGGCCCCCTTCAACTTGGTGTTGGTCACTCTGGACCGCTCCTTGGAAGGAAAGGCTATTTTCAGCCTCAACTCAGTTTGCGGCCTGTCCCCTGTCTACGTCGAGCTTCCTCGCAAGTCCCAGGTACCCTCGCAGTGTCACAACTGCCAGGTGTACGGTCATTCCGCCCGACACTGCCACCTGCGTCCCAGGTGTGTCAAGTGTCTCGGGGATCATTCCACTAAGGAGTGCCCCCGCACTCCCGAATCCGTCGAGCCTCCGAGCTGCGTCCTCTGCGAGCAAACGGGTCATACCGCGAACTATCGCGGGTGTCCCCGTGCGCCTCGCTCGACCTATCACCGTCGCGGCGGTCGTGCGACCCGGTCCAGGGCGCACGGCCCGCCGACTCGGACGAATCGGCCTCCGCCTCCGCCCATACAAAGCCAGAAGGCTTTCCCCGAACTGCCGGGCACCTCCAGTGCGCCGGCAGCATCCGCTACTCCGCCGAGCGCGCTCTCCTGGCGCGTAAGGCCTTCCCCGCCAGCTCCCTCGGCTCCTAAAGCCAAGCCCCAGCCCCCAAAGGCTCTGTCCACTCCTGCGCCACCTATCGCGGTTTCAGCATCGACCTCCGGTATAGACTGGATAGCTCGCTTACTCTTGGTACACGATGTACAAGAGATAATCGCATTTAACGCGTTAGTTAATAGTACGTCTGAGCTCGGGCTCTTAAACGCTATCTCCGCTTTCCCGGCCGTCGCGACCACGGTACAGCAATTAACCCGCGCCGCGCATAAATAAATTCGCGTAAATCAAAATATCAGATCGAACCCGCGTGTTCATACATAATAGACCGATATATTAGGATTTGTTACGTAATTATTTAGTTAAATCGGCACCGTGCCGTTGTACTTTATTTTTTAGCTCGATTCCCTCTCAAAAGATGCGTGTTTGCGCCCACGCCCGCGACTCTCTCTGCTCACGCCTCCGTGAGCGGGGGGTGAAGATTCGATCCCGCACACTCGTCGCGATTTTTCTTGTAACAGCTCGAGCCTAGGTAGTCCCTCGGTGTGGAGCCCTCGAGTATGTTACTCGCGCGAATACAGTGATTTACACATGTTCTACACTTACACGATCACCCCACACTCTTGCACATCTAGGCACTCAGTGGTGGGCTGTTTTTTTTTGCCCTTTTCGGACTGAAATAGGTCACGTAACACAGTAGTCAGATACCAAATACACATATACATTCGTGAAACATGCATGGTCACACATGCATTTTTCACGAATTCATATATGAGTATTGTATGGATAGATAGCTTAGCTAGCTTAGTTAGTTCGGGAATCCGGCGACAGCTCAAGCCGAGGTGCACCGAGTGCCCTTGAGATGTTTCGCCTAAAAACAATCGGGTGAGTGCCCTAAGCGCTCCCCTTAGTAGTCCGGTGGAACTGTGAAGGCGGAATAAGCCGGCAGTGTAGGTCAGTTCGGAAAAAAAAAAAAAAAAAAAAAAAAAGGATAGACTGTGTTGAGTGATCGCCACACCGGGTCTGTCCAGGTTTTTGACTCGGATACCGAGGTGGAGGAGCGAGAGGCTCCGAAAGTGAAGACTTCCTCTAGAGGGAGGAGCAGAGGAGGTTCTCGGCTGCGTGGGAGTGGCCGAGGTGTCATGGGGGAGGCTGACGGGTCATTTGACCGGGCGTTGGCGGGTAACGTGAGTGCGACTAGCTCTGCTGCTGCCTCTGCTGCCAACTCTGCGGCCGCCTCGGCTGCCGTCTCTGCCGCCACATCGGAGGCAGAAGGGGACGTCGCTCCTCCCCTTCCACTTGATGTCGATACTCTCGACGCTGAGAGGCTGAAAGCCTTAGCTGGGAGCAAGGTGGCGTCTATCTTCGACGTATGCCACAAGTCGAAGAACTTGAAGGGCCCTTGTATCAAGGAATTGAAAGGGTCTGCAAGGGTCCTTCAGGAGGTTGTCGAGTCCTTGGCTGGTCGCACAGAGGCTGAAGAGACGTTGAAGCTCCAGAGAGAGTTGAAGAACCTCCGCCGACAGGTTGACGACCTGAAGGCGGAGGTTCTTGCATGGAAAAGGGCGGCGAACGAAAGGAGAGATATGCCGCCTCCTCCTCCCCCTGCATGTAACCAGGTTGATCTTCGAGCCCAACAGTGGGAGGAAACACTCGTGGGGGTCGTTGCTCGGATGGAGCGATCTCTCCAGGCCACGTTCAGCAACATGCTGAACGCACGCCTGGAGAATCTCGAGGGGCGTCTACTCCCCGAGGTGCCGGTTCGTCCACCCCTGGCTGCGGACAGGAATAAGGGCCCTAGTAGAGCAACCCAGGCTGCGGCAAGAGCCTCGAATTTTAGTGTGAGGTCTAAGATCTCATCTCAGGCGGAGGTAGCTACTAGCACGGCTCCGCTGGGGATGAGTTGGGTGGCTCTTCCGGCCCCAGCTGTTGCGGCGCCTGAGGCAGAGTGGGTCACTGTAGCCCGGCGCCAAAAAATCAAGGCCGCAGTAACACCGGCGGATAAAACCTCGGCTGCGGCTCCTGCGGGGAAATCTGTGCCTAAGCCGCAAGGACCCAAACCCCCGTCCACTCCTCGCTCGGCTGCAGTGATAATCACGCTGCAGCCACAGGCTGTGGAGAGAGGGGTTGATTATAGGGCGGCACTTTTAAAGGCGCGAGAAGCAATCCCCCTCTCAGACATAGGGATTGAGGACCTCAGAGTGAGGAGGACAGCTACGGGAGCTAGGATAATCGAATTGCCTGGTTCCCAAGGGGGACAACAAGCCGAACAGCTTGCCAAGAAGCTGGAGGTGGCCTTAGCGAACGTTGCCACGGTCGTCAGGCCAATTAAGAGGGCAGATATTCGGATTATCGGACTAGACGATTCGGTCTCAAGCGAAGAGGTGCTGGCGGTCGTGGCAGAGAAGACAAAATGTGAGGTGTCCCAGATTAGAATTGGGGAGATCCGACGTAACTGGGGGGGACAGGGGGCAGTACATATGTCCCTCCCTTTAACGGCGGCAAAAGAGCTTACCCAGTTAGGGAAGCTCCTGGTCGGGTGGAGCGTTGCTCGCGTGCTCCTGTTGGACGAAAAGCCCATGCGCTGCTTCAAGTGCATGGGCTTGGGGCACACACGTCCCACGTGCCCCTCTTCGACCGACAGGGGCGAGGCCTGTTACCGGTGCGGAGCGTTGGGGCATATGGCAGTGACTTGCAAGGCCGAGGTCGTGCGCTGCGCCATATGTGCTGACCTGGGGAGGCCATCAGGGCATCAGATGGGGGGCCGTAATTGCAGGCCCCCCACTATCAAGGGCAGGGCCTCCCCAGTACCGGGGGCAGGCCAGAGGAGGGAGGCCGCCAGGCCGGAGGAAGCTGAAATGGAACAGTAATGGATCGCCTCCATATCAGCTTCCTTCAGGCTAACCTGAACCACTCCGCCGCTGCACAAGATCTGTTCATGCAGTCAGTGGCGGAGTGGGGCGTTGGGCTCGCGGTCGCCGCAGAGCCGTATTTTATTCCTACCCAGCCGCATTGGGCTGGGGGTTGGGACGGCTCCGTGGCGATCGTGACTGGCGCGGGTTCGCCCCTGGCGGTCCGAGAGAGGGGGGCCGGGTTTGTGACAGCCGTCTGGGGAAAGTACGCCATTGTGGGGGTGTACTTCTCCCCCAACAGGCCCCTGTGGGAGTTTGAGGGGTTTCTTGACTCCCTTCAGGTGGCTGTAAGGCGGCTGTCGCCGCTCCCTGTGGTCCTCATGGGAGACTTGAATGCTAAGTCGAGGACCTGGGGAGCGGCGGTCACGGACCTGCGGGGTATGGCCGTTGAGGAGTGGGCAGCCGAGTTGGGGCTGTCCCTCCTCAACCAGGGGAGCGTCCACACGTGCGTGCGACATAACGGAGGGTCTGTGGTGGATGTTTCTTTTGCCACACCGTCTGTTGCGCGCCGTGTCCGGGGGTGGAAAGTGCTTGAGGAGGTGGAGACCCTATCGGACCACCGATACATCTGGTTCGAGATCTCCACCTCCCAAGCTGGTGTAACTAACCACCCCCGGAGGGGCGCGAAGTTCCCCTGCTGGGTGACTGGCCGCCTCGATAGAGAGTTGGCGGAGGAGGCGGCCATTGTCCAGGCCTGGGTCATGCCCGCCTCGATTGGGGAGGATATCGACGCGTCTGCTGCCCGCCTCCGTGTGGCCCTCACGGAGGTATGCGACGCGTCGATGCCGCGGAGGGTACACCGTCCACATAGAAGGGCGGTGTATTGGTGGTCGCCGGAGATCGCTGATCTCCGTGCGGCTTGCTCCGCGGCGCGGCGTCTGTTCGGGCGCAGCCGCCGGAGGAGCCGGAGGGACCCGGAGGAGGAGGCCCGGCTGTATGACGACTACAGGGCCAAGAAGAAGGTCCTGCAGGCCGCTATCAGCCGGGCCAAGGAGGAGGCATGGAAGGAGCTGATTGATACGCTGGAGGGAGATCCGTGGGGGCGCCCATACCAGATGGTTAGGAAGAAGTTACGGTCTCGGGCGCCACCGGTGACGGAGACCCTCCAGCCGGAGGTGGTGGTGAGGGTAGTGGAAGAGTTGTTTCCCGACCCTCCGCAGCTGCCACCTCCTCCCATGCCTCCGCCTCGAGTAGAAGTTGAAGAGGTGCTCGATGGCCTTCTCCCTATAACGGAGGAAGAGATGAGGAGGTCGGTAGAGCACCTCTTCAACAGACTGAGAGCACCCGGCCCTGACGGGGTCCCAGGTCGGGTGCTCGGCCTTGCGTTGGGCCATCTTGGGGGGTGGCTTCGGGCGCTGTTCGACCGGTGCCTGTCGGTCGGGCAGTTCCCGAAGTGCTGGAAGCAGGGGCGGCTCTACCTGCTCGGAAAAGAGGGCCGCTCCCCAGACTGCGCGTCCGCATATCGGCCTCTGGTGTTGTTGGACGACGCCGGGAAGATGTTGGAGAGGATAGTTGCTTCCCGGGTCGTCCAACATTTGGAGGGGGTGGGGCCAAATATTGCGGACCCGCAGTTCGGCTTCCGGCCGGGGCGTTCCACTGTGGACGCCCTGTGCCTCCTAAAGTCGCTGTCGACAGAGGCGACCTCCCGGGGGGAGAGGGTTTTGGCGGTGTCGCTCGACATCGCCAACGCCTTCAACAGCCTGCCGCACGGAGTCATACGGGAGGCACTCTGGTATTTCGGAGTGCCCTCGTATCTGCGGCGGCTGTTGGAGGCGTACCTGGAGAATAGGGAGGTCGCTTACGTCGACGGCGATGGAAGGATGGTCCGGCGGGAAACAAGGAGGGGGGTTCCACAGGGGTCGGCCTTGGGTCCACTCCTGTGGAACATGGGCTACGACTGGGTGCTCCGCGGCGCGCTCCCACTTGGAGCGCGTCTCATATGCTACGCGGACGACACCCTAGTCGTAGCCCGGGGGGGGGATGATTGGGAGAGTTTGATGCGTCTGGCCACGGCGGCCACAACCGTCGTGGTCGGACGCATCCGGAGATTGGGCCTCAGTGTGGCCCTCGACAAGACTGAGGCCCTACTTTTCCATGGGCCTCGGCGAGGGCCACCACCTGGGGCCCATTTAATGGTGGATGGTGCCCGCATCAGGGTGGGGACCCGGATGAAGTATCTGGGCCTCACCCTGGACGGACGCTGGCGGTTCGAGCCCCATTTCGCAGGGCTCGGACCGCGGATAGCAGGGGCGGCGGCGGCGCTCGGTCGGTTGCTCCCCAATATTGGGGGGCCGAGTGCCGGGTGCCGCCGACTTTATATGGGAGTCGTGCGGGCGATGGCCGTCTACGGGGCACCGGTGTGGGCCGACGCCCTCGGTGCCGACAGCGTGCGCGCTCTGCGTGGTGCGCAACGCATTGTGGCACTGAGGGCGATACGGGGATACCGCACCGTGTCCTCGGCGGCGGCCTTTGCACTTGCCGGCTCCCTGCCCTGGGAGCTGGAGGCGGGAGTGCTTGCCGCCGTGTATAAGTTCACGGCGGCAAGAAAACTTTTGGGAGAGCCTCCGGCTTCCAGGGAGATAGAAGAGAGGCGGAGAGTGGGGAGGGAGGAAGCATTGGGGAGGTGGCGGCAGGACCTGGCGGACGCGCGGTATGGGCGATATACCGTGGACGCCGTCTGCCCGGTCCTGCCGGACTGGATTGGGAGACGATGGGGCTCCCTGACGTTCCGTATGGTGCAGGTACTCACCGGACATGGATGTTTCGGGTGGTACCTGCACCGGATCGCGCGCAGGGAGCCCACCGCCGCATGCCATGAGTGCGGCGCTGAGGAGGATACCGCGCAGCACACTCTGTCTGAGTGTGCTGCGTGGGAGGGACAGCGCCGCATTTTGGCTGCGGCGGTGGGAGGTGCAGGAGATTTATCGCTGCCGAGCGTGGTTGCGGCCATGCTCGGCAGCGAACAGGTGTGGAATGCGATGGCCTCCTTTTGCGAGGAGGTCATCTCGCAAAAGGAGGCGGCGGAGAGGGCCCGAGAGGTGGACCCTCTTAGTGGCCCTCTCCGCCAAAGGAGGGCCGGTGGAAGGAGGCGGCGCTTTGCCCGCCTCCTCCCACCTCCGTAGCCGGACCTGAGGGGGTGGGTCGGGGGCCCCATCTCCTCATTGCACAGGTTCGGCTGACGAGGGGAGGTAGCTGGTCGTGTACTCAGTCTATCTCCCTATAAGGACGGAGCCCGGAGGACACCTTCCGCCGGGCTGACCGCTGGGGCGACATGGTGATAGCTTTGCACGGTCCCATGTCGCCCCAACCATAGCGGTGGTCGGTACACCGTGGGGTTTTAGTGAGTAGGAGTCTCACACTACCCACTCTCTCCCCCGAGAGGGTGGTGTGTCCATGATGGATTTCCCCATGTGAATAAAAAAAAAAAAAAAAATCGCCACACCGTCTAAACATATCTCTCACTCCTTTTCAATAACTGAGGATAAGCGAGACACCGCTCCCAATCTGTCCGACACAGTGTTTACCCCCAACACTTTTTGTCACACAAAAACCTTGTGGATCAGAATTTCAAAGTCCTCCCAGAAGAAGGTTTGCTGCAAAAATATACATACATAGAGAAATATGTTATATAAATATTCTTTACATAGAGAAACAGATAGAGTCTCATATAACGGTATAACGCTTTTTCCTTACGTGACGAAAATATGCGAATATAAACTATCTAAATCGCTATATCAAATAACATTAGGAATTAAAGAAAAAGCGTAAGGAACTCCGTTATTTTTTTTACACTCACGGCTACTTGATTTACATGCGTTATGATTTTTAAAGCCGCCATCTTTATTATTGAAGAGTTTATGAACATCTACCGAGCCTTTGAAATGTTATTACAGATTAATTCGGACACGAACGAGAAGGTCACGTATATCGAACTCGCGCGGCGGACTGCTAGTGTAGCTCTCTCGCTTACACGTATGGGAATTAGAAAAGGAGACGTCATAAGCATATGCAGTGAAAAGAAGTTTGAAGTTATGCCCACGTTACTAGGGATTGTGTGTGCCGGTGCGACGTATTCACCATTTGACGCAACGTATGGGGGCGGTGAGTATTTTTTTTTATTTTTTATATATGCACCCTTGCAAAATTATTGGCGACAATGTAATGTCCACTTCTCTCAAACCCCCCTTACTTTAGATTCAAACTAATATTTTCATAACAATGCTCATTATTTACAATTTACTTATAGGTTATTAGAAGGTCCAATGTTTTTATTGTATGATATCTATAGAAATTAATGTACTTTGTCTCAAAAATCAAAACCAAAAATATGTCATATGAACCCTGAGAAGGTGCTTATGAACGTCAACATTACCATCGGTTCGGATAAACAACACAGTTATCGAGAAGAACCGGCACGAAACTTGATCTGGTTTATTTATCCTTTCATTGTACATATTTCTAGAAAAAAAACATTATAGTTACATTCTTTTTTGGTGGATACACAGAGATACAGGGTTGTAATTTTCAGACAACACCATCATTGATATATTGATCCAGCCTATAAGAGTCTTTTGGCATCAAACCCGCTTGACATGATATTTGAATTTGCTATACGGCAAGTCTGCCACGACCCGTTAGTACAGTCCAAGGTTAAAGGAAACCTTCAGACGTATAATGCCTTCGAAAAGGTGTGCACCCCTAAAACACAAATCAGAGAAAAATCGAAAATTCTATATCCTGCACCTTTTCCAAAGTAATAATAATTTTGTTTAGACTAGAACCAAGTGTTTAAAAAGTAAAACCTAACAAATTCAGTCGTTTTTTTAGTGAAGTCTATTTATTTAAACTATAAAATACCCTGGTTTTTGGATGAAATTGAAATGCATTTACTTATCTACTCTCTGGTATTTAACTCGCGCCTTCATTCAAATTACAATAACTTTTGACAGAGCGAACCAATTTGAATGGAACAAAGACTAAATGTTACTCGAGGATATGCTTTACGATTTTATTGGTGACGCATTATAATAAACACAGCATTTTAGCAGTGATGCATGCACAAACATATAGACAGACATATCTAAAAAAGATTTAATTTTTTTCACAAAAATCTAAACAGTACATACACGTTTACATTTACAATTTATAATATACTTATTATATGTGTACACATTTTTTTTAATCCACAGATCAACTCCTATATCGAGTGAATATAGTCAAGCCGAAAATAGTCTTCTGCTCGTTAGACGCATATGACAAGCATAAAGAGACTCTAGAGTCGGCTGGTGTTATAAGCACCTATGTACTGTACGGGCAAGAGCCGCGACCGGGAGCGATACTATTCTCGGACTTCATAACGGAGGTATCGGACGCGGAAGACTTTCTGCCTATACCGGTCAACGGTTGGGATGATAATGCGTTTATTATGTTCTCGTCCGGAACAACTGGTCTGCCCAAAGGTGTTCCCTTGACGCATCTCAATTTCTTATCAAACTCTAGGGTGTTCGTTGGTGGACAGTAAGTATCATTGTTCTTTTTACATTTATAACTACGTACAAACTTACTTACTACCTTGTATTATTATCACTACATAGTATAAAACAAAGTTGCTTTCTCTGTCCCTATATCCCTATGTATGCTTAAATCTTTAAAACTACGCAACGGATTTTGATGCGGTTTTTTTAATAGATAGAGTGATTGAAGAGGAAGGTTTATATGTATAATAACATAAATTAAATAGTGGAGAAATACTGTTATTTTTGAGGTTACTCCAAATTTAACGCGTGCGGGCCACGGGCAGTAATGAATCAATCAAAACTACTGGATCGATTTTAATCATATGTTTCAGTGAATGACATAGGCTATATATTTTATACCCGTGCGAAGCCGGAGCGGGTCGCTAGTTAAAAATAAATCAAGAAGTCTTGGTAGTCGAGTGGTTTGACCAATGAATATTAATCCGATGTACGCAGGTTCTGAGCCTGGTGTAGCTACGACTTTAGAACGTCATCCTAACGCAGACTGGCTGAAACCTTTTCGATTTATTATTAATAAATCGAGATATATATGTCATTCGCACAATTGAAATATATCTTGTAAAGTATAAATACCTCCTGTATCGGCATGTACCAATGAATTCTTCGGAATTCGCGTACATTAACTAATTGAAATTGGTACTACTATCGGCTGAAGGTGAAGGAGAACGTCCTGAGGAAACCTGAACCTTAGATACGTTTTTGTAGTAAAGATGCCGATCTAACTTAGATGGGATAATAAGGGTAAGATGATGATAACGTTTGTCATTATCTCTCTCTTAACCCCTCAATTAATTTTTTAAGACCCATATCTCAAAACGGTGGATAATGTTTTTAATATCACGCGCCATCGTACATGGTAAATTTCATGATTTGTAAACAAAAAAGTTGTTACAAATGTAAAAAAAAGTAATTTAAAAATACATCTTCCATAAAAATTCAACTTTAAAATTACAGTTTTCAATACATCATTTGATATTTTACAAAGTTTTGTAATAAATCTGGTATTTTTTTAAACGTATGCTGCAAACAATCTGTTGATTTGTCCCTTATGAGCTCTAGATTCGTTTGTTTTTTTTTTTTTTTTTTTCGAACTGACCTACACTGCCGGCTTATTAGGCCTTCAAAGTTCCACCGGACTACTAAGGGGAGCGCTTAGGGCACTCACCCGATTGGGGTTGTATGGAACTTCAACCTTTATAGCTTCGTACAGCTCCGCCTACGAGGGTTAATCTTCCAATAGTTTAATAGCATCTGAACATTACATTCCAGATATATTGGTAAAAGAATTCTGAACACACGGGAGTGGTATTACAACTATGGGATGCAGATGTCGCTGTGCTATATGCGAGGTGGCGCCACCGTTGTTTTCAGTCAACGCAACCAGCCTATAGACTGGCTCACAGCTATACAAAACCTGAAGGTAAGGGGGGGATCCAACTCTGTACACTAACCTATTTCTCCTGATAGGTGCATCCTAATATATACACTAATGTGAGTGGTGTAGAAAACCTGAGACGTGTTAATAGCCCAGGCGTGGTTCTTGAGTAATTGGCTTTAAATGTCATGGTCGTAAGGGCTGAGGCGCATAAACACTTGTTAAAGTAAAGAATAATTAGCGGAAATATAAAATACTCACCGAAGACTGATCCCACCGATCACCCCACACACGCACTTGTAGGTACACATAGTGGTGAGCTATTTTTTTACCCTTTTTTCTAACTGAAGTCTTTACTTGACTACTCTTTAGTAGTCAGATACAAAATACATGTACGGGATCGTGAAACATACATGCTACATGCTAGTCAGACTCGGGATTTTCAACGACAGCCCAAGCCGAGGCGTGACGTGCACCCTTGTGCTAGTCGTCAATATAAAATCGGGTGAGTGCCTTAAGCGCTCCCCTTAGTAGTCCGGTGAAACTGTAGAGGCCTTGCCGGGCTAACAGTGTAGTAAGTTCGGAAAAAAAGAAAACGAAGACAGTTATTCCTGTTGCGGTGATGAAGCAGGTTTTCTCAATTTGGGGAGTGGTGCTCTGATACAGTATTAAATGTGTTGCATTTCAAAAAATCAAAAATCAAAATCATAAATACTTTATTCAATTTAGGCCCTAAGAAGGCACTTATGAACGTCAAAACTACCACCGGTTCGTAATACATCCCAGTAATCGAAAAGAACTGGCAATAAACTCGATCGGGTTTATCTTTTTAACATATACTTATATCATATACATACATTGCAACCACGAACCACAACACACTGACTGCGACTGTTAGTGTTTTTACCGAAATTGTTTGTGAAAAACCACATCGATATTTCGCTGCGTCAAAGGACACTTAATATTCCGCATCCTATACCAGCGTCGGAACTCAATAACTGGACCCTTCCCCGGTGCTACTAAGTCCCAGCTAATCACTGAGTCTAATAATGTTTTACGCCGAACCAGTGAGTTTTGTCTTGTTTGTGAGTGAGGCCCACATATTTAAAACTTCGGCAACGCACTTGCGACTCCCCTGGTGTTTCTAGTGTCTATGGACGGCGGTGATCACTTACCATCAGGTGACCCACCTGTTCGTTTGCCCCCTATAATATAAAAAAAAAAAGAAAAAGTCTTATAGTGTTTTGCTGTGGGGGACAGCATGTGCGGTGGACACCATATTTTTACTACAAAAACGGGTAGTTCGAACAATGTATAATTAGACGCCTCGCGAATCATTGGCTCTTGCCGTCCCAATACATTCTTTATAATCTAATGCATACCCTTAAAACCTTAGGCGGAGATAATTTATATACTAGAAATAATGACAATTGGCATGATGACTGATTTTCAATTACTGTCCTATAATACTCTAGAATATATACTATTTCCAAAAAACATAATATTTTTGGAGAAAACAAAGATTTTTTACAAAATAAACGTAAATGTAATTTTAAATTTAAAATGCGTGCCAAAACGCTTGCCCGTGTCATGGCGTCTGCTTATGACGCCATGATATTGACAACATAAACAGCGAGCACATAACGAGTGAACTACAGAGTACTTTATGTCATAGATTAGAACTTAACGTGAACAAAGCAACAAATTAGTTATTTTGCGTTATAAATATGAATGATAAAGTGTATAACATATATAATAAAAATATCAACAGCCCTAGAACAAAATGGCGTTTGCTGACGCGTGACGTCATTCGCTCTGCTTGGTGTTCAACATAAAATGGACGATTGCTGTATTTTATAGTTTTATTTTATTGAATAAATTATCAATCTCAACCTGAATATAAAAAGAAATACATTTTTCCTAACCTATTGATACGGTTCTATGGGATAAACAGATTATTTTGTAATTCATGATTACTGTCATCATGCCAATTTGGTCATCCCTTGCTTCGGACTCACTAAGACCAGGAATAATTTTGTAGGTTATAATAGTGTTAGGTTTACGTCTAAGGGTTATTATAGGGTGGATCAATGTATGAACGATGGAGATGTATGGAATTAACACCTCTCCCTGTGTATAAAAAAAAAACGTAGTGTAAAGATAATTGCCGGTTCTTCTCGATGACTGGGTTGTTTTCCGAACCGGGAATAACTATGAGGTTCATAAAGGCCTTATAATACAACGTATAGTAAGTTTTTTCTTTCGAAACGGACTGAATTATGTCAAATTATATTCATATTTCCGTCAGGTTCAAATGCTTCAGCTAACCCCCTTTACTATAATGGACATGATCAAAAGTCAAGAGTTCGGAAAGTACGACACATCTTCAGTCGAGTACATCATGAGCGCCAGTACCTCGTTGATGGCTGAACAAATTAAATTAATTAGAGACAAGTAAGTAAAGAAATGTGTCACCGCTCTAAGTATATATATATGCATATAACACAAATGTATGTATAAATACGTATTATATTGTATGTATAACATGGAGACAACGATAAATTAATATCAGTTTTAGATTCCCATATAAATGTTTCAACTTTGTTTTGTATTAAACTCTTGACTATTTTACGTTGAAGCCCGAAGTAGGGATGGGGCGATTCTTATCGAAAAAAATCGATTCCAATCATGTTCTATGGATTCGATTTATTAAAACATCGAACTGTAGAAATCGATTGTTCAAAAATCTATTTCGTAACACATTTTTTTTGAGCTTGTATTTGTAAAAAAAAATAATTGATAAACGATATTTCGTCGTTTTTAATTGCAATAAGGTCATAAAAAGTTCATAATTAAAATAAAAAAGCTAACGGCCCGCGGTGTTTCCAGGCGTCCACCAAGTACTTTTTTTTTGTTTTTTTTTTTTTATTGTCTACACTGTTGACCTGGCTAGGCCTTTACAGTTTCACCGGACTACTGAAAATCCTAGTACAGACAGTTGTTTAGTATTCATTGTTCACTTAATTGATCACAAATCGCCATCACTAGCCCAAACTTACTGCTATACCATGGACTTAATATATTTATATCAGAGCGACCATAATGATTGACAAGGACTGTAAGTTAAGTCGTTGATGTTGGACCGGTGAAATGTCATTTCGATGTTCGCAGATTCGAACCACGGGCTTGTATGTACCAACGAATTTTTCAGAATTTACTAATGTTAAATTGGTGACACTATCGACTGACGGTGAAGGAAAACATCGTGAGGAAACCTGAACCTGAGAAACGTTCTTGTAGTATCACCGTACGTGGTGACAATATAGAACTGTGGATTTCTCAGTATTTGAAATCGGCAATACTTCATAGACAGATGTGGTGATTATGCCCATATCTTTCTTCGGAAAGGGATCTATGACCCTGCAGTGGGTCTCTTACAGGCTGATGATGATGATGATGATGATGAAGTTAATTGGAGAACGTATACGAATATGATATATGCTGTCATCTATACATATAATAAAAATGAAGTGTCTGTATGTAGTATAAAAATAACAAGTTTTTACTTATTGGATATGAACGTATACACGATACTGATAACAAAAACACAATTTTTTAAAATTTGGTCTGTCTGTTTGTTCCGGGTAATCTCCGAAACGGCTGGACCGATTTTGACAGAAATTTCACTGACGGATAGTTAAAATTACAGTGGGTGACATGGGCTACTTTATTTTAGACTGGCTGTCATCCGTGGCTTCGTCTGCATGACTTCGTCTGCAGTAATATCTCCAAAGCGATTGGACCTATTTTCATGGGACTTTCACTGACAGATAGCTGATCTTATAAGAAGTAATTTACAATTATAAAAAAAACGCATGTGGAGCTGCGGGCAACAGCTAGTCATTAATAAATAGAAAAGCGCAAAAACAATTTGTTTTAAGACTTCCAGACCTTATTGATATTATCTCGATGTATGGCTTGTCGGAGGCTGGCTGTGTGGGCGCGAACGTCGGCATCGCGGAGAAACTTCGGCCTGGAAGCTCGGGAATCATTAGACCCGGTTATATATGCAAGGTATCTTATGTTTTATTTACGACAATGTGTATTCCCAGACGTAGAGTGATAGCAGAAATAGACTGTAGCTAGTAAAATCTTGGTAAAAAAAATGTCCTGTCTGAATACAGCTGTAAGTTTGCGCTTGTGCGTAATATATTCAAAAGTTTAATACATAACAAAGGTAAAATATTACTATTGGAATCTAAAATTAGTATTTATTTATCGTTAAGTTGTCTTGATGTTAGCTATCTAAACATGTTGTGCCGACCTTGCTTAGGTGGATAATGATAAAAAGATGATGATAGGCATATATTCGAATAAATAAATAATTGTTATGTGGAATGCGAGTAAAGTAAATTTGGTTAAATAGGTGGTCGATATCCAGACGAGAGAGCCGCTCGGACCGAACCAGCGCGGCGAGATCTGTATCAGTTCTCCATCATTGATAAAAGGTATGTATTACATATGTATGAAGCCTTTCAAATATTACCATTGTATGTGTATTGGGGATGTGGGGGAGATCTTTGATTTGCTTATTATTGATGACATATCTAGGCAGTATATATTTATTTACTCTGGTTTTTTTTTGGAAAGATCATTTGTATTTTTTTTTTTGGTAAAAATGATCCCAATACTTCCCTAACTACAGGAGAGGCGGAAGACTTTTGTTTACATTTGCTGACAAGGGCGGACGGACGGTTTAAAAATGACCAAAATTTTGTTTATATAATTATTGAAAAGCTTGTAGATCTCAGGCTGAAGTACAGAGGCGTTTCTAGGTATAATATCATTACCATACAGGGGCTATGAAGGAAAAGGAAAGTGAAGGAAATATGAAGAGAATCGTTGGGAAAAATTTTATTTAAGAGTGGAGGTGGTCGAGTGCTTTGACCAGCGATATGAGCAGCTTCGGAATATGGCATGTATAAGAGAATTTTTCGGAATCCCCGTGCGCTTAATATTTTTAATTGGTAATAGTATCAGGTGGCCGTGAAAGAGAACAGCGTGAGGAAACATAAACCAGAGAAATGTTCTTGTAAGATCAACGTACGAGAAGAAATAAACAGTTTTAATGTTATTTACCTGCTTTAATTATCTTTGACTTAGACATTAGACAACAGGTGCTTGACGACAGATTTCCAACTAGACCGTGGTTAATAGGCGGGGGCGCTTAGAAATAGCTGTAGCACCATGCTATGGTATCATCACGATGTTTTCCTTCACCGGTCGCACTGGTTCATTTGCTATGATTCCATCATCACCGCTTCAATGCTTTTCTTCTGTGGACAGGATACATCGGTTTTGATATGGCCAAGGATTTGGACGAGGAGGGATTCTTCATGACCGGTGACTTGGGGTATTATGACGAAGATCGCTACATCTACATAGTGGACAGGATCAAGGAGCTGATGAAATTCAAAGATATAACTGTAAGTTGTAAGTTATTCGTCGTGGTCCGGCGGTCAATTTTCGCTCTTGCACATTCACCGCGGCCACCTTCATAGATATATTTATAGACCTATTTCTGTACTTCCGTCGTTAAGCAAAATGTTTGAAAAGATTATGCTCTCACAGTTATTGGATTATTTCAATGTGCATAAGTTTCTGGATGGTCGACAGTTCGGTTTCACGAAAACGAAATCCACTACTGACGCTGGTGCAACGCTGATAAGACATGTATTGGGGGCCTGGGAGGATTCGCGAGATGCAATTGGTGTGTTCTGCGATTTGTCTAAGGCCTTCGATTGCGTTGACCATAGTACGCTTATTCTTAAATTAAAACACTATGGTGTTTGTGGATCTTCTCTCGGCCTTCTAGTCTCTTATTTAAAAGATCGCTGTAAAAGGTTAGCATACATGGGGTAATCTCTGCGGGATCGTTTGCGCGGATTGGCGTCCCACAGGGCTCCATTTTTGGGGCCGTTTTTGTTCTTGATATATATAAATGATCTGCCGCTAATTGTTAATGACTGTGCTGACATGGTGCTTTTTGCAGACGATACTTCACTTATATTTAAAGTAAAAAGGATAGATTCAGAGGTTGGGCATCTGAATAATAAGTTAAATGAAATTTGTCATTGGTTTGCGTTAAATAACCTTTTGCTAAATACAGATAAAACGAATTGTATGAGATTTACTTTACCTAATGTTCCACAGGTTAATAGTAGTATCAAGATCGAAGGGGATTTGGTAGGATTAGTTAATAATACTGTATTCTTGGGTATCACACTTGATTCCAAATTACAATGGGATCCTCATATAAAAAAATTGGCTGGCAGATTAAGTTCTGCTGCATTCGCGGTACGTAAGATTCGCCAGCTTACAGATATTGCCACAGCAAGATTAGTCTACTTCGCTTACTTCCATAGCTTAATGTCCTATGGTATTTTGCTGTGGGGAACAGCAGCTGAGGTAGATACCATATTTTTATTGCAAAAACGAGCAGTTCGAGCAATACACAATATGGGACGTCGTGAATCATTAAAGACTAAGTTTCAAGAATTCGGTATCTTAACTCTGCCTTCCCAATACATTCTGGATAATTTAATGTATGTTCGCAAAAACTTTGATAAGCTGGAGTTCGTAAAACACAGGCATGATTTAAAGACTAGAAACTGTGACAAACTGGTCGTTCCATGTTTTAGACTCAGTAAAACCAGTAACAGTTTTTTAGGTAATAGTGTTAGGTTTTATAACAAAGTCCCAAGGCATATTACCGATTTGCCAGACTATAAGTTTAAGTGCCATGTTAAGCGGGTTTTGGTGTCAAAGGGCTATTATAGAGTGGATCAATATGTGAACGATGGTGATGTCTGGAATTGACTCCTCTCTGTGCATCCAAATCGATTGTAATAGTATATTTTGATTTTGATTTTCAGTAGCATCTGCTAACATGATACAGTGATACTGCATTCACTAACTCATCACACGCAGCATAGATCATCCTACATAGGATAAGTACACAGGATGTTTTACTATTTTGTTAGAAGACTTTGTCAGATTTTAAATTCAATGTATGAGCATGTGTAGCATGTATATTTCTAATTAACACATTCACATACCATAGTTTGGATTGCATGAATAGTTTAGATCTATAAGTGATATTGCTTGCAAGGCAACATCCCAAACCGAAGCGCGTCCGTGCGCCCTTGAGCTCATTGCATCAAAGCTCCGACTCAGTTGCAAAGATTCGAACGTACAGCTATCGATCGATGCATTAACCGACACGCTATTATCAAAGTGCTTTCTGCTGCACTTGTCAAAGTGCTCTTTCACTTGATGTCAGCTTCAGCAGTATCAGTGTGACTTTATTATTATCGACATGCATTCTTAACTACCTGTCCATTATTCCCGCTTCAAAAACTTTCATGACATTATCAAAGAAACAATTTAGAGCGGGGTGTTATGGTGGCTCTTTTAACTTCCACATTGTTTTTTTATTCTTAAAGCACGTTTATTTTTGTTCTACTACGAGTCCTAATCATTTACAAGATTTTTTAAATTTTGGTAAGAATCGTCATTTCTATCGACGAGAACCTTCGGTATTGTTTTCTTTTAACCCCTCGGCTAGTTTTTTATGAGCCAGATCTCAAAATGGCGGATTATGTTTTTATTTCATTTGTAACTTTGCCACATCGTGCAAACTTTATGGTTTAGACCTCATGAAGGACAGGACAACAGACTGTTGGCAGCATAAGCAAATGATTTATTATAAAATTATACTTTTTATGTAAAACTGCATTTTTAAATTATTTATTTTATTTGTACGAACTTCTTTTTGATAAACCATCTACATGTGATATTAAAAACATAATCCGCCATTTTGAGATTTTGGTTGTAAAAAATCAGTCGAGGCATTAGAGCACTGTTATTTTCGATCTTCTACGAAATCTTAATAATTTATAAGATTTTGTAATGTTGCTAAGAGTTGTCATTTCTATCGATACTAAGGGTTTAATTTAATAATGGTAGGTGGCTCCGGAGGAGTTGGAAGTGATTTTACTGCAGCACGAAGCTGTGCGTGAGGTGGGGGTTGTTGGAATGCCACACGTGGACTACGGTCAGGCGCCGCTTGCGTTTGTTGTGCTGCAGCCGAATGCTACCGCCACTGCTGAAGAACTCATAGATTTTCTCCATGATCGGGTAAGTTAATATTAAGCAACTATGTGGTCTCAGATGGTGAACAAGCTAAGTTTATATGGACTGGCTCTCAAGTGCAGCTGCCGGAATATACTAACAAGTGTTTGGCTATAGATTTCCAACTTGAGGCCGGCAACTAACCGGGCGGGCTTAGATAAAGCCCTACTATGATTCAAAGAAAGCCGTTGAAAGAAACTAGTTGTTATAAAACAAAACAGGGTGTGTCGTAAAGACACACGATAGAAGTGAAACTTTTGTATTACAGGGAAACGTTTTAATTAAAAATATACAACAAGAGTCCCAACATCACGTGGTGTTCCCAGGCGGTCACCCATCCAAGTACGAACTTGTCCGATGTTGCTTAACTCCGGTGATCTTACAAGAACCGGTGTTTTCAACACTCTATCCGATACAGTGTTTACTGCCACCACTTTACGTCATACAAAATGGCTGCGAATTCACTTCGAAATATATTTGAAGTTATACTTCTTTTGGCGCGTTAGGGAAAAATGATGAGAGTACATTTTTACGATGCGCGCGCACAACGTCACGAAAAACCGACACCCTGAAGTTGGCTATAGTCAACATTTTATTCAAAAAAAAGTATGTATGTATTAAATACCTTTTTTCTATTGTTAGTGTCGTTTTTTCTACAAACGTAGAATAAGGCGAAAGATAAAAATTTTTGAAAAGATTTTTAGCATGTTACGCCAAAGAAGTATAACTTCTAACGCGTGTACATAAGTATGCACACGCGTTTTTTTTATTACTTTTCGTGTGTTGTAGGTAACTTATCGGAAGAGGCTGGCTGGAGGCGTTAGGTTCGTGGAGAAACTGCCGCGAGGAGCCGGCGACAAGCTTGATAGGAGAGCTTTGAAGCAAATGATTTAAATCCTACCAATATTCTAATGTACATATTTTAAAAGTTAAATAAATATTACAAAAGTAAACATAAGAATTTTGTATTAAATATAAATAATATTTGTCGTTTTTTTTTTTGGTATAAATAATCTAACAATACATATTATGCAAGTGTGAAAAGTACAGTTTCGTTTTTACATAGTTTTTGCTATTTTTACTAAGCACGCGAAATGCTAAAGGTGTGTAACTTCGCACGCGATAAATATTGCTAAAATTATAAAGACATAATAAATCGGGAATATAATTTTCATAGGACGACGCTAAATCATAAACGTCGAGATACGTCAATCGAAAACTAACGGATTGGTGATATGATATACAAAACAGAAAACTACAATAAACAAAATTGAGTGACCAATCAGTGCGAATTATTATTATTATTATTTTTTTATACTTTATAGGTAAACATTCTGACCACAATCTCATCTGATATTAAATGATGATGTGGTCTAAGATAGTAAGCCACGCTTTATCTAGAGGGAGACTGACTCTCAAGTGGAAAATAGGTCCATCGTTTTGGAGATAGTACTACAGACGAAGCCACGGATGACAACTAGTCTAAAATAAAGTAGCCTATATCACGCGCTGTAATTTTAATTAGCCGTCAGTGAAGTTCTTGTCAAAATCAGTCCAGCCGTTTCGAAGATTACCCGGAACAAACAGACAGACAGACAGACAAAAATTTTAAAAATTGTGTTTTTGTTATCAGTATCGTGTATACGTTCATATCCAATCAGTAAAAAGTCGTTATTTTGATATTACATACAGACACTTCATTTTTATTATATGTATAGAAGATGAAGGTATTTCATGTGAAATAAATAGGTAAGGCTGCAAAAATTTTCATTTTTGCAAATAATATCAAAATGTCAACATAAATTTCAAGAGACACTCACACATTATAACTCTCCTGATGGTTTAAATATCTCTCTTGGTTTAATCTTTGGTGGCAACCTATCAATATGATTACGATGTCTGTTAGGTACATCTTTTAGCTTTATAATTTTTATATCGATGTTTAGCTTTGATAGGCTTCGTTTTCCACTTGTATGATTTCCATACGTAGTCTGGCGGCTACCGTTGTCATTTACATGCCTCCTGACGCTCCTATTCTGTTAGTTCTGCACGGGCTTCCATCTCTTAGCGTCTATCTTTCTTCTGATATCTGATGATTTGTGATAGCTGTTCAAACAGAGACGCACGAAGTTTCCTTTGTGTATATTTCGACGCGCGTCTTCATACGAAATGCTTTTACCTGTAATTTCACTTAAGGCTGCAACGCTGAATTACAATGTTATCTGATAAGTGGCTACCTGTAGATTTGATGTAATACAAGGCGAATTGTTATCGCACCTTATTTAAACCATCTTAGCAGTGAATTGTTTTTTATGTCATAACTATAAAACATGATACGTTTCTTTTTTAAGCATGCATTTATGCAATAAACAAAAAAAAACATGTACAGTTCACACGCAGTAGAAGTAAAAAATGATAAAACATTCATATAACCGATACACATGAACCATACACGTCATTGCAAAACGTACAGCGGTAGAGAATTCGTATGTCATTGAATTGTAGCCTGTCACAATAATTCATGCAGGGCGTCCTACCTACCTACGCGATACGCGTCTGCTCCACAATAAATTGTTGTAAAAATGCAAAACTACATAAAACAGTGCAAAAAGTGTACAAGTGTTTTATAAATTCCGTAGTTATCTAGACGCTATAATTAAATTTTATCATAAAGTGTGAAAAACCTTCTAAACCGTAAATATACCGGAAAAGTGAATAGTTCATAATATTAGTGAATATACGCCAGACATTACTTAATACTTCTACATTATTGTTACAAAAGTGCATTGAACATTGAAATAAATAGTGTGATAACGTGCTAAAACACTAAAACTGACCTAAAGTGATAATCCTTGCTCGATATTAGCAAATACCTACCACACTTAATTACTCAACTAAAAGTTCGGCTCGTATTCAAAATTCGACCTTTGCACTTAACGGATAGATGATACAACGATATATTCACTAGCGTTCTTAGCAGATCGTAAAATTCGATCACAGTTCTCGTGTTTCTTTGGCTCAACTGTTGAATGTTCGACTTTGATTAAAGAGGCGTCTGTTCAAATCCAACAGACCGCAATAGCATATCTGTTTTATTTCTTTTTGAAACAAACTATTTAACAATGACACCTAATATACACTGTGCTGGTTGCTTGAGACAAATAATAAGTAAGCAATATATTAAATGTTGTGTTTGTGCAGCCGCATATGACTTAACATGTGCAAATATATCTGAAAAAAGATTTTATAGTCTCTATGGTCAGAGAGATAAAAACAGCAGACGAGACTGGACATGTCCTGAATGTTTCAGTAAATGTCCGAAGGGAGACAACTTAAACACCCCATTACGTAAACAAACCATAGTCTCGCCAGTCCATAGTCCGACAGATAATATTGCGAACTCTGAGAAAACAATAATATCTTCTCAAGGTTTGGATAGTAGCACCAATTTAGTAGACATCATAAAAAGTGAAATACGCTCGGCGATACGATTAGAACTTTCACCTATTAAGGAAAAGCTGGGAGAGTTGCAGACTTCTGTCGAGTATATTAGTGAACAGTATGATAATATCATCAGAGTAACGAATGTGCTGACAAACGATTATAAAAGCTTAAAATCTGAATGCGAAGAACTACAAACTACTGTCTCAAATCTAACCCAAAGACTTAATTCGTTGGAACAACATATAAGGGATACAAATATTGAGATACAAGGAGTGCCTCAACATAAGACAGAAAACATTGTTACAATTGTCAAGAAAATAGCTGATATAACTTCGTATAAAATAAATGACTCAGATATACTAAATTGTACTCGAGTAGCCAGCCTTAATAAAGATAGTAAGCGGCCTCGTGCAATTATAGTGAAGTTGAAGAGTACTCGGTGTCGTGATGAGTTCTACTCAGCCGTGTCACGCTACAACAAGAAAAACATCAACAACAAAATGTGCTCATCATTGCTGGGTATTGGAGGTGACAACAGTCCAATATATGTGAGCGAGCATCTTTCTCCTGCTAATAAGACACTACATGCGGCAGCAAGAGCTAAAGCGAAACAGGTATCATATAAATACGTCTGGGTACGTAACTCTCGTATATTCATGCGTAAAGATGAAACTTCTCCTTTCATACTTGTTAAAAACCAACATGTCCTAGATAATTTACGTTAATATTGCTTACTTTATTCTTGATAAAGTGGTTATTTTGATTTTCATTATTAATAAATTATTTATATAATTTTATGTAGTTCATATTTTTTTATCTATGGAAATGCTAACTATATACTATCAAAATATTAGATGAATGAGAACAAAAACAATAAACATTTATAATGCTTTCTTACTGAATAATTACGATGTAATATGTTTGTGTGAGACTTGGCTTGACAACTCTGTATCTTCTAGTGAATTATTTGATGAAAGATATTCCGTTTACCGTAAAGATCGAACTAGTGAATTTATGACAAAGTATAACAAATCACACGGTGGGGGGGTACTAATTGCAGTTAAAAAGACTCTATCGTGTGTTCATACCACCCATCCACACTCTTCTATAGAGGATGTTTGGATTACCCTGCGCAGAAAGACGTTTACACTGAATATATGTACAGTCTATTTAATTTATGAACAATATATAGAGTTCATTGATACTGCTGAACGCACTTTTTTATCATTTCCTACCCAGACACTTATTTTGGGTGATTTTAACTTACCTGAAGTTGATTGGAGAAATCGACAGCTATCAGCATCAAACAACAAGACCAGGGTTCTCTTTGATTTTATGGACAGATGTGATTTAATTCAGTCGAATCTTAATTCATAATAATCTTGGAAGAACACTAGATCTCATTATTCATAGTCCAAAAGTGCCAGTTAAAGTCATAGAAACGCAAACATTAAGTCGGCTGGACGTTCACCATCCCCCTCTAGACATAATATTAACATTTACTAGACAAAAAACATTAAAGGAAAATAGTAATACTAGATACAGATTTCGAGGAACCGATTTTGCTTCTTGTAATAAAGAACTTTCGGAGATCTCCTGGAAGTTATACAACGAATTCAATTTGGATGATTTTTTACACACCTTTTATAACCTTTTATGGGAAATCATTGAAAGATACACACCTAAATCTAAATCAAAAAATGGATGGCCGCTCTGGTTTTCGAGATCTTTAATAAAAGTAATAAAAGAAAAAGACAAATTTCATAATAAGTATAAGCGTTTCGGTAATCCACGCGATTATGATTCATATACTATGCTTAGATCTAGAGTAAATACTTTATTTAATTCATGTTACAAATCTTATATTAACAGAATAGAACAAAATTTGAAAGCAGATGTTAAGGCGTTTTGGAATTATACGAAATCTAAGAAATCTAGTAACGATTTACCAAAAAAAATGTTTTACAAGTCCACGGTTGCTGAGGATGGTAAAAGTATAGCTGATTTATTTGCAAATTACTTTGCAACTGTTTATAATACTAGCTTTTCCCATGCATATAGTCCTGATTTTCCAGAATCGTCAAACTGTATTGCTTCAATTAATATAACTGATAGTGATGTGGAATTAGCCCTTAAGTCCATTGATATCAATAAAGGAGCTGGCCCAGATGGTATCCCGGCAATTATGATTCGCAATTGTGCAAACTATTTGATAGAACCACTGGTTCTGCTCTTCAGAAAAAGTATTAATGAAGGCACATTTCCGGACCTATGGAAAATAGCCAAGATCGTCCCCATATATAAATCAGGAAACAGAATGGATGTGACAAACTACAGACCTATTAGTATCCTTAGCTGCTTTGCAAAAATTTTCGAAAGCATAATTTATAAGCAAATTAATTAGCATCTGAGGCATGTTATTAGTGAAAGACAACACGGCTTTATTACAGGCAGATCAACAACTACTAATCTGTTAACTTACACTCATTATTTAAGTACTGCCTTTAACGAAACTGCTCAGATAGATTCAGTTTATGTTGACTTTGCTAAAGCTTTTGATACAGTTGATCACGCAATACTTTGCCGTAAAGTTTATCACATTGGTATACATGGATCGCTATTACGCTGGCTAACTTCATACCTTTCTAATAGAACACAACTGGTTGCTGTATACGGTTACGACTCTATTCCATTTGAAGCAAAATCGGGAATACCACAAGGTTCAAATTTGGGCCCACTCTTATTTACCCTATTCATTAATGACCTTATAAACTCCATGAAAACGAAATGTTTAGCATACGCTGACGATTTAAAAATATACAATAAAATTTTATCGTATAATGATTCTATTGACTTACAAAATGATATTAATCATCTACAGTATTAGTGTATTCGCAATAAAATGAAAATAAATATACAAAAATGTCATTTAATTACTTTCACGAAGACACGGTCCCCAATAGTGTATCCATACAAAATAAACAATATATTATTACAGCGTCAGAACACAGTAAAGGATCTTGATGTATGGATTGATTCTAAACTAACCTATACGTACCACTATGATTACATAACATCACAAGCTAACAAAGTTATGGGTTTTATATTCAGAATGTAAAAGCCATTTAAAAATCCTGCTACATTGATCACTTTGTTTATGACATTAGTTAGAAGCATTGTAGAGTATTGTTCGGTCATATGGAACCCATACTATCACATACATACTGACAGGATCGAAGCTATTCAAAGACGGTTTGTACGTTATTTGGCATCAAAATTTGGACTGAGACGCAAACTAGCGTCGTACGAAGCTAGACTAAATCACTTTAGAGTCAAAACACTTTCATCCAGGCGAAACATTAATTCTTATTTCATCCTACATAACATAATTAATGCCAAATGGGATACAGCAGAGTTGTTAAGTCATCTTTCAATAATAACAAGAGTCAGCCGAAATCAAAGTATCTTCCAAATTCCACATTGCTCTAATAATGTATCTTATTATAATCCGTTATACAGAATGTGCAGAGCATATAATAATAACGCCAGGGATCTGGACATATTTCACGGAAATTTAAGTAAGACTGATGTCAATAACATTTTAATGATGTAAATAAAATATATATATAATTGCACACAAAACATAATGTAATATTCATAATATGTAATTGTTTTGTATTTTTCATTATTTATTTTTGTTTTTTTTTTTTTTATTTCTCTATAACTTTATAAAATGTTGTGCCCAACTGTTATAAGAAGACAAATTTAGTTCTGTGCTTTATTATTATTATTGTGTATATTATGTATCATTAATTTGCTTTCTGTTGTTGAGCCAAAATAAATAAATAAATAAACAGCGCGTCGTGATTCCTGCTGTTATATCTTCTTTGGTTTTAAAAATATCAGCTTAAGTAAAGTTTTGTTTTGTTAATTACTTTTAAATAAATAAGTTATCTTTCAATGACTAATGTTATATTACTTACTCCATACTTAGTAATGCATGATTTACTAAATAAATACTTTTAATATCTTAACGATATTATTTAATCTCTTAAAGAAACAGTTTGTAGGTTAACAGTTTATCAACTTTCAGTAATATATAGGTTAGAATACTATAGTGAACTTAGACTTTCAGCGAAGAAATTCACGGTAAAGAAGCTACAGCACCATGATAAATCAACATCTACTACCTACTTGGCTGACTAAAATTAAGTTGAAAATCTGTCGCCAAGGCAGAATATCATAGCAGCAGTAGTTGAGAACCATCTGTTCTATGTAGTTAACTTTAAGCGACACCTTAACTTAATACCAACAAATAAATCACAGCAACAAATTATGTACCCACATAATTTTTCTTTATATCATATTATAAAACAAAGTCGCTTTTTGTGTCTACCTGTGTGTTTTACCTTAATTCTGTTAAACTATGTAACGGTGTTTAACATCGTTTTAATAATATATAGAGATTTCTATATCTTTCGAAAGGTTAATATATAATAGATTCAAAGAAAATTTATAGAATGTAAAAAAGACCCATAAAATCACAGGACAGTAAATTATACATCTCATTGAAGTGCTATTTTTTTTTCCAGCCAAGCTTTGCGTTGAGAATATAACGTTTTCGTATCGCGTGAATTTATAGCACGATCACGTGATATATAACAGGCTTTTTTTATGCACATAACGGATGTGATACGTGATTTATTTTATCACATACTATATAGACAGTGATATGTGACCTATTAATTTTACTGTCATGATGTCCCGTTGACATTGGCAATAGTCGAACTGGTTTCAATCACATGTTCGAAAAGTTATTTATTTGATGGCTGTTATATATATCCCTTGTCATTATTATGACGTCGCAAATGTTTTGTCTGGTTGTATGTTCAGATTAAACTCAGAAACAGATTGATTGATTTTCAAAAAATTTTACAACACTTTAAATTTTGTAAAAAATATTACACAAACAATACTCCACTGTCTTGGATAAATTTTTATACATGAGTCGCACGAACCATTAAGTAAAAGAACTGTCAAATCTACTTTTAGAAATAATAAAAACAAAACAAAATTAGACATCGTTGGTTTTTAAACCAAAATTAAATCCATATCGATTTGTCACATTCTTAGTAGTTTTAACGTGTTTGCACCTCAAAGGTATTGTATTTTCATTATACAGTCCTCCGTAGCAATCTTTTTGGTCGCTGTAAATATAACCGAAAATTAATGCTTGCGCATAATACTACAGTCAAGAGTTTATTACAAAACAAAATTAAAATGTTATTATAGGAATATAAAATTAGTATACATTTACGGTTTAGCTGTCTCGATGTATAAACATAATATGTATTTATACCTAAATTTGTGTTCTGTGCTACTTTATAAAGAGCCGTCAAGAAGTTAAATTACTGACACAGATGCGCGTTTTGTTGCATCCAAGGTAATAGTCCAAGCCGAGGTTCACCCAGTTTGACACCCCTGAGCTTGTTGCCAAGCGGCTCGCTCGCCTTAGTACTCCGGTGAAGCTGTGGAGAGTAGTCACGGCAATAGCGTCGTCCGTTCGAAAAACAAAAGTTAATTGATAACAAATGACAGATGCACCCTTATCTCCTTGGACGACGGAGAAATACATTCATATTTTAATAAAACAACGAATTGAAGGTAATTATTGTATAAAAAACACGCTCGAAGCCGTGGTTGTCTCCTAGTACAGGATATGTATACATATTTATCTAATGTTCCGATCGGTTCAGGTCGAGTGTTGTGATTATGTGAGTTGTAGGTATATTGTGACAACAGTCAGACCTGAGCGAAGTATTATACCGGTAAGTCAATTTATATGGAATAAATCCGCCAAAATTATCATTTTTGCTTGGAATCAATAATATCCAATTATCGACTCTACTCATGTTTTTAATCTGAGAAGTGATTAATTCGCTAGCTTTTCCAAATCTTAATCGGTACTTACCAACTTTAGTTAAAAATACAGTGACGTTAACTAATATAAAATGGTCACAATTAAGATTTATTTTGTGTAGTCTGATAAATCTAACGTTTAAATCACATCTAGTCTAAAATAATTAACTACAGTTATATATAATTATGTTGTGAAAATATCAAATATTACGTGTATTTTTGTTATTTTTTACTTATAGTTGTGTTACGAATTTCATAGGTACATTTTTACATTGATCAAGCTTTACAAATAAATTGTGTTAGATTGGCGTTGTCGTAACATAACAGGTTAGTTTGTTATTTTTCTGTTAAAAGTGGAAATTTTGGCGGCCTTACCCAAATACGAACGTGTTTTTGTTAAATCGCTGACCTATACTGATAAGGTTCCTACGGTTATCAGTTATAAACTTCAGGTGTATGAATGAAGAATAATAATAATAATTATGGACGATTGACACAGATACCATATTAGAAAATTTTATCGTGGCAAAAACCATTTCTCTTTTTCGGTAATAATTCAAAAATTTTATTTTTTTTATAGTTAAGTCGGCACCGCGCACATTATTCTTTATTTTTTCGCTCGATGTCCTCTTAAAAGATGCGTGTTTGCGCCCACGCCCGCGACTCTCTCTGCTCACGCCGCCGTGAGCGGGGGGCGATGATAAGATCCCGCACACACGTCGCGTTGTCTCTGGTAGCAGCTCGAGTCTAGGTTTGTCCCACGGTGTGGAGCCCTCGAGTATGTTACTCGCGCGAATACAGTGACTCACACTAGTTTTACATATACACAGATCACCCCACACACGTGCACACCTAGGTACACATAATGGTGGGCTGTTGTTTTGCTCGTTTCGGATTGAAATAGGTCACACAACTTAGTAGTCAGATGCAAAATACACGTATGCATTTGTGAAACATGCATGGTCATGTGTATGTAATAGATAGATAGCTTAGCTTAGTCAGATCGGGAAACTTAGCGACAGTTGAAGCCGAGGCACACCGAGTGCCCTTGCGTTGAACGCCTAAACAAATTGGGTGAGTGCCTTAAGCGCTCCCCTTAGTAGTCCGGTGGAAATGTAGCGGCCTTAACAAGCCAACAGTGTAGTTTATAGGTGGTAGAGATACGCTGAAGCTATTACTGGTTTCAGCATGAATGGGTCGGCTCGCCCGACGCGCGGGGTAGTACCACCCTCTCATAGAAAACCGACGTGAAGTAACAGTGCTTGCACTGTTGCGTTTCGTTCGGCCAGTGAGAGCGCCGAAGGCCCACATATTTAAAAGGCCGGCAAGGCACTTGCGATTCCCCTGGTGTCGCTAGTGTCTAAGGACGGCGGTGATCACTTACCATCAGGTGACCCACCTGTTCGTTTGCCCCCTATAATATATATAAAAAAAAGTCAGTTCGAAAAAAAAATAGTTATATCATGTACAATTTTTACAATTTTGAATTACTGTCAACACATTAAGGACCTGATTATAAAACACGTCACGTAAATTGTTACAAACATATGTCTGTTATTTTCAGTAATGCTCGATTCTTGTAGTGCGTCGAATGCTCTTACTTGTCGATTACCGCTGGTAAGCTATAAAGGGCAAAAAATATTTTCTTCTAGTTTCAGAGGTTAGCGCCTTTAGACAAACCGAAAAACAAATGCTTGAGATTTATAACATTTTTACAGATTAACATATCTGTTCTACATTAAATTCTTAACACAGTCCAGTCACTTTAAAGATAAGAAAAGAGGGCAGCTACCTTGAAGTTATTGATAAACATCTACAAATATATGATTTCACATAGTAAAATATGTTATCACAGGAATCAGTTACCTGCGGATATTTTCGGCTCAAAGAAATATATACATATATCTTAATAGTAGATTCACCCAAATATATAGATAAATTGTGAAATTATATAAATACAAAATATGATCGAAACCATTAGAAGCCGTTACCGAGACACACGAAATTAATTTATGTATATATATAAGAACTACTCGTTTAAGGTTTTATATTATTTTTGGCAACCAATCTTCTAGTACATTATTACTGCCATTGTCGAGTACGTATTGGTACCTATTACAAAATTTCTTGGAATCATTTCAATGAACTAACAAGATGGCGGCCGTCTTGTTAGAACTTTCCATGGAGTTTTTGTGGTAAGTCAGAATCTATGCTCCGTGGCATTATTTCCCATCCACTTCAGTTGTGCACAATAACCAAAGTATATTATGTAAAACGCCACCAACATTACAAAATATAGCGGCAAATAAAACAAAATCCACTATATGACATTCCACGGTCCCGCCAAAAACTCCGTTTAATTAAGGTTATACGAGATGTGAAGGTTATTAACATAGGCTATTTGTATACATCGTTATTTGTATACATCTTTTCTAATATCATTTTTGTATTCGCTTAACTTGATTTTCCAGTTTTCAAGCGATAAAAGACAACTTCATTCGCCATACTTAAATAAAGCGTGTCCTACAGGTCAAGAGATGTTTAAGAAACAAGTTTAAAATTTATCCAACTCTTTTTGATTGTTTTTTTTTAATGCATCGATTTCGAGGTTATGATAACATGCTTATTCTTCCTTGCTTTATTTGTCTGTCTGTTTGTTAGTATCTGTATTACTCTAAAAGTATTTATATGAATCTTTCTTAAAATCATAGACCTAGTAGTTTAATTAAGGTTATACGAGATGTGAAGGTTATTAACATAGGCTATTTGTATACATCGTTATTTGTATACATCTTTTCTAATATCATTTTTGTATTCGCTTAACTTGATTTTCCAGTTTTCAAGCGATAAAAGACAACTTCATTCGCCATACTTAAATAAAGCGTGTCCTACAGGTCAAGAGATGTTTAAGAAACAAGTTTAAAATTTATCCAACTCTTTTTGATTGTTTTTTTTTAATGCATCGATTTCGAGGTTATGATAACATGCTTATTCTTCCTTGCTTTATTTGTCTGTCTGTTTGTTAGTATCTGTATTACTCTAAAAGTATTTATATGAATCTTTCTTAAAATCATAGACCTAGTACATATACATAGTATTCTCGGACTAATTGTACTTGTGAAAACAAATTAAAATTATTTATCAACATAAATAAAACTTTGATCTTTAATCAATTAAATGATTTCGTTATCATAACTAAATATATTATTCTTTAACGATTTACCATTTGCTACCCCATTATTTAAGTAATAAGTACTGTTTACAAAAAGTATGTGTAATTAACACTTAGATATAATTAATCTTCTACAGTCTTATGACAACAACAAAAATGAACACGCGTTTAACACGAGTTTTACTAAACAGCGTCTAAAAGCTTAAAACTTTGTTGAACACATGTTTAAAATACTTTATTACAATAAAGTGTCGAAGCAGTCTTGCAAGTAATGACGGGTCGGGTGCACACGTGCGCTCTCTCGCAGCTCTGACGGTTCGATCGTTCGATAACTCGCGTCCAGGTTATTCGAATATTTTTCGTGAGTGTTCGGTATTGTATTGTGTGTTTGGTCGGCTATTGTCAATTGTCACGCTCTTTTCAGAGCGACGGTGTACGTGTCTACCAGTGCACTAATTAAGCTGCAATTTTCGGTGCGTGCCGAGCACATCGTGTGTAGTGTGTCGAGTTGCCGTGCAGCGTGTCGTACCTCGTACTGCGCCGAGTGCAAGAAATGAAGAGGTCAGAGGGTCACCCCCTCCAACCACCACCACCTGTAACTTTTTTACGTGGTTTTCTACCACGGTGACTTTTTAACGAGGTTTTCTCCCTCTTCCTCTGCCCGAAGGCCACCCCTCTGTCACTTTTTAATGTGGTTTCCTCCCACAGGAACTTTTTAATGAGGTTTTTCTCCCTCTCCCTCCGCCCGAAGGCCACCCCTCTGTCACTTTTTAATGTGGTTTCCTCCCACAGGAACTTTTTAATGAGGTTTTCTCCCTCTCCCTCCGCCCAAAGGCCGTCCCTCTGTCACTTTTTAACGTGGTTTCCTCCCACGGTGAACGTAGTTAAAATAGAAGTGTCTGTCTGTTTTTAACCTACTGTCTGTCTGTTACTACTTGCTTGCTTCGGCAGTACATATACTAAAATTGGAACGATACAGAGAAAATTAGCATGGCCCCTGCGCAAGGATGACACGCAAAATCGTGAAGCGTTTTATCGGCTTCGTCTTAACAGACAGACAGTAGGTTAAAAACAGACAGACACTTCTATTTTAACTTCGTTCCTGCGGCCGCGTCAACCGATAACGACTTCTTCCAAACCGTCATGAGCCACGTCACACATATTAGCCTTGGCTGTTCTGGCGAGACCTTTTCAGTTTATCCCACTCCGCCGCGCGGCTGTAATGCGACACGCGATAGTAGGACAAAAAAATAGAGGCGAAGTCAAAACCGTTTCACTTTAAAAATAGCCTAACATAAATGCCATTTGCTGTAATAATTTTCCTATAAATAATTGTTTGCTACGCTTTCACATTTTAACTAATAAATAGATTAATATGAAATTGTGCATCAAGAAATAAGTACTGTTCCCACAAAGACAGATCAAATCTATACCAACAGGAGCGAAGCCTGCAGCAACAGCTAGTATAACAAAGCTTATTATTAAAAAGACTTGAATACCTATCTTACGACGTCATTTGACAAGCGACGCAACGTCGCGCCAAACGAGTTCAGTTACTTGTTTATTCCACGCAACTCATATAACGTTTTTTGTACTATCTTTTAGTATTTAGTGAACTTTATTTGTAACCTTATATTAGTCTAGATTTCAGAGGAAACAAATACGTAAGTATATAATATTGGTTTGGGAAAATAATATTTAATAATAGCATTTTAATATGTCAGGGACTAAAGCTATATTTTAGAATTTTGTAGAAGTAATTAAAAGAAAAAATAAAACGCATGCGCTCAAGGGAACTAAGTCTGTTATCGCGCGTTTTATTTTATGTTTTTTTTTTTTTTGTGAATGATTTTTTTATACTTTCTATACTCTTTTGGGTATGAAAGTATTATTTCACTAGTGTCTCTTTGCGATGTGTGTAAATAGTAAAAAAAAATCGAAACACGTGTAAATAAAACGTATGTAAAAAGCAAACATTTTTATCAAGTTATTATAATTTAATTACCTTACTTTTATAGTTTACTTTGACACTTATACCTAATACAGTTCTTGTCATTCTTTTAGGGCGCTCTGAAAAATAGTGGTAAGTTTGTGTTCACGCATAACATATATCAAGAGTTTAATACAAAACAAATTTAAAACATTCTTATACGAATCTGAAATGGGTATTTATATAAAACTAGCGGCCTGCTCCGGCTTCGCACGGGTATAAAATATATAGCCTATGTCATTCACTGAACAAATGATTAAAATCGATCCAGTAGTTTTGATTTATTCATTACTGCCCGTGGCCCGCACGCCTTCAGTTTGGAGTAACCTCAAAAATAACTGTTTCTCCATTATTTAATTTATGTTATTATACATATAAACCTACCTCTTCAATCACTCTATCTATTAAAAAAACCGCATCAAAATCCTTTGCGTAGTTTTAAAGATTTAAGCATACGAGTACATAGGGATATAGGGACAGAGAAAGCGACTTTGTTTTATACTATGTAGTGATTGACATTTGTTTATCGTTAAGTGGTCTCGATGTTATATATATAATGTAATACCTATTTATACCTACCGTTGTATTCTGCGCAACTACATTCAGAGCGGTCAAAAAGTTTGACGCGGACTATAAGTATAACGTCGAGACAAGTTAACGATAAATAAATACCTATTTTAGATTCCATAGTTATTTTAACTTTGTTTTGTGTTAAGCTCTTGGCTTTGTCACGTGCTAGCCAGATCTTAAGAGCATATTAAAGCGACCAAGAAGATTGATTAGGACTGTAATAAGTGAGCGAGGCAGTACACAGTAGGAACATTTAATTAAATATATTAACAGATTGTCGTTCACTTGTTTAGTTGCTAACTTCATTGTTTAAATGGTCGTTGGTCGTACTCTAAAGGGAATAACAGGTCTAATTTATTCATTAGGGAACATACCCATACTACGTGACCCATTCAGGGGGAGAGGGAGGTCGTCAAAGTACCACGCTTGGTAATAGGGAGGAGGGGGAAACCGTTTTTATGAATTACTACATGAAAACTAGAGGGGGGGGGTCTTGTCATATACTACCAATGGTCACCGAGGAGGAGGGAGGTAGAAAATTGTCAAACACGGGTCACGTAGTATGGGTACGCGCCATTAATATATCCGTGCAAAGCCGGGGCGAGCAGTTAAAGTTTGGACCCGATATATCAAATATCATGTGCCTTTATCACAAACATGTCCTTGCGCAATATCATATATATTGCCTATATAATCATTTATAGTTTTACCGTCTGAATATAATCTCACCTGACAACTGACTAGGGATGTTCTTTTAAAAAAAAACGTCGATGTTTTTATTGATACGATATATATTACCTTTATATTTATTATATTACCTTTCCTTTCACGACAACAAATGCCACGACCAATAGCTTAAGCTCATACTCCAAGCGTTTAGTCTATTATAAAATGAAACCGTTACAGACTCGTAGAAAGATGGCTGATATAATGTTTATATTCAAATTACTAGCTGTTGCCCGCAGCTCCGCATGCGTTTTTTTTATAATTGTAAATAACTTCTTATAAGAGCAGCTATCTGTTAGTGAAAGTTCCCTGAAAAATGGTTCAAACGTTTTGGAGATAGTACTGCAAAGGAAGCCATGGGTAAAAGCTAGTCCAAAATAAAAAAGCTTTAATTACCTTTTAAAATGTTAGTTATCTGTCAGTGAAAGTCCCATGAAAATAGGTCCAATCGTTTTGGAGATAGTACTACAGACGAATCCACGGATAACAGCTAGTCTAAAATAAAATAGCCTATGTTACCCGCTGTAATTTTAACTATCCGCCAGTGAATTTTTTGCCAAAATCGGTTTAGCCGTTTCGGAGATTATCCGGAACAAACAGACAGACAGATTTTTTTTTTTTTATTATGTTTTTGTAATCGGTATCGTGTGTAGGTTCATATCCAATCAGTAAAAAGTCTTTATTTGGATATTACAAACTGACACTTCATTATTATTATATGTATAGATTACACGGTTTCATAGATTTTCCAGATTATCTTCAAAAAAATACCTTTTAGTGTCCCACGCATAGCGTAGCCTCTTAATTAATCGAGAAACTTTTAATTTACCACTATCAATAACTAACATAGGGGCCAACATTATTGCCCTTTATACCGCATGCTTTCGTTTTGTAATAGTTTACTTTTTAAATTCGATATTTTCTTTTGGGTCTCTTTGGCCTCAACTAGAAAAATAATGTATTTACATGTTTATTTTATTTTAATTTTCCTTTTTCTTAGTTTAATACTGTAAAACAGCTTCTTATTGTCTTATTTTGTGCACGTTGTGTTTACATTTAGCAGAGTTCACGTCAATTTCTGATCATCGAACTTAGTTATGTGGACCTTAAATAAAGAAATAAAATAAATATCGAAACATTTCATCGATTTTTTTCGATAAATCGTTAACGGTTCATATTTCATTACTCGTATAGTATAAGAACAAGTACTATTTTTTTTTAAGTGAAAACTTCTTTAGCAGCCTTGAGTGATTTTCGGTGAGGGAAAAATGGGAGTCAGGGGAGTCGCAAGTGCGTTGCCGGCCTTTTAAATATGTGGGCCTCCGGCACTCTCACTGGCCGAACGAAACGCAACAGTGCAAGCACTATTACTTCACGTCGGCTTTCTGTGAGAGGGTGGTACTACCCCGGGCGAGCCGAACCATTCATTCTAAACCAGTAATAGCTTCAGCGTAGCGCTACCACCTTTGAACATCGATATATATATATCGATCATCCCTTACAAGTGACTATGAATTTTCACCATACGTATTTACCCTAGACATTTGTAATCTTGTCAATTGGGTATTAAACTGATTATTATTTTCGCGAATAAACCATACATTGTTGCTTATCTTCAAGTGATATATAGCAACATTATTAACAACGTTTTTCTTTATTCTCACTTGATAAATGTCGTGTTCGCGATATTGTTTATCAAGAGGATTATCCTATATTTCTATACAGTAGTCCGGTGGAACTGTAGAGATCTTACGAAGACAACAGTGTCGGTGAGTTCGAATAAAAAAAAACTTGTTTTTCACCTTTTCACCAGCAGCTTAGTTTTCGATCTTGTATATTAATACATATTACGATATATATCGTAATGTAACCGATGTTCGGAAACAATACTTTTTTTCTATTCTAACTTCTTTTTCTCGAATTGACTATATGCTTTTGGCCTGATGGACGTTAACAGTATCACCGGACTCATAGGGAGAGCGAGCTATTAGCTTAGATAAATTCGCGTTGTTGCATCCATGGGAATCGCTCAAGCCGAGTTATTTTCGCATCCTTGAGTTTGTTGCCAAGCGGCCGAGCGCGACGAACGCTCGTCCTATGAGTCCGGTGAAGCTGTGAAGGCCCATCAGGCCAAAAGCTTTATTAAGTAACTACGTTCTAGTTAAGCTAATCATACATATACGAATTAGTGAAGCACACATGTGTGTACCAGCCTTGTGTGCGTCACTAAATCAAACATGTATTTTGTATTTGTCAACTCGGCAAAACTAAACTAACCAAGTTCAGAAAACAGGGGGGAAAATAATAAAACCTTTCTACCATATGTGTACCTACATGTACGTGTGTTCACGTATGTGGGGGTGATCTATTTTGTGTCTTTTAAGCTAGTGAGTGAAATAATCGGTGTCACTGTATCGCGCTAGCAGTGTTCTCGAGAGCTCAAATCCGGGGGATCGAATCTATTCTTGAGTCGCTGCCGAGGGGCAATCGCAACGAGTAAAACTAACTCCATTGTCATTTATAATATTAGTTTGAACTCTGCGTTCAGTGATGTGTACATACCGTACAAAAATGGCGTAGACGGTGTGATGACTATGTTTTTTTCCCCTGTACATACATACAATATATTGTTAAGGTAATAAACGACGCAGACGAAGCCGCGAGTATCAGCTAGTTTATATAAATTGTGCAATACTCTGATTACATTGTATAAATATACTCAGATATACTGTTATCGCACGAGACTTCTCGCTGGGAATGATAAGAGAATATATTCCCGATAGTATTATAGATATCTGCAGACGAGACAAAATAATTGACTTTATTACTCGCATAGAAGACGATATTTATTAGTACATACGTTTAAAATAATAAATATTACTCTAACACGAATCGGATATCGTTTGATTGTATTCAATTCTCTTCAGCCTGTTCATACCGATTATTGATACAATCGATCCTAAAGTGTCAAGTCTTCGCTGTATTTCGACACAATTATAATAAGGTAAGAGACGGTGACGTTATACGGGTTTCGGTGTGATCTTCTATTCCATTTACTTATAAATAGATAGAGACAAAACATTTAAGTACAACTTCCAACTGTGTTTGTCAACCGATTTTCTTTACATACGTCGATTCAAAAGTGGCAAGTCTTCGATGTATTTCGTCTCAAATTTTCACGTCCATCTATTGCATGTCGCAGTACAGCCACCCGCGGAGTAGGAGCTAAGTAAAGGCGCTCGGCAAAGCAGCCGAGGCCAATATGGAGGCGGCCCATAGCTTAATCAAAATGATTTAATTGAATATTATGTTCAGTTTTTAAAATGCGTCTATCGTCTGAATGATTGTATTTATTATGTATTCCGTACTCTAATACGCAGATTGCAATTAAAATGTATAGTCGTATATGCATTGTGTACTTGTCAGTTAAGATTATAAACGCGATTTTAATAGCCTATATCGGATAATTTCCTGAAAGAATTCAGTTAAATATCTACGACCCAAAAAAAAGTTTCACTCGCATCGTGATTTCATGACACAACACAATTATTTTAAATACAAAAGAACGCGAATGAAGGTCCGCTCGTCTCAATTAGTAAAGTTAACAAGCTCAAGTGTTACCATTTTACTCACGATTTAATCACACTTTGATCTTTATCACAAACCCGTTATTTTTAAAAAGGAGGGGACTAGTTGGGTACACAGGGATGGTGGCAGAAAAAGGAAGTTAGAATGTTTGGAGAATTTAGCAAAAAACGTTGGGAAAA